>CM033475.1:118266895-118578202 GCA_019447015.1 Hymenochirus boettgeri | reverse complement strand
CAACAATACTGGAACCAGGGAAATGGGTACCGGTAGGTGGTCGGAATACTGGGGACTGCCCAGGCAGCGGGTGTAGTCCGGAGGCAATGGAAACCGAAGGTTGAACTGGAACCGGGTGCAGGCTGGATGGAATGGAGAGCAAGGGCTGAACTGGAACTGGGTGCAGGCTGGGTGAACTGGAAACCAAGGGCTGAAAGGGAACTGAGTGCAGGCTGGATGAAATGGAGACCAAGGGCTGAACTGGAACTAGGTGCAGGCTGGATGAACTGGAGACCAAGGCTGAACTGGAACTAGGTGCAGGCTGGATGAACTGGTTATGTTTTTAACAGGATACATTATATAATAACCCCCCTTTATGTTTATAACAGGATACATTATATAATAACCCCCCTTTATGTTTATAACAGGATACATTATATAATAACCCCCTTTATGTTTATAACAGGATACATTATATAATAACCCCCCCTCCCCCAGTGTCAGACACAGCTAGAAATGTGAAATCCAACCTGTGTAAAAAAAAAGGCCAAACATGCAAATATCATTTTCTATAAACACTATTTACAATGAAAATAGGCGCAGTCTGGGCTTTGATCTCCCAGTCCTCTGTTTGGATTGGTCGGAAGCTATGTCTGTATGTGTGAGCGCGTTTGGAAATATCCCAAGAGAATCTAAGGTTATTATAAATAAACAAGGGGAAATTAAGACTAAGAAAATAACCTCGCAGCTGGCAGGAAACCTTTGTGCCAGCCAAGATTCGTGCCCTGCTCTCCTATTCGTAAGAGGGATTATTTGATGTGGTGTGTATAGGATAAAATACTTATTAGTGGAACTATCTCCTGTTTGTTATTTAGCAAGACTGCAAAACCTTGTCTATATATACACATCTAGTCATTTCTGTGTGCACATTGGATGGGGGGCTGCCTGGTTGCTTTCCTTTTTCTCCGAATTTCATAGACTAAGGCTGGGTAAACACGAGGAGACTATTTGTCCCGACAAAGTGTTCGCTACTAGCAAGTGTTAAGTCAGGACAAATGACTGTTGGTTGCAACAAAAGTGGGCGCAGCTAACAGTTTGCACAACTGATCGTGCTTGATCGTCCATTGAACTGATACAGGCAGCCAAGCTCAGCCGCCCACACCAATGCAATATTTCCGACCGATCGATGCTATTGGTCAGTCGACCTGAAATATCCGATGATGTGTGCCCAGCCTAACATGACATTTCTAGATCAATTTGCAAAACCGCCAGGGGAATTTCACTGCATTCTGTATATGTGTATGATGCAACCAGCTCTTCTTCTCAGGCACAATTGCAAATTTGCAATAAAATGACACACATTGTACAACCAGTGCCGTGTGTCTCGGCACTGGTTGTACCGAGACAAAAGGAGAAATACAAAACCAATGAATCGGTCATTTATAGGGGAGATTTCTAGGGAATGGGAAGTCCTATTTGTACATTCTGCACCCTGTCATTTTGTAGTAACTTTGGGGTAGGACCAGGGTTGCCAGATATTTCTTGAGCCCGTGTGGGATAGTGTGTGGCATGGGCAGAGCAGTAGGCGTGGTGAATAGTTGGGTGCAGTAGGCGGGGTGTTCCGGGGGTGGAAAGTAGGCATATCTGGATTTCAGCCCTGATTATGGGGCTTGGGATTTCGTTCCTGCAGTTGGGACAAATGGGGACACCTGTTAGCCATGTGTAGGACTAACCGGCTTGTGTTTACCAGCTAGATTTAACCAGTCCCGCAACAGGAGAGGGCTGGGCCACTCTTTGCGCCCCTCAACGGGCCATGGCAGTGTAATGTCACGTCAGACTGATACAGTCTGGCCTGCTAATGGCCCTATCAAAGTTAAAGCTTTCTGGCTGCTCTTTTGCACCATGTTGTACAATGAGTGTTTATTGGATGGGCCTGCCCACTGAATAGAGCACCAGAATAGAGCCAGAATCAGCCTACCGTAAATAGCCACTTCCATGAGCCCCAGTCCTTCCCCTGACCCTCTGGGGGGCCCCGTTGCACAGACTGTGTAGCCATTTAATAAACCAAATAGGAATGAATTAAAATCATCTTGGGAACATTAAAGGAACAATCCCTGGCCATCATCTACACTGCATGATTGGTCACTATAACAAATAGACCTTTAACTACAACTCCCAGCATCCCGTCAGGAGATCTCTCCCCCTCCCTACAGTCCATACACATCCATGTATGCAGTGATCCACATGACATCCTCTACACTGGGTATAATGTGTGCAGGATAATAACAAACCATCCCCAGCCAATGGGAAGCCGACAATGCTTTCTGGTCACGTGACACTCCCCACATGCCCCTCCTCTGCCGCTCTGTTTGGATTGGAGAGTCCCGTGACGTCACTGCAATGGGCGTGACCCGAAAGGCAATCGGCGAATCCCGGAGATTCCAGGAGCAGAGCAAGTTCGAACGCTGGAGATCAGAGAGTTCGGAGCCGGAGAGACCAGCGGGAACCTCGGGGACTGGTAGAGGGAACATGTGAGGGAGAGGTGGGCATGGAGCTGACTGATTAGGGACCCCCCACCGATGGTTTACCTGATGTTGCTAGAGTCCCCCCACCATGATAAGCCAGGCAGCCCGGAGAAGATGTTCGACTGCACCGCCAGGAAGATGAGGAACCTCTGGGATGGGGTCAGGCTGGAGGTGGCAGGAGAGAGGAGCCCGGTGGTGCTGAGCAGCTTTACCCAGCTGGACCCTGACCTGCCCCCGCTGGAGGTGAGATCACAGCCCCGGTCCCCCCAAATCTGCCCCACAGAGGGACACAGAGGGAAATTATCTGGGGGGGGTCACCCCAAAAATGGTTATAGGTCACCCCAAATCTGATCCATGTACCCTGAAATGGGAGGTGTCTGCCCCACTAGGGATGGAATCTGTCACCCCAAAAATGGTTATAGGTCACCCCAAATCTGCCCTGTGTACCCTGAAATGGCAGGTGTCTGCCCCATTAGGGATGGAATCTATCACCCCAAAAATGGTTATTTGTTACCCCAAATCTGCCCTGTGTACCCTTAAATGGGAGGTATGTCTGCCCCACTAGGGGAAGAATCAACACCCGAAATCTGCCCCATGTACCCTGAAAGGGGCGGAGTGTCTGCCCCACTAAGGGAAGAATCAAAGCCTTTGACACCCCAAATCTGCCCCATGTATCCTAAAATAACAAGGGGGTAGAGTAATATCAAAGGTTACAGGATGAATTAAATCTTCATTTTGTTACAATGTTATGTATTTGATGTAGTTAACCCTTCGTGTCTCATATGGGGGGAGAAAGGGAAAGTTTCAGTGACATCTGAGCACATATTGACTGTCAGTAACTTATAATATTAATAAATTAGAAGTGGAGCATTGTCTCTCTTCTGCACAGCAGATCATCACTGACACTGTATGGGATAGGGGGTAAACTACATTTCCCAGAATCCCCTATTACTCGCCTGTGGATAGATTGTAAAGTCGAATCTCTCACACACACTTTCGACCTTGTAATCAGCCTTAGGGCTAGGCCACACTGCCACCTTTTTTTCTGCGTTTTTCCAAATCATTGTAAACGCGGCAACGCAACGAAAACGTTTTCGGGTGCGTTGCGATTGCAATTTGAGTTTCACATTTTTAATCGCAATCGCATGCGTTTTCCTATACCTAAGAAACGCATGCGCAAAAGCAACAAAATCGCACATGAAATCGCATGCGATTCCGTTTGCGTTGCAGTGTGGCCGTGCCCTTAGGGCCAGCTTTTTGTAATCTGTAAGCGCGTTTGAAAGGCTCCCACTGTATGCGCTGCAATCCGTTTTCAGAACACACGTGGTCACCAATTTTTGCATGGTAACACACATCGCATCTGCGCATTTCATGTGTGTTGTAGTGTAGCCGCTGCATTAAACTCTCCAACTTAAGAGTAGAAAATCTACCCCCAAAACACACACACATATGGTAGAAGGCGATCTGTCTGTTTTTGCTGTTCCCTGCGTTGCTTTTTAATTTTCATTGTTATGATTGGGTATTGTTTGTTTTTTTTAAACCCTGTGAACAGAGACAAGAAAGGGTTAAATCTCTGCCACAGAAGGAATTTTAATCAGTGGGGGATTATAGCAGATGCAATGAATCAGTTTATGGGCCCCTGACTGTAGATGCCATTGAGTGATCAAAAAAGGGTTGTAGACAGTGTACCTAGCCAAATGTGGGTTTAATAGAACTGCCTGGTAATGGAATTCCATAATGATACTGTACAGGGATATCTGTTGTAATCGGTCAGGGAATTGTACTGTGTATGTGCTCGGAGTTTTATTCCCTTCTGTTATGTCACAAAAAAAAGTTCTGATGTCGAACTACAACTCACAGCATTCATAGATGTTGCAGTTCAGTTGCACGGTCCTCCGTGTAAGCAAAACAAAGAATTGTAGCCTATAGGCTGGACTTCCTTGATTTCATACATGGATGTTAAACTTGCAGCCTTCCAGAAGTTGAAAACACACACCTCCCAGCATTCCCTGGGTGCTTACAAACATCTGGAGGGCCGCAAGTTTGACATCCCTGATCTAATAGAACATAAGGCACGAACATTTCATCCGGACTGTTTTATCAAATGATGTCAACCTCTAAATGCAATAGATCTTGTCAAACTAACTTGCTTGGCATAGTGGGGTGCCACAGGGTTTGTGTGTTTGCTGACAACACAAAATTTGTCAACCATTAAAAGCTGGAAAGGATGTGCAATTGTTGCAGATCAATCTAGACAGATGGGCACATTGGGCTGCTAATTGGCAGATGAGATTCCATGTTCATAAATGTGATGCTTTTTGGCTTAAATATCTTTGTGCTGTGAATAATCTGCAGTGATTTTGTTGTCACTTTTCCCGGATCAGGCGATGGGACATGTTGACAAATCAATGCGGCTTTTGGCGTGTTTCGTCCTGGTCGTCCACTCGCTAATGGCGAACGGTGGGTCGGGATTGAAAATACGTCCGTGTGTACCCAGTCTTTTTAATGGGTAACTAACTTAAAGGTAGCAAGCAGTGCCAGGCAGCAACAGTCAGAGCCAGCATGGTATTGTCTTGTATAAACAGAGGTATGGATTCAAGGGAGGAAAATATTATTCTCCCTCTTTACAAAGCATTGGTAAGGCTTCATTTGGAATATGCAGTGCAATTTTAGAATCCTGTGTACAAAAACGACATCTTGGAAATGGTTCAGAAAAGGGCAACTAAATTTATAAGGGGACTGTTTCTAAAAATAAAGAATGTAAGTTACTGGTATTGATACTTAGTTGGAGTTGATCCAGGGATATTCCTTATTACCACTTTGACCCAGGGAGGATTTGTTTTTTTAATTCTTCATACTTTTTTTTTTTGCCTTCCTCTGGATCAACTGTCAGGCAGGAAATGTGGGTATTGCTGGGTAGATGGACGTATGTCTTTATTCAACCTCAAATACTATTCTATAGTCTTTCTCTCAGTCTAATCCGTGCCATTCCTCTAATGCAATCCTATCTTGCTCTGGGAGGTGCCTTTAGGCTTTTATCTATTCCTGGCAATAAAATTTATTGGGTCACCATTCCTGCCATTAAAAAACAACACAGATAGCAATCCAGACAATGTTTGAGACCAGCAAGCCCCCCGGGGCAGTAGAATTCATTGTAATGATGTGTGTGCATTGAATCTCTGTTTGTGGAAGGACAGAAAAATGTCATAAGGGGAGACAGGATTTGGATTGTTAACAATCGAACTCCCACCGAGCGAATAATCTCATTTTTCTAAGGCTTTTTTTTTACTGACGTGATGTTTGTGTTACTGAGATTCCAATTGGCTGCAAGGGAAAAGATTCTGCCAATCACCACATAGGGTTATATAGGGATTTAATTACTAGTCTAACCATAGCTGATATATTGTATTATTTACTGGTATTAGGTGCCTATAGTTTCTTAGACTGGGTACACATCGACCGAAAATATCGGCTGGTGTGGGCGACCGGCCAGCGATCGCTCGCTCGGGACAAATAGTCCTCATTATCTCCTCAAACTTCAACTTATACATGTTGGAGTTCTGTTACAGTCTAAGAATGATGTAGTGTTATTAGTATAGACATTAATAGGTTGTGTTTTACATTTGTGGTATGATTGTATGATCAGATTGTAAGGCGTGTGGCATACAAGATGATTCATGGAATTGGCTGTTTACAGAGCCAAAAAAATGTCTGGCCTTTGTTAGAAATGTTTATTGGGATTGTTATGCCCTGACTAATGTCAGGCATCTGTTTCAACTCTTGGCTGTCAGACTGATAAAAAAAAATGTGTTGGGTGACAGAGAATGCTGGGAGTTTTCATTCATTGAGCTGAGATTTATATTGATTCTATACAACAGAAGGTTTTAGGGTCAGTCATTTTCCATCTTTTCCCACAGATAGTGATGGTATAATAAATGGAGCTGTGTAATTAAAGGGATAAATCACATGTGCCTTGGGGCATTCTGCTACAGTCAATACATTTCCTTCATGCTGCTGTTGACATTTTGTGTCGGTGCGCGAGTTCCAACCTGTATTAATCACGGCCCAGTGCAAACAGGAAAACTCTATGTGAACTCTTTAAGCGGGCGCTTCCATTCACTGGTATTCGGAACTGATAAATTGTCAGCTCTTGCGTTGATTGAGAAAAGAAAATTCATTAAAGATGGTTGTTGCAACTGTTGCAGTTACAAATGACCTGACTTCCTTGCAACCCCTGTGCACTTAAAACTGTAGACTTTCTCTCTAATGTTAGAACTTTGCTAAGGAGCCACTTTCAATGTTTATCCTCCAGAGTTCAAATGTAGGGAATAGGATCTGCGTCTCTTTTCCCCAACCCCTTTAACCACAACAAATCACATGGCTCAGCTAATTCCTTGCAGATGCAGGGCTGCCTTTCTTTCATCTGCCTGGCCAAATTCCTCCGCATCCCCTCTCTCTCTCTCTCTCCCTCTATGGGACGTTGGAATGAATCCGGGAAACAGATTATATTTCTGTGCTTGCATATTGTTTAATTCAGCACCAATCCCTGTAACCATAAATGAAATCCCTTAAATGACGTTTAGTCTGAGATATCAAAAAAATAAATAAACCCTGAGTCCTTTCTAGATTTGTATTTAAATAGACCTTTTACTTTCACTGGGAGAAAAGTCATTATCATCTTTTTATCTCTATCTCAGCTAAACACAATAGTCCAGAAGAATTCAGCTGTTTACTTTGTACCAGCAATAGACCTTTTCTGCGTGAGGGGGCGCACTCCTGATGTAAAGCCTGGTTTATATCAGTGACTGAAGTAGCTGGTAGGTTTGCAGACCATATAATTGCATCCTGCCATAACAGGGGCCACTGATAATCATTATTATCACCTATTGTGCAAATGTCACCTTGATTGAACATCAACTTATTTCACTGCCAGAATCCTTTTGTTTCATTGTTTTGTTTCACTTCACTTCTGATGCTCTTAATCTTTTTTCATTGTTACTCACTGTAACATTAAAAAGGGGGAGTTGATTTAAAACTTTTTTTTTTTTTGTGAAAAGCTGCCAGTGATTGAGAGGGAGGCGCAGCACAGAATTACAATATTGGTTTTTGGATCGTGAAAAACTGAAAAGACCATTTGTTTGTTTAGTGTTCAGTCTGATAATAGATCCCTCGATGTTTGGGTGTGTTTATTGTTATTTTGTGTGACGAAATGAAAATGGAAATATCAGATTCCCTCTTGTTTGCTTTTTCATGTTTGTGACATCACATTCATGTTTATGATATCATGTTCATGATTATGACATCATGTTCCGAAAGGGCAATTGGTAGTGCAAAGAGGATGCCAGCTTTTCAGTTTACATAAAAATGGCTGTAAGATGGAGAGATCTGGAACTGGGCTGTTTATTAGGGTAATCGGTGCTTAGAGAGGCAAATTTGCTTTGTAAGTTGCACTTCCTGCTCTGCCGAACAGGAAGTTTCTCCTGGATTCCTATTGTGGGTCCTTTTCATAAAGCACAGCAGGACTTTATACAAAGTTACAGTCGCCACCCAAGGAAACATTACAATATCGATCATCCTTAGAAAAATATACAGTTACATTTAATTAACAAGAAAGATTATCTGTTACCGCCCCTGCCTAAAGTCTGGTTAATGTATCCACTACTGTATCAGTAAAGTTTTTTAAACTCCCATATCAGACCCACTGCTAATTAAGTTCAGCTTCCTTCTGTGTTTGGAGAGTGAGATCTGCCTTGTAGGGAGGATGGAACCATATCTGGTCCCTGTATGTCTGTAGCTAATTATTTTCCATTTTGTCTCTTATCATCATTGGCTAAGATTGTGTTTCCTTTCTGTCCAGGAAAGCTCACCCCCCCTGGGACCGCAATCCTCCCTGTTCGCTTATTGCTTTGTGCTAGTCTACTGGAAAGTTAAGAGAATAGTGGCCCTTAGCAATACAGGAAGGATGTGGCCCTTTAAATCAGAGAGGGTCCAATTTACATTTACCCTTTATATATTAAACAATCCCCAGCCCAGCTGGTGTAGCAGATCCGCTGTATATGGAGGGTTTTTCTTTTTTTTTGATCTTTCAGTGATTCCATAATGTGGTTCGCTGTAGCCGTACAATAGGAAGCCATGTGCTGTTTACAAAAATAGATAATGGGGCAACTTTGGCGGTTGGCTGGAGATTACATTCCAATTGGTTACATGTTTGGAGAGATTTATTATTGCAAAGATATCGGGTTAATATCCTCATACAAAACCATTTGGTCTTTTGGGGTTTTTTTTTTCTTAAAGCTGCCTGCTGGTTAGAAATTGCAGAATCCATTCAGGTCCTTTCGCTTTAGTTTACCTTTAATTGTGCATGGCACGTGTTTTCCCTTTCATATCCTCAAACCTTTACCAGGAGGTCACATGGAAGTTTGAGTGGGAGGTTATCATGGGGGAGTTTATATAAATATTATAAACAGGTGAAATTTATATCAATTTAAAAAAAAAGGTAAAAAAATACCCCTACGGGACCAGTATCCGGAAGCAACACCCCCAATGTTAATTAAACCTGCTAAAGATTGACAGTGCAAGATGGTGCAATTTGATTGGTTCTTCTGATCGAAAACTTAATCTGTCGACCCGTGTATGGCTTATAGTTCCGTGTTCCTGGAAATGTATAGGGAATGGAGGTCATTTTAACTGACCCAGATATGTCAGCCTTGGGATTGTCAGAGGCCTTTGTGATTAGGGTTGGGCGGATTTGCTGTGTGACTGTCAGTCTGCTGGAAAGTCGCCTGTCCTGTTATGTTAATTCTACGTTTTACATTTATTGCAAAAAATTAAGTGACCTTATTCTGTGGGCAAATGTCGCCATAACGTTATCCATCACATAGTGCAATCAAAGGTCTTAAAGGAGAACTATGGTCTAAATTATATTTTATTTTGCCTTATAGCTCAGATACAGCTGGTTAAAACAATATCATTTTCCCCAGCGGTACACATTTGTAAATTTAAAATAATAAAAAAGTGTATTTCCTCACTGCTTTCTCCTCCTCCCCCATCCCAGTGGGATGGACATGCTCAGTTTGCCTTGGCTTAGAGAGAGAGGGAGGAGCTGTACCTCTCTGTACAGAGGGGAAGAAGGGTGAAAATGAAAGGGAAATTCACACAGGGAAATCTCTGGTTTGGAATTGCTTTTGGCCCTCCAGATGTTTAAAAACTACAACCCCCATCATTTCTGGCTGCATGCTGGGAGTTGTGGTTTTCAAACATATGGAAGGCCACCATGTCAACATCCCTGAAGGAGTTTAGCAAGTTGTGAGTCACGTAATACAAGTGACATTCTATCCACCCCATCTGTTAGTCTATGGGGCCCGGCTGTATATTCTATTATTATAATCGGCATGCTATTATGTGGTAGTGCGCTGATTATAACCAGAAGGTTGTGCCTCCTCTTGGAATCCTATTGTACCCGGTGGTACTGGGATGCTTGTACCTGTATGAGGGTGGGGGTGTGACTGGAGCATGCCTACATAGAGTGACAGGTGACACGACCAGACCATGTACATTAATATTATTATTGTGGATTTATATAGCGCCAACATCTTCCGTAGCGCTTTACAATTACATGTATACATTCACATCAGGCCCTGCCCTGAAGAGCTTACAATCTAAGCACATTTATATGACACATACAACCTATCAGTATGTTTTGGTGACTGTGGGGGAAACCGGAGTGCCCGGAGGAAACCCACGCAAACACGGGGAGATCATACAAACTCCATGCAGACGTGTCCAAGGTTGGAATCGAACTCAGGACTTCAGTGCTGCAAGACATCATTGCTAACCACTGAACCACCTTGCTGCCCATACATGCATCCCAGACCCCTGTACACTGGCTGCAAGAGGGGGTGCTTGGCCTATGGCCTTTTACTTTTATATCGTCACAGAACTCCTCTGCGACCTTATAATTTACAGTAGGGGGTACATTATCCACAATATATATTACACAGGATATTTGCAGTTTCAGGAAGTGTTATTACATGTAGGACACGTAGATGAACTTTTTATTTAATGAGCACCTGACACCTCCATCCTTTAATACAATGCAGAAAGCATCTCTCCACACACTCACATTTCTCATTTTAAAACAATGTTGTGTTGGAAGCGCAGGGCCATGAAACAACCTTGTATCTGGTTTGTCTAGATAGTTCCAGTGTGAGTGTATGTGTTACATTGCAGCTTGCTGGCTAATCCGTGGCTATTGTTATAAGTCGTCACCTTGCGTTAATTATATAGATCCTCCCATTCCAGGATCTATGCTAGTGAGGGCGAAACGTAATCCCATTGGTAGTTTTCAGTGTAGCAGGAAATAAAGATTTCTGATTGGTCCCCCCCGGTCTGCCATTAACAGGAAAGTATTAAAAATAAATATACTTGTTCGGTTAATCGCCTTCGGTGGTAAGGTATACGGTAATACGGTACATTGTATTCTTTGTATTAAATTACCAAAACCAGGTTAAGGCGATCAACTAAACAATGGAGGTAACGGATAAGACAGATTTTGTTGGGAAAGGATTAAACTATTTTTAAGTGTGTTGTAAACAGTTTACATAATAAACTGCAATTCCCAGCATTCCTTGTAAGCCGAATATTTTTGACCTTCGTCGGAATGCTGCAGATTAATAGTGGCTTATGTAACAACCTATCAGGTGTTTGTTTTTTAATGCAGTTACATAACACCATGTTTGTTGGAGATTAATAGCACTGGTAAACTATTGCTTCTCTACATATCAATGAATGAATATCTCAATGTGGCTTCAGATTTTTACACATCTCCCAATGCTTTAAGCTGGGTACACACCATCCAGTAATTCGGCCTGACCAACTGACATTTCAGTGTATCCGTCCGAAATATTGGATGGTTTCCTGCATTGGATGGTTTTCCGAATCCAACGAACGGAAGATCAGACACATCCTAAAACCATGCGGTCCTCTATGGACTGCATGCTCGGTTATGGTGAACTGTCGACCATGGCTATTTTTGCCATGACTGGCCAGAAGTGCTGAACGGTTGGTCAGGACAAAGCATTTTATGGTGTGTGCCCAGCTTTAGGATTTCATTATTAGATTGCAAGCTCTGCAGACCAGGAATAAAATATCTTGTCCTGGACTAGGGGAGGCCCGTAATTAGCGATGTTACTTGCTCTGTCTCAGATCAGTGATCCATGTAATATACAATCTATTTCTCTGTATTCTACCCACTCCATCTGTTTGTAGGGCTGTTCGGAATGTGCTTCCTCTGCAGGCGGCCACTCCAACCCTAAATTCTCACTTCCATCTTGTGTCTATTCCAGTGTGTCATGACCTTTTGGATATGGTATCCATCGAACAATGCCGGAGTATGTACCACTCCATCCATGTAAATGCTGTTATGTAAAGCAGCTGGTTAAGAGGGGAAAAAGAATTCAGGCATAAATAAGATTTTTGTGGTTCTGTTCTCTGGATTGTGTTCTTAGGAATGGGGACGTAGGAAACGTGTTACAATGTAGGAATAAGATGTTTATGTAGGTTCAACACTGTGAATTTAGTTTAAATGCTGCGATTGGCACGGTAAGACGAGTTGGTTCTAAAATCCATCCACAGCAAAGTCAGGAAAATCTGCCATGTGTATTATTCATCCTGGTTTAACCTGCCTGGGAATATAAAAGGGGAGTTAAAATGGAAATAATGTGTTGATACCTGTAATGGGATTTATTGTTGTTTTATGAAAAAGCTGAATTTAAAGCTGCAGGTTCCATTAGGTAAGAGGCCGGGATATGTACATGTATAGGCAGGTGTTATTCGCTATAAGCAAATTACTAATAACGTCACCTGGATCCAAACAGGGACATGAGCCTGGAATGTTCGGTAATGGGAAAGGCATGTCGTCTACCAGTTAAAAGGTCACTGGACCAGTGACCTCTAGAGATGTTACCACTGGTATTACAGTCATGGACTGCTAGACATTAAGCTTCTCATTACATCAAATAATTCAGATACCCTGAGATATCACTGCAGGATAAGTAGATCTACAGTAATGTACATAGAAACAAAAACGTTGCCTAGCATTGTGCTATGACCTCATGGCTTAGTGTGTTCTCCTATATAAAACATTTGTTCGTCTTATTTAGACAGATATTGATGTAATTCCACAATGGCATTGCCTATTGATAAGTTATAGCATTATACACGAGAGCCATGAATACCTTGTAAATTATATCTTTATAAATGGTGATGTCATCCGTTATAATCTGTGCTTAGCTATGTCATCAGTGTCACATGACTTGATGAAAATTCTGTATCATGTGAAATCATGCACCCGGTATTTTATTGTAAAATATATGGCAAGTGGAGTTCTCTGTCCTGTATAACGCAGCCTGATGCTTTTGCACAGTGGCTTATAATAACCTTATATTTTACAATACAGGGTACATTATTCATTGTATAATCATTCCTAGCCTGACATTTGCGTGTTTGTTTGCTATTGCTCAGTAATGACATTAATGGACAATGCATTGTTATGGCTCCCAGTGTCCTAAACAGAAAAGATAAAATACGCACCGTGTTCCCTGTAAGAGTTTTCGTTTTGGTTTATTCCGTCTCTATGTACAGTTTAACCCTCCCCCATGGTGACTAAGAATAGTCGTAACCACAAGAGCTAATAGAAGAGGCTGGTAGGAAGATTTCATATTGAATGGTTATTTTTATTTTCCGTCTTGCTGTGGGTGTACCTACTGTATGCCTCTCGCCATGACACTAACTGGCGTACGCCCCGTTTAATTATCCAACGTGGCGCTTTTTACGTCTGCGAAAAAGCATTTTTAGTAAATGAACAAATATTAATTTATACTATAATAATTCTTTATCTGAATCTTCCTGCATGGCGATAGGGATGGTGGGACTTGTAGTTCCAAATGGAGAGGATGATGGGTATTGTAGTTTATTCACATTGGACAATATTCATTCATTCTTCCAGCTGTGATGGAATCCCCTTTAAAAAGCAGGGAAACACATCCCTATTCCCTACACTTATTGTCCTATTTCGCCGCCCACTAGATTCCCCTACTGTTGCTGTCAATCACTGGAACTATTCATTCAATGATTGACAGATCTACTCCCCAAGAGGCGCTGCAGCAGTCAATGCCTTTTGGTTAAAAAAACAAACAAAAAACATTTACGCCTTGTAAAATCTCCAGGCGTTTTATTTACAAACCTGCTTTCTTATTAGTGCCCCATAAATTATCATCTTGCACCTCCGCCACCTGTCTGGTGGATAGTCTAACACCTCCAGGGTTACTTACCTATGCAGTGCTACACACACACAATGACAGCAGCAATAGTCTATGGGTAAGATTTCTAATAGTCTTATCAGGTAGCCTCCTTTCTATTATTGTCTGCCTGTCTGAATACCTTGGGATAGCCGTCCCCAATGGTAACTGGTTGGTACATTTCTTACGTAACTGCAGAACTAGGGGAAACGTCTCGTTCTGATTGTAAGCTCTTGGGAACAGAGCCTTTCAGATACACTGAATCTCTCCCATTGCTATGGAAAGTCTTAGGTGCCTTTATAAATAAACAATAATTACTGGGTTACATCATGATGTCTGTCCCTTTCTATTCATAGCCGAAACTACAAGTCCCATGATGCCCTGACAGCCCAGCTGCCTACAAATCATCCATACTTTTTTTGTAATGCCGCTAGGAAAATTAAAGAAGTCGAGTCCTTCTAATTATTTTAAGCAAACAGCAAGGGGAACAACGTTACAGCTAATGGTGGGAGCTGCCATATTGCTTTATAGGAAATCTATATATAGCTAGGAGCTGTATTTTTCATAAAGTGGATCGCTGTAACGCGTGTTATAGGCTAAAATAATGTGTACTTGGCCTTTCATTGTGGTTAATTCTTTATTGTGGGCTCTGCCATGTTGTTTGTTGTTCTTTTGTGGTTTTTGGTTTCTATGGCTAAACTCCCGTAGCAACCGGACAGATGTTAAAGTGACCGTTCTTTAGATTAAAGTCCTTCTACTTGAATAATGTAAACGTTACACTCTCTGCGGATTGTCAGTTCAGTATGTAGAACACTCACCATGGGGCCAGCCAAAAAAATCGAATTTATTTTCCTTTAACCTCCATAACATCTGCTTTTGGGTATTCTTTTTCTTTCTTGGAATCTACTCGTTCGGGTCAAGATACAAATATATTCAAGATGGAGTCTGGATGCCAGATGCATGCTGGGTTGGTGTTTCCCGTAAAAGAAAAAGGGGGGGATAGGATGAATGGATTTTATAATACGTAACTAGCAGATTATCTGTAAATGTCACCACTGAAATCATAAATTATAATTGGTCAGCTTACTTATATTTCCTGGTTGCTGCAGCCCTCCTTCCTATTGGTTTTCCAACTTCTCAGTCTTGATTAGAAAGAGGTCACAGATTGGTCACCCGGTAGGGGCTCTGGCAGATTGGGAAGAGGGAGGGGCTAAAGAACTCACTGAGCATGTGCAACTCTGTATCTGGGTCAGTGACCAACTCTTCAGAATTAAACACGATTTCTACAAAATGCTGCTGATTTCAGAAGCGAGAGAGACGCACATTTGTTACGTGGGATCTACAAAATTCATTCATCATTCACGCAGGGTCATTTCTATCTCAACTTTAAGTAACATTTTTAAGGAATACAAAGAAAACTACTGGTATATAAAAATCACTGATTATCGTTGTTTAGGCAAAATAAAACAAGTTGGGAGTGTTTATGATGCGTATTTGTTTGTTTTTTTTTTTAGGACATGACAACGTTTTTAATTTATGTTTACTTTTCTGTTTCCTGCACAATCACAGAACTGCTATGTTTGTGGTTCTGCTGCGTGCCACAGTTTGTTTATTGTCCAATAAAAATGCTTCGGACGGAGAAATCACAAAAGTTTAAACCTCAGCGTTTAAAATGCAGAACTTGCCTTTGCGGTTTTAGGAAATTACTTAAAGGAAAAGTTAAGATCAAAACACTGGCTTTTCTTATAGCTTGTTGCATTTGCACACACGGATAGGGGTCGACGTTATAATTTATTGAGCACAAACAGCTGTGTCCCTTTAAAGGCCCATTGGGAGTTTCCGTCTCAGAATTATCTTGTTAGCTGCTCCTGACTTCATATTGTAAAGCTAACGCAGTGATCTGCTCTAAATAAACTTCATCAGTACAAATATGTGGAATTTAAGGTATAGGTGTATTTGCTGGCATGTTTGCTGTGTGTGCATTTTTTACAAGCGTGTGCATTTTTCCATGTATGTGTGGGGTTTTGCGGTTGTTCTTATTATAAATGTTGCATGAAAAGGGAAGTTTTGTGGATTTTCTTAAATGTGCAGAATTTCTGCCATGTGACAAAAGGGGAAGAGAGAAGGAAGCCAATGGTCATTATTTGCCTTTAACCGTTTCCTTGCCAGGGTTGCAGAAGATCACACACCCCTCCCCTCTCCTGCGGGTGAAACTAGCAGAGCCGGTTCCTTAAAGTGACATAGAAACCCTTTCTGTTTGCTTTGAGACTTTATAACTAGCAACTGTCGCAAAGGAACCACAATCTAAATAAACATGACAAATACAGAAGGCAAAGGGTTAATGTGGATCCTTCCTGACAGGTGTATCTTTAAGCAAAGCATTTGATAGATTAATGGCTTTTTAAATTTTAAATGCTCGCTCCCTTTTCCCCTTGCACTTAAGTGCTGGGTGACCTAGAATACTGGGATACTGCTACCCATGATCCTAACATCACAAATATTGTTATTGTGTTACTATTTTCTAAAGAGAATTTAGCTTTTGTTGGACTACAATTCCCAGCAACCCCTGCTTTGTAACTCAGCGGTCAAAGGATGGAATTGTAGTTTAAACAACAAACGGAAAGCCAAGATTTTTGATTGTTGACCCTTTTACAAGAGGTTTCAGTAAAGCAGATTATAATATCTTTTGTGTCGAATGTGCCAATATCATTATCTGGGCAGCACACAAGAGAGATCAGATAAAGGAAGGAATTTTAACAAAATAAATAAAGGTGTTGACACAGAAAGATAAGGGCAAGAATGCGCAGGGTAGACGGTTCGGTTTGCGCCGAGCAGTCCCTGGCAAAACTAACCTATCCCTGTATGGAGATTGTGGTATAATTAAAGACTCTGTCCCTTTAAGGTATTACTTAATAACTCTTGTTTAACAGTACAAAGGGGTAAAGTTCACATGACAGCAGAACAATAGATAAAACATGGTCTACTGCAACTAAAATGACTAGGCGTGCTTTCAATCCAGGTTTGACTTCCCCTTATCTTGTTACTGTCCGCTATTGATACTGCGTCCTAATGTCTCGCAAGATTTGGCAGAGAATCAATTACGATTGTTTGTTAGCTTGTTGCAGTTTCACAATCTAGTAACAATTAAAATTGGCAGGTACGTTTGTCTCTTGGCTAAAGAGCTAACAATCTAAGCTGTCGCATTTGGCATTCTTATCACCCAGGACGGTAGACGGGCGCCCTCCACTTATCGCCAGTGCAGAAAACGGCTTTTAATCCTTTAACAGATTTTCTCAGTGTAATCTCATTGTGTTTATTATAAGCTACAACTGGACTGGCCATCTGTTGGCTGCAGGGACAGGGAGAAATGTGTGTTTAGATCAGGTTACTGTACCAGCTGAGCTGTGCCCGGCCCTGACACGGAAAGGATCACAGACGGAAAGTGTTTTGTGTTTGCAGAGATGACGTTGCAGCAATCAAAGAAATAATGAGGACTTTGAAATTGAAGTGGAGCGATTTCAGGAAAGATCTTAGAATGGTCCGGACACACTTGATCCCATATGATTACAGAATAGCTTTGTTTTATTTTACCTTTGTGCTCTGTTGAGTGTTTTACTTTTGCCCTTCTGACTTCCTGTTTAAAAAGGTTGTGTAAAAGCTATTGATTCCTCCTCACCTGGCAAGGATATGATCTATCCAGTAACATGCTTAATAATTGTTTAACTGGTTGGGTTTGTTTACCCTTTATTTACTCTAGAACTAATGCTTTTTTTTTTTTTCTACCCCTACAGAGCTCCACGCAGGAGATTGGAGAAGAGGTGCAAGATGGAGTCATCTACAGCATCTCCCTGCGCAAGGTTCAGCTCCACCATGCGGCTAGCAAGGGTCAGCGTTGGCTCGGGGTAAGCAGAGTTCCATCTCCCATGGGCTGTGCTGATGGCGCGATTGCTGGACCACGCGATGCTACGGTGAGGAAGGCAGGGGAGGTGAAAGTTCCATCACAATCTTCCCCAGTGTTGGTTCTTCCTGTTACTTTCATTTCTTAGCTCCCGTGTACATGTAATCGATAAAAACACCGATTTCCAAGACTCCTGAACCTTTTAAACTCTATTATAAAAGTAGTTAGGATCTCCGGTGTAAAGCATTACAATAACGCTATTATTAATATAAGGAAGGAAGTAGATTAGCCATGAGCGTGCCAGTAAATTCGGAAAAATAGCATTAGCACAAACCCCGCTTATGTGATTATTGATGTTCTGGACTCTATTGAAGAAACAACACAAAACAGTTTTATTTTTCTGGTTAAAAAAAAACATTAAAGTGATGAAATTTGCCCTTGGCAAGAAAGCTGAGCTTTATTTAACAGCAGGCTCACCTAGAGATGTGTCCTTGGTCCTTTCCTGATTGGCTGTTTCTGCAACTCACCTACTATTAGTGGGGTTGGCTCAAAGTTTTACTTCACTCTTTCAGGTATGTGCTATCTGCTTGGCTTAGTGGCGGTAGAAGTCATTTGGATGTGCTGAGCTGTATACCGAGCCTCCTGTTAAATAAAAAAGTTAAAGGACGGCTATACTGTAAAAATTAACTTTTTAAAAATGAAAAGCACCTGGGGCAAGGAGATAGGATTGATTATTCCCACCTCCCAAATATTGATTTTCGAGAAGCTACAGCACATACAGTTTTCATCTGCCAGGGAGGGGGAGGGAGGGGGGAGAAGGGATGCAGTACGCATGGCAAAGATCTCCGGGAGGCCAGGTAGCAGGCAGTGTCCTATATGGACCTGCTAGCCTCCTGGTGGTCATTTTTTGGGCCTTTGGGGGGGGACTACAGGAGAACCAGATGGAGCTGGGATGTGAGGTAAGGATTAAACTACACTACATGGTGGGGCCAGTAGTTGGGGGGATTATAGTTTTGGGGGTGGACATGCCCTTTAAGCATAGATAAGCATTGTGGGTAGAGTGATCCTTGATTTAATAGATGTCTATATTTATCATTGAACATTATGTAACTATGTGTTTGTTTTATTGACCTTTTGAGTCCTAAAATATTAAACATTTGTGGTTAATACATCGCTCTGCAATGTCTAAATGCATGCAGTGCGAAACTCCGTACTGTAACATAGGGGAGTTCATTTAGGTTAGGCTCATGCTGTAGTTCCTAACTGGGTAAACAGGAGTCTTTGAATGTGTCGGGGATTAGCCTAATAGTCGTACACTTGATCGCATAATGATCAGCTTAGGTGGTTCTCCGAACATCACAGAAACATCAGGCCAGGGGTTAACTTTCCCAATATATGGCCAGAACTCTGCGTCCTGTTAGGGGTTTGATTCCTGTAACCCCATTTGCTCGCTCCTGGCTCTGGGGACCAGATTCTAGAACTCAGGAAGGGCAGATGTCACATTAACAGAGGGAAAAAATGTGCGCTCTTAAAGGAAAAGGAAAGAATTCAATCAATTCTTTTTAGTGAACCTTACAAAAAAATGTTGACAACTTATCATTTATTTTTAACTGACAGGCAGCAGATCCAAACCTTCCTTCCTAAATTCCTCATTTCCTGTAATACAAGATAACCAAGCAATGCAGCCCTTTCTCCCCTTTCCAGCGCTGGGTAGTCTTCTGGTTGGAAAGAGAATGACCTTATTTCTCTCTGGTTTCCCAGGTGGAGAGTGAGTCAGCCTTGAGCCTTTATGAGACATGCAAAGTTCGCACCATCAAGGCTGGGACGCTGGAGAAACTAGTGGAATATTTGGTTTCTGCGTTCAAAGGCAACGATTCCACCTATGTTACCATATTCCTATGCACTTACAGAGCCTTTACCACCACCAAGCAAGTGCTCGATCTTCTGTTGAACAGGTATTTAAACTGATACTGTGATTCTGTAAAGAAGGCTGCACACACACAGACACATTCACCCAATATTTATCCACAGGACTGATCACTCGCACTAATAAAGCCTCCCTTGCTTTACCTGTACCCAAGGTAAGGACCTAAAATGCTAAATCCTCACCCCTGGCAGTACAGCTGGTACTTAGGGTACTTTCCTTCTAGGTGCCCTCACCGATTCAATTAGAATTCTTTGAATGCGCCACCAATGGAAGGGCGTCCTTCTCCCATTGGTTGACCCACTTTAGTAGCGGAACGATGAGGGCAACTGGAATAAAGGTATTCAGGTTAATGGCTTTACCCGTCAAGGGTGAGAACCTTGCGTTTTAGCTTATTATTGTGGGTACAGCTTCAGGGGGCATATTTCCCTTTAATCCTCTTGGTTTGCTGGTAAATACATTTCATTGGGTATATCTGTTGTATTCAATTAGATCAACTGGACTTGAAGTTTAGTTCTTGAAGACGTTTTGCTAGTCATCCGACTGGCTTTCTCATTTCATTGGGTATTTTTCTTTTCACGCTAGATTTGGCCGCCTGCACCCTCACCTTAACGGGGAACATTCGCATAACTCCGTGGATGATCGTCTTGAGTTGAAAAAGTAAGCGAAACTCAAAATAAAAGTAAACACAAAGTGTGAAGAAATGCGGGACTTTTGAGAAGAGGGAACTTCGGTTTCTATAAATTATAAAATGAAACTAAATTTGCATTTGCTATTTAGAAATCCGGTCACTGTTCCATGAACCTTCGACAGCCCTGTTTGTCTATGTAAACTGAAAAACATAAAGTAATTCGGCACCCTGGATCACCGCCTTATACTGTCCCAAGTCTTTTTTTACTGATGCCAAAATATCTGTATTGTATCCTAACTAGTAGCCAAGTAACCACAGATTCAAACAACATATCACTTGAGTTTCTGTATGATACTTTAACAAAGTTATACGAATGTGAAGTCAATAACTTGACTTGCTTAACACTGCCATCCCTCTCCCAGTGGGACAGACATGCTCAGTAACATTCCTTTTATCAGCAGCCTCTGGTTTATTGGAAGGAATGTGTTTTTGCCCATAATACTCTTTGTTTACCGAGTTGGTTTATAGATTAATCTTGTCTGAACACAAAGCCTAACCAGGGAGAGGTTAAGAAATAGTCTACACATGCTAATGGTTGTCAGATAAATGGTGAACTAAGGCATGTTAAATAATTTGTATTATTCCACCTCCTTATCCATTTTTGTACATGACCTTTAATTGCCTTCTACTTTCCCGGCAGTACCATTTCCTCCATCCTGGGCGCTTGGTTGGATCAGTACTCAGAGGATTTCCGGCAAGCTCCAGATTACTTGTGTTTGAAACAGCTCATCACTTACGTCCGACACAACCTCCCCGGGTCCGACCTGGAGCGCAGAGCTTGCAATCTCTTGGCACAGTTCCAAAGACAGAAGATCAGCGAATTAGATCCATATGGTAGGTTTCTTTTCTAGAACCGTGTGCATATTTCCAGATTTATAAAAGGTTTTACCAATGTCGGCCCTGTTCCCAGAATCCCTAGTAGGTTGAACCGGGTGGTAAGTTACAATTCCATGGCTTTGTTTTACAGTTGTAGACCACACAAGCTGTACTTTACGCCTGGTAGAAGAACCAGACTTTCTGTCCTTCCGGCCAGACATGTTAGCAGAGCAGTTTACAGTTATGGATGCTGTAAGTAGTTCACATTTTTATCATAGTATCTTGGAGGCCCCATCAATGGGGGTTGTGTTGGCTGCCATTTTGTTCTGTCTTATTAATTCATGCTTTCACCCTACAGGACCTCTTTAAGAAGGTGGTGCCTTACCATTGCCTGGGATGCATTTGGTCTCAGAGGGATAAAAAGGGGAAGGAACACCTTGCGCCAACCATCCGCGCCACGGTATCTCAGTTCAATAGTGTCACCAACTGCGTCATAGCCACGTGCCTCGGGGATCGTTCTCTGAAGTCTCAGCAGAGAGCCAAAGTGGTAGAACGTTGGATAGAGGTAGCAAGGGTATGTATGGAGATTCTATTTATGGAACAGCTTTCCCGATTGGTTGCTTTGCTTTATTGGTTCCTAAATGCTGTTTCTTTTCCAACAGGAGTGTCGTATTCTGAAGAATTTTTCTTCATTACGTGCCATATTGTCGGCGCTGCAGTGCAATGCTGTCCACCGGCTAAAGAAAACATGGGATGAAGTATCAAGGTGAGTGCAGTTGGCGGAGATAATGACATTAGTTAGTATTACTGCCCAATGAGTTTTCTAGTCCCTCCCCTTGCCAAATCTATCCAAAAACTAACTGACCCGGCAAAACGGCAAATAAACTTGTTCATTGGACTAGTCTTCTGACCTAATTGGGAAGATCCAGAAATAAGGAAAATGTCACCAAATCTTTTTTTTTTTCTGTTTCTTTCAGGGAGAGTTACCGGATATTTATGGAACTTTCTGAAATCTTCTCTGACGAAAACAATCATTCTTTAAGTCGGGAGCTGCTGATCAAGGTGAGGAAATGGGCATGTTTGACTGCCCTAGTGGAAACAGCGACTAATGCTCAGCATCGATTTTCCAAAGTGTATATATATTTTCACTGTTTTTTATGGACGTTGCCTATTGTATTTATGTGTAAGAAAACTGAAGATATAACAGTTTAAACTAAAGACATACAGTTTTAAAATCAATTAAATCTTTCATTACCGAAAGCCCCCCCAGTTACTTTCACTTTGCCACAGGGAGATACAAAGTATCTAAATGGAAAATTACTCTCCACTGAGCATGTCTGAGATCACTGAGCTAGGGAAGGGGAGGTAACCTTACCAGTAAGGAAGGATTAAATTGTGAAAGTATTTATCTATGTTTTGAGCAATACAATCGTATTTACCGAATCACTCAAAATACTGGTCCCATGCATGGGGGGGGCTTTAGAAAGCTGCAGGGGAGAAGTGACAGTTTGCAGCAGGTGATTCGTTGACCGTGGCAGTGATTGACGGCTGCAACATCTAAGAAAGTACCATAGATTGTTAAGTAGAAAGTGGGAGTGGACGTGCCCCTTTAAGGATATTAAGAATAAAGTGATAATGTTAATCTACATATAAAACACTGAGGTGTTTATCATATAAACAGTAAAAACTAGTTTATAGTTCTAGAAATGAATCCCTGTGCATTCGAACTGTTTTATTTACATTTACTTGTCCTTTAGTAACCCTGGTGCTGTTCTAAAGGCATTTAAACAGTCCACATTATATCGACACCCTTTTGTCTTAGGGAACACCCACTTGTTTTTGCTGGTTTAAATGGCAACCCCCTTCCTCTAATTCTAGCATCCCCATGCAATGGGCGTGTGCTGATTATCCCTCGATGGTGTGTACGTGCCATGCAGTCATGCTCTTAATCATCCCCTTTCCATTCGCTGTTTATGAAATATCTCTTATCTAGAAAGGGGAACCCCTGGTACACACCCAGCCGAAGGCAAAGCTATGTGTCATGCTAGGCAAGCCCAGGATTCCACTGCGCAATGGGATGCTTTCGAGGGATTCCCTTTAATCTTATCTTTCTGTACCAGCCAGGGATGTGTTCCAAATCGGCTTCCCCGGCCCCACTTCCAATTCCAGCCCTAAATGCGTCTCCTTATCTAGGTTAGTGTCTAGCAACAGAGCAAGAGGAACTACAAAACACTGACCCAAATACAAGGGCAAGTTCATGTGAAACGATAGCCAAATAAGTCCCAGAATCCTTTGAGTGAAGAGCCATGACAGTATTACAGGTCTGCTGTCCACAGATAAGGTTGGTCAACAATGTTCTAGTTCTAACGAGTTAATATCTCGTTAACATGTGCAACTAGAGGACAATGCTGATCGACCCCCGTGTCTAAGGGCATCATGGGATTTGTAGTTTAGCAGGATATCCCAAGGAATAAGAACTCTTTTTGTGAAATGATGCACCAGCTTATATGCAACCACAACAGCATAGTTGGAATATCTTTGCCGCTCCCTTCCATGTGGGATGAATGATACACATGGAAGGGAGCGGCAAATGTGTCTCTGTACCTTTAATTGTGGGACAGAATTCCAGTGATGTCAGTGATGGAAGATGTTCGGTGGAATGTGTGTGTAGTGGGTTAAATCACTCACGCTCAAAGCTCTTTTCTCTGTTCCCCTATAGGAAGGGACTTCTAAGTTTGCCACTCTGGATATTAACCCCAAAAGGGCACAAAAGCGTCAGCAGCAACAAAGAGAGATGGTACGTTCTGGATAAAACCAATGCCACATGGGCGGCTGTGTATGTCATGTGTTGGGTGGGGGGGTTACCGGAATGAACAAATCTTGTGCTTGCACCCCCTCTGCTGGTATCAGTGAGTATCGCTACATGATTATTTATTCGTGTTTTTCTTTGCAGGGAGTCATGCAAGGCACAATTCCCTACCTGGGCACTTTTTTGACCGACCTTGTTATGCTAGACACGGCGATGAAGGATTATTTAGAGGTGAGCTTGTGCATATCCTCCAACAATCACCCCTAGAGGTTACTTATAGATACGACACTGTGCAGAGGGGGGATATTGAAATGAACCTGATCTCGGCACAGCCCTGTGCATTGCATTTCTCAATACTGTCCCTATTTAAAGGGGAATGTTGGAGCGTAGGCTTGTGTCCGAGTGTAGTAAGTGTTGTGTTAATATCTACATTTCTGTTGCAGGGAGGTCTCATTAACTTTGAAAAAAGGAGAAAGGTGAGTCCAAGAAAATGACCCTGTTTTATATGTGGCCCCCGTGATGGCCCCGTGGTAGGAACCTTGGGTACTAACTTCATTTCACTTTATTTGTTTCAGGAGTTTGAAGTGATTGCACAAATTAAGCTGCTCCAGTCGGCCTGTAACAACTACAGCTTCTTACCCAACGAGACCTTCGTTGAATGGTTTCACGGCGTAGAGCGGCTGAGCGAGGCGGAAAGGTTTGTACCCAATGCCACGCCCACCATAAAGAAATACGAACAGTATGCAGTTCCGGATTGGTTACAATTGTTATTCATTTATTTTTGCAGTTATAGCCTGTCCTGTGAAATTGAGCCCCTCTCTGAATCTGCCAGCAACACATTAAAGGCCAAGAAAAACACCGGAATAATCAAACGCTGGAGCGAGTAAGTGAACGGATAACTCCCACTTCTGATACAGGGGCATAATCTAAGTTTACAGCTTTCTTTCTGGGTCTCTGGGATAGTGTTCTAAGAAATGGGTTTAAGGAGAGATCTCTAGCATAACAATCATTTTACGCTAGATTTAGTCCACAAACTGCGTATTAAAAAGGTGCATCGCCTGTCTTTCTATGTGATTCCTAACAAGAGATATACCTGTTAAAAATACATGGATTAGTTCACTGGATAAAGCCATCTAGCTACTTCCTCATTTAGCTTTGCTCCCATCTCCCTTTTAGATAAAAAGTAGCTGATTAAATTGCACTGAGCATGTCTGAGATCACTGGGCTGAGGTTGTGGGAGGGGCAGTAACAGCAGGGATTTCTGTTCTGAAATATTTTACAGTGTATCTTTGGTTACTAATCAAATTATGAGCTATAAGACAAAATGTGTTTTAGAGAGGGGTTTGTCTTTAAAGATTCTCTTGTTCTAAACCGCAACTCACAAAAGCTTTACTTAGGATGCTGGGAAGGCCATGTCGCTTCAAAATTTTGAAAAGCATTAAAAATGTATGTTCCTGAGCCAATAACTTATAAAGTTGTTACAATTTAAACTTCTAGTTCTATCTTACTGTGTACTGATGGTTAGAAATCTAGAACAAACATTTCTGCAACCAGGGGATGCTGGGAATTGTAGTTTTTAAATATTAGGAAGGTCGCAGGTTGGCAGCACTGTACTGCTTTAGGACTGTAATTGTGCTCTGTAGTTTCTCACCTGGCCATTGGTTGTTTACTGTCTTGCAGCCGACAGCCCACGAACTCGGAACCTTGCACCAGTGTCAGCTCCCATTCTAAGTCATTCGACCAGCTCAAGTGCAGCCCCCAGCTGTTCGGGGGAGACACTGCAGATTCGCTGAGTGTGACATCGGCCGGATCCAGCAGTTCGGATGTGGACGAGATCAACATCAGCTTCGTGCCTGAATCCCCGGACTGCCAGGAGAAGAAGGTACGGATGGGACCACCCCAAGCGCGTCCATGGCAGCCAGCGGAACTCTGCGTTCCCGAGGGGGTCAGTCCCTGCTCTCTCTCTCTGTGCTTTGCTGTGTGGGAAGGGAAATTGAATATATGATCCACAGGCAGAACAGAACATCCCCTTTCCTCCCGCATAGAGCAGAGTTTATCCAACCAGCCACACATCTACCTACAGCCTTAACACAATTGTGTTGTATAAATACATTAACGGGCCATACAATAAACTATCTGGGACATTGACACAAGGACATCCCTTAAGACTTGAAGAAAAAAGGTTAAGGCTTCAAGCTCGGGAAAGGGTTTTTCACTGTGAGAACGGTAAAGCTATGGAACTTTCTTCCAGTGGACGTTGTTATGGCAGGTTCTTTGGTCAGTTTAAAAAAAAAGCTGGATGAGTTTCTGCAAACAAGGAATGTTGGAAGTTACTGGTATTGATACATAAAGTAGAGTTGATCCAGGGAAATTTCCGATCGCCACTTGGAGTCAGGAAGGAATTTTTTCCCCCTTCATAAATTTGGTGTTTTTGTTTTGCCTTCCTCTGGATCAACAGTTAGGCAGGAAATGAGGATATTGCTAGATGGGTTGGACTGGATGGACGTATGTCTTTATTTAACCTCAAATACTAAACTAAACTAAACAATTGTTTTCAATACCTGATCGAAAGCACTTGAATGAACCTCTGTTCTTAAGAGTAGTAGTCTTTAAGGGGTTGAATAATTGTGTCAATGAAGAAATCACAAAAAAAAATTTAATAGTGTATTACAAAAACAATTAATGTCATTTTAGTTGCATTTGGTTCTTTAAAAAGTCCTTGTAAGATTTCATTCTGAACACAATTACAAATGTACACCGAATTACCTAAAACCCTTTACAGCATTGGGGGTTGAATCATTTTGAACTTAACTGTAGATTCAAGAGAAAAATATTCTCCTTCTTTACAAGGCACTGGTAAGGCCTCATTTGGAATATGCGGTGCAGTTATGGAATCCCATATACAAAAGGGACATCTTGGAAATTGAAGCAGTACAGAGAAGGGCAAATAAATTAATAAGGGGAATGGAGGGGCTTTAATATGCAGGCAGATTAGACAAGTTAGGGTTGTTTACATTGGAGAAGTGACATTTGCGTGGGGACATATATTAATGGGCCATACAATATACTCTCTGGTGTATTGTTTACTAATAGGTCATATCAGAGGACTCGTGGACATCCTTTAAGGTTGGAAGAAAAGAAGTTTCATCTTCAGGTTAGGAAAGGTTTCTTTACAGTGAGAATGGTGAAACTGTGGAACTGTCTTCCAGCAGAAGTGGTAATGGCAAGTTCATTGAATAGCTTTACCTCCTGTTGTTCTTTTCTTAGCTCCCACAGGATTACGGTAAAAAGTTTTTTAAAGAATTTTTTTCCTCCAGTTTAGTTTCTTTCTTTACCTAGTCAGATGAAAATATAAATACAACTAAGGTGCAAGTGTTTTAAGAGGAGCGTTCTGAGAATATTTACTTTTTCAGGGACTACACATACGTACAATATATAGACACACACAAGATTTTCCATAATTTAAATTGTAAAATAAAATATGTGTCGCCCGATAAACTGTGGGAGAAAGAGAAAAACTAAAAACATTTATATTTCACAGATCAGAACTATCAGGGAGATTCAATTAAAGTCATCATTGTCAAAAATTGTGCCAATTTTGCCCCAACCAACCAGATGTCAGCTTTCAAATGTTAACTAAGATCTGACTGGTTGGGGCAAAACCAGCACCACCCCCAACGGCAAGAACCTCCATTGAATCACCCTATATATGTCTATAGGGGATGCAGTTCCACCTACTGGCCACACTGAATTAAGCAACACCAACAAAAAAAAGTTCAGGATTTTCGGGAACCACATTTGACCACTGTACATACAACAAATAAATACTTCTATACCCGGACAACTGGGCTCATCAAATAAGAGTAACATATTTAGGAAAAAAGGAAATGTAAATTAGTCCGTCAGTTGTTAGTTAGCAATAACTAGGGCTGCTAATTCAAAAAAATAAATCTCTACTTTTAAGTCTCCAGCATCAAGCCCTTTAAGGATATTATTTATAGTGGGTGAGGTGTCAACCTAATGCCTAAAGAAGAGACCAGACACACAGTAGTGAATAGACCATATTATAATATATACTAGCAAAAGTTGGTGCACAGTGGTAATTATTTGTGTATGTTTTGCTATGTGTAGTTGCAGTGCTCACAGGAACCATCAGGGGGGGCAATAATAAAATTAGTCTGAAGGTCCCAAAAAAATAATTGCATCATATTAAATGAACAAACACACACTTATATCCTCCCTTACCTATACTACCTGCCAGCTAGAATATAGAGGGTCTATGTGGAATAAACCTGCAGGTCTGAGAACTGACCCAGGCAATCTAAACAGCACCTTTGGGCAATCAAAAGCAGCCCATACATATATCCGATTTTACTGTGTCTGTGGCATAGAAGAATGGGAAAGGTGGTTCTGGCAAGATCAAACTAATATTGCATAAGCGCTTGGTTGGATAATTAAAATCGAATATATGAATAGCCACCTTAAATCCTATACAGTATCCTGATTAACATGCAAGGTTCATATTTATTAGTATTTACCACAACAAGTTTAACTAACCTATGGGGTTAGGACTTGGGAGCACAGGATACTGATTGAATATACATGTTAGGGAGAGGTGTGGATAGAGGAGCTAAAAGCTCCACACAGAGTATAAAATGAAATAGAGCCTTCTTATAACAGAAGGTACCTCATAGAATCATGTTATTATAATAGCATAGCCTTAATAATCTAACATATAAACACATATTTCTCACTTAAAGAAATGGGTGGGGACATGCAAAATATCTTATTTATTGCCTGTGGCAAAGGCATGTGTCTAGATATAATACAACCTAATGGTATAGAGCAGACGTGTTTAACTTGTGACCTTTTACGTGTTTGAAAACCACAATTCCCAGCATTCTCTGTTTGTAGTAAGTTTTTTCTTAATATCCTTTAGCTAAGGCATCTGTCTAGATCTAATACAGCCTAAGCTTGCGACCTTTCACATGTTTGAAAACTACAAATCGCAGCATTCTCTGTTTTGCAGTTAGTGTCTTCTTAATGAACTTTTCACATGTTCAAAACTACAACTCCCAGCATTCCCTAACTGCACAGAATTCTGGAAAACTTACTTTTCATTCATCCTGGAATAAAGACATTTTCCTGACTTACAGATATTAAAAGCCCACGGTCATGCTTTAGCGCTTCCTACCCAAGGGTTTGAACATGCAAGTGATTCATCTGCTCTTCCCTTACACCCATAGCTATTAGACTATTGGATTAGGGAAGCATTATATGGGTCGATTGGTTGGCGCAACGTTAATGCCTGCTTTGCGGCGGCAACGTGAGTACAGGAAGAGGCACTCGTGCAGCCGTTTCAAAGTAATTTACCAGAGGTTGCGTGCTTCTTTACACGTAAGTATTAAACACCAACTTATAGCTGGCGATAAATACTTATGTGCGGGTGAGATTCACCCAAAATCGCACAGCCTCTGGTAAATCCCGTACGGGAGATTTGCCCAGAGAGCTTGTGCCTCTGGGTGAATCTCCCTGTTAGAGGCGTAAACTTTAACATATTTGTACTCACTTCCAAATACCACCTACCTGGCAGTTATAATCTATAAAGTCTAGAGTTTTGTGCACACATGCGATCGCCGGTGCCGACGCATGACGTGTGCGAACGGCCGTTTTGGATTATATTCGTACCGTGTATCGACAGAACGGCCATTTTAGCCGATAAAGTGTCCATACATGGCATGATTATTGGCTGTTCGTACACATCGTGCGTCACAGGTTGGCACCCGCGATCGCATGTGTGTACGAACCTTAAGGCTGGGTAAACACCAGTAACGAACCAATAGTGCCACGGATTAGTCGGCTGGAAATATGTGATGGTGTGGGGCGGCCAGCTGCGACCGAGTTCAGTCATCCATATCAGACAAATGGGTCAGTTAGTAAATCACGTCCAATCATGCAGTTCCCTATGGGACCACATGATCAGTCTGTCACATGCGCTGCTGGCTGCAGCCACTTTTACTGTGACCAGCAGTCATCTTACACAAAGCAGATGCTCAGTTGGGACATATGTATTATATGTATCCAGACAAAATGGTATTAACCTGCAGATCTGAAAACAGATCCAGGCAATCCTGCCACAATATGCAATTCAATCTGAACAGCTCCATTGGACACCCTGAGACCCTACACAGGATCCAGAATAACATGCTAGGTTCATACTTATTGGTAATTACCACAGCAAGTTCCAGATTTACAGTCACTATGGGGTTAGGAAACCTGAAATCCTGCACAATGTCCTGTTTCCCGTTTCTGCTTCCAGGTTCCAGTTAGCAACTGTCAATTATGGATTTGACAGTTGACATCACAGCTAATGACTGAATGTTAATCCCCTATCTGCCTCTTCTGAGCATGCCCAGGCTCAGTACCTGCTCAGTGCAGGTTTCTAAATTGGTCAGTTTCCATAAGCCATCCAGAAGCATAACAGGCATACAGAAATGAATTCATAGGACAAAGTATGATATATCAACATATTTTAAAGAGGCCGTTCTTTCTAAAAGATGTTCTTATGAGGGTGGAGTTATCCTTTAATATATTAATATTGGGGTAAAAACTGCCCATTTCTCTAAGAATGCTGGGTAGTTTCAGAGACATGCAAAGTCATTTAATCGTAAACAGACACTTCTTGTCTAGCAAACAGAAACTGGATTGTCTCATTACTTTCTATGGAGAGGGGAGGGGGAGTAAATGTGAGAGTCTGAAGAATGCTCTAATTGGCTAAGACTGTCACGTTTTACAAACAGCACATAACTGGGTGTAATACAGGAACTTCCTTACACTTCCTGTCTTGTCATGGACAGTGCCTAAGAGAATTTTTTGATTTGCTAACAGTGGAAGATCAGAACCTCTCATTGGATGTTAGTAAAATTCCACCCTGTATAAATCCTGGAGGTGTGTCTTAACCTATCATTTTGAGTTTTCCATTCAAACTTAGGGGTGTCCAGTAAACTAAGTTTAGTTTATTAATTGTATATAAATTGTTTTGAAATTCAGTAGTAGGTAGTAGTACTATATACATATATATATTATAATTTCAAAAAAGTAGGAGTTAGATACAAGTAATTGCAAAATAGTAGGAGTAATTGCAAAATAGTGCTTTAATTTGGTATAGACATGTTTTGGACTGACGATACTTTATCAATAGGGAGATGGATCCAGAGGGATAAAGGGAGAGGGGGGAGGACTTCCCTGCACATGCCAGAGTCCTTGGAGGAGGACAAGTAAATACTAGGGATTGGATGACACACAGACATCTCCTACTCTTAACTTTCTGGAACTTTGAACAGGCACTGCAGGAGAACCATAAGAGATTTAAGGTAAGGATTTTTGAACACTATACAGTGGGGTCAGTAGAGGGTTAAATTTTAGTTTTGGGGGTGGACCTGCCCTTTAATCTGTTTATAAATTACTTAGAAGGGGCATTATGAGCAAGGTTTCTGTGTTTGCTGATGACACAAAACTATGCAGAGCTTTGTAAACAAAATGATGTGCAATTGCTGCAAGCAGACCTAGATAGATTATCAAAATGGACAGCAGATGGGATTTAATGTTGATAAATGTAAGGTGATGCATTTTGGGTTTACCAATCCTTAAATAAATAACTCAGTGCTACACTAGGAAGGGCAAGTATAACTTTGAATTTGGCTTGAAAGGCCGCATTTTGAAAGGGAATGTGTGTTTGTGCTGCTGATTTTAAAACAATAAAGCAATGAACAGGAATTCACAGGAATTAATAGGTAGGTCAGTTGATGTGTGTTCTCATTTCAGGTTGGGAGATAAAATAAAAGACTAATTTATAAATATTTTTTATTGATGATTGGTCAAAATGTTGTTGTGTTTTTTTTTAACTATATTTATCCTTTAAATTGCCACATGAATGAATGGGTAGCTCATTTGATTTGTGTACCTGTGTCAGGTTGGAAATTAAAAAAACAAACTTTTTTGATTATTGATCAAAATTACCCTTTAAGTATGGCTGCCATGGAAATGGAAGGGTAGGTCCATAGGTGTGTGTACCTGTGTCAGTTTGGGGGGGTTAAAAAAAACAAACTTTTTTGATGATTGGTCAAAATTAGTTTTTTTGTACTTTAGTTATCCTTTAAGTATGCCGCCACGGAATTGGAAACTTTTTTAATGGTTAGTCAAAAATTATTTTTGATTATAGTTACCCTTTAGTATAGTATAGTATTTGAGGTTGAATAAAGACATACGTCCATCCAGTCCAACCCATCTAACAATATCCTCATTTCCTGCCTAAAGCTAGGTACACACCTAGCGATTTTTCCTCTTGACTGACCGTTCGATACTTTCGACCGGTCGGCCAGGAGGAAGGAGTGTTGGTCGCGGCAAAAGCAGCCACGTCTGATAGTTACCGCGACCGATCGTGCGGTCCATAGAGGACTGCATGATCGGACGAGGTTTTCCACCATGTCCGATCGTCCTTTCGTCCGATTCGGACGAATGGTTGGTCAGACATGGGCGCATTCGGATGCGATAATTTCGGTCTGATCGACCGATACACTGAACTATCGGTCGATCGGACCGAAATATCTCATTGTGTGTACCTAGCTTTACTGTTGATCCAGAGGAAGGCAAAAGAAAACCACCAAATTTAAAAGGGGAAAAAATTCCTTCCTGACAATCAGAAATTTCCCTGGATCAACTCTACTTTTTATGTATCAATGCCAGTAACTTGCAACATTCCTTCTTGAAGAAACTCATCCGGCTTTTTTTTTAAACTGACCAATGAACCTGCCATAACAATGTCCACTGGAAGACCGTTTCATAGCTTTACCATTCTCACAGTGAAAAACCCTTTCCGAACTTGAAGCCTCAACCTTTTTTCTTCAAATCTTAAGGGATGTCCACGTGTCCTCCTGATATGCCCTATTGGTGAACAATGCCCCAGATAGTTTATTGTATGGCCCGTTAATGTATTTATACACAGTAATCATATCCCCACGCAAGCGCCTTTTGTCCAGCGTACATAATTGTAACTTTTACAGTCTCTCTTCATATTCAAGCTCCCCCAATCCCCTTATTAATTTAGTTGCCCTTCTCTGAACCCTTTCCATTTCAAAGATGTCCTTTTTGTACACAGGATTCCAATATTGCACTGCACATTCCAAATGAGGCCTTACCAATGCTTTGATAAGAGGGAGAATAACATTTTCCTCCCTTGAATCCATACCTCTCTTTATACAAGACAATACGATGCTGGCTCTGGCTGTTGCCACCTTGCACGGTTTGCTTCCTTTAAGTTTGTTATCCACCAAAGATCCCTTTCCAACAGGGATTCGCTTAACACAGAGCCATTTATAGTATAAGCAGCACAAGGATTTTTAAGACCAAATTGTATCACCTTACATTTCTCAACATTAAATCTAATCTTCCACTTGTGATATCAGCCCAATGTGATAATCTATCTAGATCCCCCTGCAACGATTGCGCATCCTCTAAATTTTTTAATGGTTGACAAAATTTTGTGTCGTCAGCAAACACAGATACCTTGCTGACAATACCCACTTCCAAATCATTAATAAATAGATTGAATAGAAGTGGCCCCAACACAGAACCCTGTGGCACCCCACTTAGCACTTTAGTTCATAATGATGAAGCCCCATTAACACATGAAGACCTATTAACAACTACTCTCGGCATCCTATTCATTAACCGAATTTTCTATCCATGTACAAAATGTACCTCCTCAGACCAACAGACCTTCGCTTATACATTAGTTGCCTATGGGGGACTGTATCAAAAGCCTTTGCAAAATCCAAGTATACTACATCTACTGCTATGCCAGAGTCTACATTTCTACTTACTTCCTCATAAAAGCCAAGCAAGTTAGTTTGACAAGATCTATTCATCCTAAATCCATGCTGGTTACTACTTATAATGTCAGTCCTTGAAACATACTCTAGAATATGTCCCCTTATTAAACTTTCCAGTATCTTCCCAGTATCTTAAACTTACAGGCCTGTAATTACCCTGCTGTGAACGACTACCCTTTTTGAATATTGGAATAACATCAGCCTTTTTTCAATCCAGAGGCACACCTCCGGACATGAGGGAATCTGCAAAAATAAGAAACAATGGTCTAGATAAAACTGAACTTACCCGAGGATGTGTTTTATCCGGTGCAGGAGATCTATTAATATTAACCTTATTTCATTCTTTCTGTACAATATCCTTGGTTAACCAAAGTGCACTTGCATCTTTTATACAATTATTGCTACTATACTGTATGATATCTGTACTTGGATCTTCTAAAGTGGGGAAAAAAAATTAAGACATTTTCTTTATTACCATCCACAGTAACTAAATTATCCCCATTAATTAATGGTGCCACATTTTAAGTTCTCCTCTTCTTACTATTAATATACTTTAAAAAAAATTTAGGCTTAGTAATGTTTTGTTCAGCTATCCTCACTTCATTATTCATTTTAGCTAGTTTGATTGCTTTCTTACACTCCTTGTTACAGTTTCTATAATGCTTAAAGGCCCTTTCCATTCCCTCTGACTTAAAAGTTTTAAATGCCTTTTTCTTCCTTTCCATTTGCCTCTTTACATCAGAATTCAGCCACATGGGCATAGATTTATTTTTTTTACATTTATTTCCCAAGGATACAAATTTAGATGTGAAATGGCTTCAAATCCCCTTAAACACAGTCCACTTCTGTTCAGTACCTTTACCTGGTAATACCCTATCCCAGTTGACATTCTGAAGAGTAAAAAGTAGCAAAAGTGCGACCGTCCACCTTGTCTTAGTTGGTCTCTCTCCCACTGGACCGTCTTCCAGTATAATCATACATATAGAAAAGAAGGAAGAGGACTCACACGTTTATTGCTGCAACATGTTTCGGGCATCAGCGTGCCCTTTCTCAAGCATGTGAGTCCTCTTTCTTCTTTTCTATATGGACATTCTGAAGAGCTTCTTTTAACATGGGAAAATTTGCTTTCCCGAAATTAAAGGTCTTTGTTAACCCAGCGCACTTTTCCTTTCGATAACATAGTCCAAACGACACTATTTCATGGTCGCTATTCCCTAAGCCTTTTGGGAACCTTTATATCTATAAAGCTTAGAACATTTGGAAACAAAACATCTGCAATAACACGACAATAATATAAGACAAAATGGAGTCAGAGAACAAAATGGCTGCTATTAGACTAAATGATTATAGAGAATATATAAAAACCTAACAGTTCCACCCTTTTATCCCAAAGGGATAACTAAACAGAAATGATATGTAATCTATAGCAAAATTATCAGTGGAAATAGTATTCAGAGCAATTACATCATTATACATAGCAGCATGAGAAACAGTTTTACGATTAGTAGGAAGCTTACAAAATGAAGAGAATGTAGAACATTCTGGGGCACATTGAAGACAGCAGCAACAGAGAAAAACACATATAATAATTATAATTGTACCAAAAATATTGCGCAGCTGACCTTAGGAGGGAAGCCACCAAAAAAGCATGTTCCATAAAGAAAATTTACCATCATCTACTTTGATGTGATTGCTAAGTTGTTGCAAATTACTGATCTGATATTTAATAGTGAGGGTATGATCAGAAAGATTAAAGCAGCACATACCTTCAACACTTTCACATCCTTGACTATGCAACAATTAAAGCAATTGTCTACCAGTATATATTGTTAGACCTGGAACGCCTACGATAATAGCACCTAATGCAACAACTTCAGTTTCAGATAGTGGATGCACATTAGACTTACAATCCTCTGGCATAGTTATAAGATCCCTGCGATTACGTTTACCTGCAGAGAGGAAAGAAGAAGACTGCAAATGTGTGCTTGGCACTATCACCATACTTAATCTACTTATAGCACAAGGACTTTCAGAAATGTTAGCAGGTAAATAAGTGTAGCTATTCCCACAGGCCATAACTCATCCCTCTGAAAAAACAATGTGTACATAATTTGATATCGTTTGGTAGGTGAGATTACACTTCATGTCATTGTTCACAGAAACACATTTTGCATCAGCAGGGCAAACAAAAATAAAACAAACTTCAGCAGCAGTAACATTTTGAGTCCGAATCATAACCATATCTACAGTGCGTTCACGGGAGGTCTGTTAAGGTATTCTGGAAAATTTAAGCGGGTTACACCACCTTTCCGGATAATTGGGATCCAACATCTTATAGTGCTGATCAGTCAGATAGTATTGGAGACATGTTGGAACTGAAGCTCTAATAGCGATTAAACAAGTACTTATAATGTCCCGAATTTTTTACATTTCCTAAACAAAAGTCAGTTGTATTTAGGAGCTTTTTTTGAAATATACTTCCAGATGTTACCTGGGGGCAATGGAACATGGGGAGCAATAGAGAGGGAAGCTCTGTTCATTCTAATGACCTCAAAATGGGAAAAACCACAGAATAAGACGAAAAATGAACAGGTCAGGAAAATGTATTTCATCTGGATTTCACACTTTATCTTTATTGGAATCTGGGCTCATCTTAATCCTCCTCCTCGAGGGTGGGTGTGTTGTCATCTCTGAAGTCGTCTGGGTGGTCATCTCGTTCTCCAATCAACAGATTTGGTGCGCGCTTTACTCTGGAAGCATGTATCCACGATGGATCGCCTTCAACCAAGATAGCTGTGCGAGTCACAGGGAGGCTCTAAAGATTTGTGTTGATATAATGCCTTTACCAAGACCACATCACCTGGTTTGAACAGGTGCGTTGGAGCACTAGAAGGTAAAGGAAAAGACAAAGAAACATCACCATAGATACTATTCAATTTTTCAATCAGTTTTGCCACATAAGCTTCCTGGATAAATTCCAGGTCACCTGTAATTAATGTCCCTGTCTTAACTGCCCAAGGCATAGGAAATGGTTTACCCATTAAAATTTCGAAAGGAGACAACTTGGATATAGAATTGGGGCCATACGAATCTCTGCTAATACAGCTGGTAAATAAATATCCCATTTACTGAAAGAACCTGCAGTAGCCTTCCTAAGTTTCTTTTTATTGTCCGGTTCATTCGCTCAACAACACCTGAACTCTGTGGATAATAAGGGATATGGAACTTCCATTCAATGAACATCAATTACACAATCTCTTGTATTAGAAGTAAAAGCTGGCCCTTTATCTGAATGTATCCTAATGGGACAACCTCATTTAGGAATAATTTCCTTACACAAAATTTTAGCAACAGTTTGCACATCTTCTTTTTACTAAATCTGTCCACAATCACCAGTAAGTATATACATCCTGTAGTAGATTTGGGCAATAAAGATTGGGGCTAAGACTTTTAAGAGCCATATTATTACTACTATCCCCTCTTTAATAAAGACCCAAAGGTCTAAAAACAATGCTGGAAAAAAAATCTTTAAAAAAATGAATCGGGAGAAAACAAAACTTAAATTGAAATAATAACATTCTCAGGGAAACATGGGAATGCAGGAAAGAAACAAAAGAAATGGAGGAAAGAGTAGCAAAGAACTCACAATCATTTCATTTAAACAACCAAAACATAAGGAAAATAATAATCCACAAATTAAATTAATGTAAAATCAGCTCACCATTCTCATTTATAAACTATCTACTGCCAAATTCTACCAAAAACCAACTACATTAAAATCATACCTGGAATCAGTGAACTAACAGCTTAAACCTTAAACAAAACACAGGTACGGGTTAAAGAAAAGATTAAGCTAAATAAACAAAACACGGTAACGGACTAAATTCTAAACAGAATCTGGGAATTGAAGATCTATATACACTTTACACAAACAATTACAACCATACCAGCTCTAGTTGGTAGAGAATCAAATCGGACTGAGGAGAGATTTACACCTTTATTTAAATATTAATTGCTTGGGTATTAATTTAACCTGTAATCTTAATGCAGTAAATAAAAGGAATATACTATGGGTAAGACCTGAATATATCTAACTTTTAAGACCATGATGGATTTAAAATAACCTCATACTCTGTGAGGCATCGGATAGTTCATGTTCTATTCTCTAGAATTTATAAACATGATTGGATGTTAATTAAACATTTTCCGTGCCCAATATAATAGAGTTGGAGGCCTCAACGGCCATTGCACAGGCTGCAGAGGTGCACAAACATTAAGGCATCCCCTGAACAGTGACTGCCAATGATTTAGAAAAGTGACTAGTTTCAAGGTGTCTCTGTGATATTGTGATAAAACTGCCGCCATGGTTTTACAGTGTTCTCTATAACACAAATGAAAAGATTTATCATAATTCAGAAGACTCAGAGCAGGGGCAGAGATAAATGTGATTACAATTATTTAAACATTCTTTGTCATTTCTGGTGTCCATAGAATGATGTTTGGACAGTCCTTAATTGTGCCTTTTGGAGCATTTTGTCCCAGTGGGAACTGGCTGGGATTCATTGTTGGTAAAAGTTCATGAAGCTGACCAATTCAGCTTTATTGAAACGCAAAAATGTCTTTATCTCTGGCGGGGCTGACCAGATGTTCACCCATAGATATTATACAACCAAGATATTGAACTGAGTCTTTGCAATATTGTATTTTCTAGAAGCTTTTGATGCAACACAATTGAGGAGAGAGAGAAACCTTTTTACATACCTCCATGCTCTGGATACACCATAACCATCATTAAAGGAGAACTAAAGTCTCCAGACAACATTGTCCCAATAGACAGAGCACATTCACAAACATACAACAAGCTGTGTCTCACCTCTCCATTTGCTGTGGCCATTGGGTGATTTATGAAAACAACCTGTGAGTACTAGGGGTCAGCTCCCACAATCCACCTTAGCTGGGTAAACCCCCATCTAAGTGTCTGTGTACAGGCACATGCTCTGTAGTGCTCAACAGATCAAAACAAGGAAGTTGCAGCCTTGCTTCCTAGAAGCTTACAGCCAATCACAGTACATCACAGAGATCCTCCCTCTCCATGACACAGAACAGAGATTTCAGTTGTTTGTTTTCAAACACATTCAATGCTCCTGTCCTAACAATGATTTAATCCTTTACTTTTCATACAAAAATAATTAATCTTTTCAGTGTATTTCATAGATAGCATGGGTGTAAGAAATGGAATACTAACATTTCAGCAAAAATAAAAGAAATAAATGTAAGTCTGGGGAATTGAACCTGCAACTTGTACATTTACTCTGTCTTGCTAAAAGCAGAGCTCTTACCTCTAGGCTAATGGAGATAATTAGTAGATTGCTGGTACATGTAGAATCTTTTACTATGAACATAATGGAAACAAAAATAAAGGAAACTATGGGGATTAGAACTTGCAACCTTCTGGACTGTGTGTTGCTATAACTGGCATCTTACAAGGTGAGCCATGACTGAGTAAGCTGAATGTTTTGGTACATTTAGGAGCCTTGTTTTTTTGCTTGGGACATAATAGAAACAAAAAAAAAAAGAAGTCTGGGGTATTGAACTTGTGACCTTCTGAATTGTGTATTTTTAAACTTGGAGCCTTACCCGATGCGCCACCACTGAACAAGCAAAGTACTCCGGTACATTTGGAAGCTTTTTTTTTTTTGCTAAACAATTCCTAAAGAAAATGGAATATGGAAGTCCCTGATAAGACTTTGAAAGCTGCTTGTTACCCTACTGTTTATTTTCCAGAAAGTCACACTGAATGGTTAATAGATTATGGTAACAATCAGCTTTCAAAGTCTTTTCAGGGACTTCCATATTGGTGTATAAACATCTGTATAGAAAACACTCTATCCATAGAGACAGTGAATACTGGGGTCAGGGGGCGTGGTTCTTTGATGACTTCATGGGCTGTGGGTTGTACTGGCAACAATATGGAAGCCTTCTTATTTACAGAATCTATTTCTTACATGTACTAAATGCAACTTACTAGAGAAGAATCTTACAATGTATAGGTGTTCTGGGGAGAAAAACTTTCACTTTAGGTTTTAAAAATTTTAAGTTTAGTTCTCCTTTAACACATTTGCCAATTAACATATTTCAATAATTTCAATAATCCTAGAACCATGTGGCTAAACCCATTATTATTTTAACACTTCACAGAGAGCCATAGAGTCTGTCACTGGCAAGTCCACCAAGTCTTTATGTCAAACAGTGACACATAAATTGGGACTTTTCAAAAAGTGAATACAAAAAGACTGAGCCGTAGCACCAGCCGACACGCAGAAGAAAAACATGTCTTAAAATCAACAACTGTATTACATTGGGTATTGGCAGAAATGCTAATAAGGGCTTAAACATCCGAAACTATAGGAATTATCTGTATTATGAGCGGGCTATAATAGGGGTATAAAATAGGAAGATAATCTTTGTAATAACTCATTGCTTTAAAAGGGTACAAACCATTGGCAGAATACTATTAATTATGTCTTGTGAAAAGGGGGTTAGGGGCATTAAAAATTATCCATACATCAATTTTTCAATTTTTCAAGTTATGCCACTAAAGAAAATTAAAATACAGAATTTACTTACTGGTAATAAATCCTATATTATCAAGTTAATGGGGTAATTTGGTACGGTAATAATTTAAAGGAAAAATAAGACAATAACAATTGTCTTTTATAACTGGTTAAGCTTAACTCTTACCGTCCCCTTCCCTAACTCGTTTTAAACTTCGCACTGGAAGCAACTCCAATTTAAGCAGAAAACATTAACTCTTTATGTGCAGGTCGCCGCCTGCGGGAGTATTATCTTGTAGTCCAACCACAAGTTGCGGGTCCTACCCCCCGCTATTAGGGATCCTCTCAATCGGGGAAATATATCTCTTGTACGGCTCCAAGTTAACTCTTCCAAAGAGAAAACTAAAAATGCAGATCGCCACCTGCGGGAGTCTACCTTACTCTTTCTTAATTCTTTAGAACACCCAGCACCAAGTTTTTACATTCCACTCAGGGAATAAAACTCTTTCAGAATATCACACTCCACCCATGGAGCAACTTCCTCAAGAGAACTCGATCACAGGTCCCAGCCTGCGGGCATTCTACTTACAGACATTCTACTTACAGACCTGTCTGTAAGATGTGGGGCATGCGTCCGCCCTTCCAGACCCACGTTTTAAAATCTATACGAATATGCTGATACAAGTTACAGAACAAGCATTTTTTTTTGTTGTGCACGCAGCACAACAAAAAAAAAATTGGCCACGACCACCCTCCCCATCCTATTAAGCCAAACCCATTAGGTACTTAATAGAGAGAGACAAACAGACAGATAAACATATACTAGTTGCAAACTGAAAATTTCAGTAATAACTGGTAGCAAACTGGAAATTTCATTATATACTGGTAGCAAACTGGAAATTTCATTATATACTGGTAGCAAACTGGCAATTTTATTATATACTGTTAGCCATGGGAATTTTATCACAAACTGGTAGCCATGGGAATTTCATTACATATTGATAGCCATGGCAATTTCATCACATACCGGTACTGTAGTCATTGGCAATTTCATAACATACTGGTATGCGTGGGATTTTCATTACATACTGGTAGCAAACTGTTGATTTCATCATATACTGGTAGCCATGGGAATTTCCTGGCATACTGGTAGCCATAGGTTTTTCATTGCATACTGATATCCATGGGAATTTCATGGCATACTGGTAGTCATGGGCTTTTCATTAAATACTGGTAGCTACGGGAGTTTATTACATACTGGTAGTCACGGGAGTTTCATTACATACAGGTAGCCATGGGAATTTCATTACATACAGGTAGCCACGGGAATTTCATTACATACAGGTAGCCACGGGAATTTCATTACATACTGGTAGCCACGGGAATTTCATTACATACTGGTAGCCACAGGAATTTCATTACATATGGGTAGCCATGGCAATTTCATTACATACTGGTAGCCATGGCAATTTCATTACATACTGGCAGCAAACTAACAAGTTCATCATATACAGGCAGCCATGGGAATTTAATCACATACTGGTAGCCATGGTAATTTCATTACATACTGGTAGCCATGGGCGTTTCATTACATACTGGTAGCCATGAGAATTTCATCGCATACTGGTAGCCATAGGCATTTCATTACATTTTGGTAGCCATGGGACTTTCACAACATACTGGTAACCATGGGAATTTCATTACATACTGGTAACCATGGGGTGGCAGTTACCAGTAGTACAACAATGACATCACCTTGCAACTGTGGAGTACTTCTGGGAAAGAAAGTTGTTTTTTTTTAACATTGGGGTAAACATTCTCCTTAACAAATAATTTTTATCTGTAATTTATTTGATTTATCTTAGTGGAAGCCATAGTCTGCCACTTCAGCAGACTAGAATCTTTATTAGAATATTTTACATGGTGCATCAAGCACCTGCTAAATTTGTCTTTTCTTACCCTTAAAATAGTATGTCCTTTTAAAAGACAAAATCCACCCTCTTATGTGCCTTGGTAATAAAAACTATACTCCTTTACCATGATCACTAATTTCACAGCCATGAATTGACTAGGCTTCCCCTTGAACACCTCCTCTGCTAATTCCAGCACTTGTAAGAAGCTCTTAGAGCAGAGGAGAAAAGCATAAACTTTGCCAACACTGCATAATTGCTCCAGTCTCCATGGCTCCACTCCAGCCACTGCAGGTTTTTGGCTTATTTAATGTATGAAGGGGGTTATCATCTTTTTAGTTAGTTCAGCAATATAGGAAAGTGATGTTAATATATTATCGCTCTCCTGGGTGCAGCCAAAATAACCAAGGCAAGACACCATATAATGTCCATATGCTCAAGGCCTTAATGAAAGACAGCTGTGCAACAGGTGTTGTAATGTGAGGCCTATTGAGTACAAGTGGTATGCTGCCTTGCACATGCATACTAAAAATAGGTGTGAGAAGTATGATAATTGGCCTGTAATGAGGTTTTCTAATTTAAAGGACATGTCCACTCCAAAATAAATCTTTTGCTGTAGTCTATGTACCCCCCTCCCAGCCCTTGGGTATCTACAGTACAGCAAAAGGTTTATTTCTAAGTATAACGCTGCACAGGCAAGAGATCAAGAGTGTGGGAAGGAGGGGAGGGGGCTCCCCTGCACATGCCAGAAAATATACCAAATGTATTTTTAAAGCTGCAGCTTCCAATTAAGCATAACTTCATTTTACAGAGCACTTATCCTTTAAGGTACGGATTTTTAACACTACACAGTGGGGCCAGCAGTGGGTTACATTTTAGTTTAGGGGTGGATGTCCCCTTAAACAGTTTTCTTGGGCTTAGAAGGGGGCCAGAATAGTCCTAAAAGGCATAGGCACTGCGTGGTTAAGGTCTGCAGGGTATATGAAGGAGTGCAAAGGAGAGTTGAGAGGGGAGAGTTGAGAGAAGTCTGTGTTAAAGGAAAGAAGAAGAAGGATAAGACCAAGATCAACTTTACTGCTGACTTCCTATTACTCTCTCCAGGCTGGATAAAAATAGTTTATATAAGCCAAATACTATTTTTATATATATCTTTATATATGTGTGAAAGAAGCCTCAATAAACTCTTTGTGAAGAGCTACAGCTTCTTTCATTGCAAGGTGTTTATCACCCTGTAAATCAAGTAAATTAACTAATTAGCTAAGTAACCAAGCTCAAAGGAGAGTGCTTGTGAAAGTTCTCATTCATCTAGGTCATGGTGTAAGATTTATATCTTTATATTTATTAGATATAAATATATAAATCTATATACCTTTTGTTTGATATAAATATATAAATCTATATACCATTCTTTTGGGGTCGGAAATCAAAGAAACCACACTGATAAACATATGAAAAATGAATGAGTAACGGTATATTTTAGTATTTAAATTAAGACATACGTCCATTCAGTCCAACCCATCTAGCAATACCCTAATTTCCTGCCTAACTGTTGATCCAGAGGAAGGCAACCCCCCCACCATATTCTGTACTTAATCAAGTTAGAGTTACAATAAAACAAACTAAAGATTATTTAGACATACATTATATTACAACATTATAAATGATGACATGTAGCCTACATTAGTTAGGCTACAACATTGTAACTTAATCTTTTCTTAGCCTGTATCCAACAGATCCTACATGGCATCCTCTTGGCATGGCTTCCACTCCAGTCTGTGTCCTTAGTCTCTCAGTAGTTCAAAAGCACCATCCTTCAGTCCATAAGAGCCTTCCTTGCCCCCTAGTCCAAAATAGCTTCCTCTCCTAGTCCAAAAGAGCCCTCTTCTCTAGTCCAAAGGAGATTCCTAGTCCAAAGAGAGTTCCCTGTAGTTCAAAAGGGTCTTCTTTTCTATTCCAAAATAGATTTTCCTTTTCTATTACAAAAAGATTCTCCTTTTCTAGTCCAAAAAGATTCTCCTGTTACTCGATTCTACCCCAGCTTACATCCCATTTACCATTCACTTCCCCCCACAGTATCCTTAATCAATCAAATATCCTCCAAAGCTGGGCAGGTGGCTTTCCCTTCCTGTTCCCATAGACAATATGTCCATGTGATAGTATGTAAATCAAAACCTCCTTTAACATATCATATTGATCTGCCCAGTCCAGGAAACAGCATTTAATTCACACCCTGTGTATAAATTAATTATCATGGGAATGCAGTATCCTTCCTTCCATGGATGTATTGTTTAATAACATGACTGACTAGGTGTTCTGTGTGAGAATGCCATCTATCTCTATTGTCTTGCCAAATATATATTATAAATAAATAGGATCTTGGTATCTCTGCCAAGGACTGATATAAATGCACGAAAAACATATGATAAATACATACATACTGTAACATTTTCAGGTAGCACGGACCGTTGTATCCCAGGAAAGACAGCCTTTGGGCACAATTTAACACACAGAAGCAGAGAACAGTCTTTGGTTTGATTTTTAAACTGACCTCAGTCAGGTTTATTTAAGGTATTAGCTCACACAATAAAATAATAAATCCTATGCCACACTGGCCTTACTAATACAAAATAAGTGTCCCTGACTGTTTGAACACTTACAGTCCAGTACTCACACAGCTCTGTGTCTCTCCCTGGAGAATTAGCTGGTTGTACCCAGTCTCCTACTGGGTTTTTTTTTACAACTCTGACACTCAGAGGTACTGGTCTGCCTGCTTGCAGACCCACAGGCTCTTTGCCTGATCAGACTCTTCCACAAAATGGGCTTCACCTGCCCTTTTAATTAGTGAGCTCCAGTCACAGAGAATTAATTGATCTAAACTGGACTGGACCAGCACTGAAACCATTTATGATTAGTGGCTTGGGCCACAGTTAAGCAAACTATATCACAATTTAAACCATTTTATGACTTTCTTACATTTACATCTTTACAATATATACATATAAATGATATATATATATATATATATATATATATATATATCCCTTATATTATATAAATAAATTAATATTTTTACAGAGATTGCATTGAGTTTTTAAGAGCAACTAACTAGGTGGGGGTATATAACATTATTACACATATGAAAGGTCTATATGTATGTGTGTAATTATCACTATTTAATTAAAATCACCATAAGAAATAACACTATACAAAGTATAGTACTACTACTGAGTTACAAAACAAGTGATATACAATTAATAAATTATACTTACTTTACTGGACACCCCTAAGTTTGAATGGAAAACTCAACATGATAGGTCTAGCCACATCTCCAGGATTTTTACAGGGTCTCCATTTAGACACTAAAAGTAAGAGGAATTTTACTAAGATCCAATGAGAGGTTCTGATCTTACACTGTTAGCAAATCAAAAAATTCTCTTAGGCACTGTCCAGGACAAGACAGGAGGTGTAAGGAAGTTCCTGTATTACACCCAGTTATGTGCTATTTGTAAAACATGTGACAGTATTAGCCAATTAGAAAATTGTTCAGACTCCCACATTTACTCCCCCTCCCCTCTGCATAGAAAGTAATGAGACAATCCAGTTTCTGTTTGCAAGACAGGAAGTGGTGTCTGTAAATGATTAAATGACTTTGCATGTCTCTGAAACTACGCAGCATTCTTAGAGAAATGGGCAGTTTTCCCCCTTTCCCCCCAATATTAATATATTAAACATGAGACTGTCAGGTACCTTCAGTTATAAGAAGGCTGTATTTCATTTTATACTCTGTGGAAAGCTTTTAGATCCTTTATCCACACCCCTCCATAACTTGTAACGCTAATTATTATCCTGTGTTTCCAAGTCCTAACCCCATAGTAAGTGTAAATTAGGAACTTTCTGTGGCAAATAAGTATAAACATAGCATGTTATTCTGTGTAAGGAATATGGCCTTGATGGCCGTGGTACTCACAAGCACGCTTTCAGGAGGAGGCTGATAGTCCAGAAAATGCAGGAAACAGAGGCTGCTGGGAATAGTAGGCTGGATTCTGGAACAAGGTGTTGCTGGGAACTGTATGCTGGATACTGGAACAAGGTGCTGCTGGGAACTGTAGGCTGGGCTGGATTCTGGAACAAGGTGCTGCTGGGAACTGAAGGCTGGATTCTGGAACAAGCTGCTGCTGAGAACTGTATGCTGAATACTGGAACAAGGTGTTGCTGGGAACTGTAGGCTGGATACTGGAACAAGGTGCTGCTGGGAACTGTAGGCTGGATTCTGGAACAAGGTGCTGCTGGGAACTGTAGGCTGGATTCTGGAACAAGGTGCTGCTGGGAACTGTAGGCTGGATTCTGGAACAAGCAGGGTAAGTAGGCTCAGAAACAGGCTAAATAAGTGGTCACAGGAGCAGGCAAGGTAAGTATAGTCTCTGGAGTGGGAAGGGTAAGTAGCAGGATGAGTACAGGAGCCAAGGGTAGCATTGGACACCGCCGGTTTTTCAAAGTTCGCGCCGGGAGATGCGTCTGCGTCGTGACGTCGCTGCCTACCCGGAAGCACCCGTCTGAGACCAGAGAGGCACTGGATCGGAGCAGCAGGTAAGTTTGTGACATTCTGGATCCTGTATAGGGTCTAAGGATGACCATTGGTGCTGTTCAGATTGAATTGCACATTGTGGCAGAATTGCCTGGATCTGTGTTCAGATCTGTAGGTTAATAACATTTAGTCTGCATACATATAGCACATTCATGTGTCTCAACTGAACATCTGCTTTGAGTGAGAGCTCTACCAGGACAAACGACTGTTGGTCACAGCAACAGTGGCTGCAGCCAGCATTGCATGTGACAGACTAATTATGTGGTCCCATATGGAAATGCATGATTGGCCGTGATTTACTACCTGACCCATAATATCATATTATCTGTGCTAGTGTAAACAGTAAAAACATGTTTTTTTTTGTTACAATTTTATGCATAAAAGTGAAAAGCCTTTCAACCACATCTAGGTAACCCCAGTATAGAAGGTCCTAACAAATTACCTTGGGTCATTTTTCTTGGCGGACACTCCCTGCTTGGTTGCATTTTCGCGGGAAGATTGTCTACCTGACCTTGCATTGGATTAGTATTACAGGCTATCACTTCCCCCCGCCCACTGGCTTTTAACAAGGAGGGAAGAGGCCAGTCAAAATTGGTTACAATCCAATTCTTCCAAAAATCATACCAATCAGATTCTTTCTGAAAGAATCTGATTATAACCACTCACAGATTTTCTGGAATTCTGCTTTCTGGATTTTCCAAACCCGTGTTCTAAAATTTTCGAAGATTCTGAATTTTCGAAGATTTTCATATCCCAAATTCACCAATGCTATTTTTATGCCAACCCCAGGGTATAGCAGATAGAGGAACGGAGGGTAAAGAGTGGGGTACCGCTTTACAATATTTAGTGACAGTGCCCTTATATACACGAAGAGGTGGTATATATACGTAATTAACAAATGGCATAGGCCACCTAGGCAAAGTGCTAGGGTGCCTATGTTAAACAAGGGCGCCTATGTTAAACAAGGGAGCCTAGCGTTCTACCTAGCACCTCCCTATCAGCTTTTACTTGCGGTGTTAGAACTACTGTCCTTGTTCTGCTGTAATTTGTAACATTGTATTAAGTAAAGAGCATGAATCAGCACACTCTACTTGTTGCAAATATACTGAAGGTGAAGAAAGGAGGGGGGAGGATGAGCTCACCTAAAAGAACTGAGGAGAACAATTTTAAAATGCCAGGTAAAAGCTGCTGCAGACTTTATAACAGTGGACCCATTGATTAGCATCCATGAGATCCCTATCCCTGCCTCTTTCTTACTTCCACCCAACTCTCCAACTTGGAGAGGAATGAACAATTCAATGGAGGAGACATGGAAAGCATGTACATACTGTATATCATGTCAATGCTGACAGATTAAAGGAATACACTGCTGGTATTCCTTGAAAATGTAAATTTTCTGAAATTTTCCAATACGTCTCATAAATAGAATACAGAAGCTCGAAAAACAGTGCGATCGCGAGGAAAAAAATAATTATTTTAAAGTTCTGGATATATGTATGTCTTCCCCAGAACATTTCCCAGGTCCCAGAGCCATGTACAGTAAATTACTGTTGCTATTTTACCTTATATTTAGGCGAATCTGTGTGGGTTTTTTCTCCTATTGACTTTAATGTGTTTTACTGCAAATTTGAAGGCATCTTGGATATAAAGTAGTACCTTTTATTGGCTAACTAAAATGATTGAAAATGCAAGCTTTTGAAGCACTAGGCTTCTTCCTCAGGCATGATACAATACTGAATCTTATAAAGCACTCTATTTTATACATACTAGAACAAAGACTTTCTGACATTACATAGATGTTATCTTTTGCCCCCATGCCTGATTGGCAATGGCTGTCATAAATAAAACAGTAAATACACATTCAATGATCACAGGCAGTAATAAAAGAATTAGCAGGGGTTAAATAAACAATTAGATACACTTCACCTCTAGTGTCCATGGAGGGTCTGGTATAAATGAGATATTTATGGGTTTGGGTGGTTTAGAGGAATTTAGTCTGATTAACTCTACATGACATTAAGATTAGAAACATAGTGACACATAAAGTTTAGATCTTTGTTGAGTCCAGAGTCCCAAATTTTTGTATAAGTTTACATTCCCATTCTAACCTTTCCTTTTGGGATCTGAAATTTTCCATAAGCACTGTGACTTTTAGGTCTTTCAGGCTGTGTCCTTGGCTGCAGAAATGGGCACACAGGGACATCTTGTTTATTGTTATTAATTGTGAAGTGATGAGAGTTCATCCTTTGCCTCAGGGTCTGTCCAGTCTCTCCTACATAAAGTCCTGAGGGGCACCTAGAACATAAAATCAGGTATACCACATTGAATGATTTGCAGGAGAAGGTTCCCTTTATTTCAAACCTATGTTGGGTTCCTGGTATTGGTATCCTGTCTCCAGTGTGGATGTACTTGCAGGTTTCACACTTTTTCTGCAAACAGGGAGATGTTCCATTTTGTGTGGGGCCTGTAAGGGAAATTTTTACAAGCATTTGTTTTAAGTTGGGTGGTTGTCTGTAAGCTAAGAGAGGGGGGTCTGGGAATATTTCTAGTAATCTGTTGTCCTTTTGTAAAATGGGTTGGAGTTTCTTGGCGATTTTTCGTAGTAGTTTTCGACCGTATCCCACTGTAACAACCAGTGGGATACGGTCCTCCTTTTGGATATGTTTGTATTGTAGCAGGTTGTTTCTGGGGATGCTGGTTGCTTTCTTGATCTGTGTTTCTGTAATGGACTGACTGTATCCCTGTTTTGTAAAATCTTTTTTGAGCTGTTCCAGGTGCAGACTTCTGTCTGTAGAATCAGAGCAAATCCTGTTGTATCTTATACCCTGGCTGTAGATAATGGAGTTCTTTATGTATTTAGGGTGAAAACTGTCATTACTGAGGTATGTGGGTCGGTCTGTAGGTTTGCGATAGATGGATGTTTGTACTGTGTTTCCTTTAATCTGTATTGTGGTGTCCAGAAAGCTTATATCGGTAGGTGAATAATTCATTTTGAGTTTAATGGTGGGGTGCTTCTATATGCTCCCCAAAATCCACAAAGAAGGGAACCCAGGCAGACCCATTATCTTAGGTATTAGAACACTAACAGAAAACATCTCCGGCTGGATTGAGAGGATACTGAAACCCCTGGTACAAAATACATCCACTTTTATTCAGGATACTACACACCTCCTAAATAAACTAGCAGCCATTGATCATATACCTGATGGAACCATTTTAGCCACATTGGATGTAGAGGCTCTCTATACCAACATTCCCCATGATGATGGTATTTCAGCTTGTCTGAGATATCTTAAAAAACTGTACATACCTGCACTACTAATTGCCAAATTAATGGAGTTTATACTAACCCACAATTACTTCTCATTCAAGCAGGATTTATACTTGCAACAGATGGGTGTGGCAATGGGAACACATTTGCGCCACAATATGCAAATTTATTTATGGCAAATTTAGAAGAAAACTTTCTTTCAACATGCCCCATCAGACCCATGGCCTACTTCCGCTATATAGATGACATTCTGATCATCTGGACTGCAAGCGAAGATGACCTACTGCATTTCCACCAAAAATACAATGATTTCCACCCCACCATTAAACTCAAAATGAATTATTCACCTACCGAAATAATCTTTCTGGACACCGCAATACAGATTAAAGGAAACACAATACAAACATCCATCTATCGCAAACCTACAGACCGACCCACATACCTCAGTAATGACAGTTTTCACCCTAAACACATAAAGAACTCCATTATCTACAGCCAGGGTATAAGATACAACAGGATTTGCTCTGATTCTACAGACAGAAGTCTGCACCTGGAACAGCTCAAAAAAGATTTTACAAAACAGGGATACAGTCAGTCCATTACAGAAACACAGATCAAGAAAGCAACCAGCATCCCCAGAAACAACCTGCTACAATACAAACATATCCAAAAGGAGGACCGTATCCCACTGGTTGTTACATACCACCCCCAAATGGAAATACTATGAAAAATCGCCAAGAAACAGAAACAGACCCTGAGGCAAAGGATAAACTCTCATTGATTCACAATTAATAACAATAAACAAGATGTCCCTGTGGGTGCCCATTTCTGCAGCCAAGCACACAGCCTGAAAGACCTAAAAGTCACAGTGCTTATGGGAAATTTCAGATCCCAAAAGGAAAGGTTAGAATGGGAATGTAAACTTATACAAAAATGTGGGACTCTGGACTCTGGACTCAACAAAGATCTAAACTTTATGTGTCACTATGTTTCTAATCTTAATGTCATGTAGAGTTAATCAGACTAAATTCCTCTAAACCACCCAAACCCATAAATATCTCATTTATACCAGACCCTCCATGGACACTAGAGGTGAAGTGTATCTAATTGTTTATTTAACCCCTGCTAATTCTTTTATTACTGCCTGTGATCATTGAATGTGTATTTACTGTTTTATTTATGACAGCCATTGCCAATCAGGCATGGGGGCAAAAGATAACATCTATGTAATGTCAGAAAGTCTTTGTTCTAGTATGTATAAAATAGAGTGCTTTATAAGATTCAGTATTGTATCATGCCTGAGGAAGAAGCCTAGTGCTTCAAAAGCTTGCATTTTCAATCATTTTAGTTAGCCAATAAAAGGTATTACTTTATATCCAAGATGTCTTCACTTTCATCTATGGCTAACACGGTACAATTCTCTACTACTAATTACTGCAAATTTGAAATTTTTACGAAAATCTGCGAATCCACAGGCAGAACAGATTTTAGCAGTTTCAGCCATCTCTACTTTGCAGCAGGTATCTGCCACCTTAGCCAGTGCTAAATCTCCTTGTGCTAAACCTGACCACATAGGAAAGATGAGCCTTAATATCCCTCAAGAAAGATTCCAGAATCACCATTCTGCAGGCAGAAAAGGGAAGATGCATAGTGAACACCTCAGACTACCATGCTAAGGTGACCACACTCCTGGCCAAGGCTTTAACAAGGGATCCCACCAGCCGCTACAAGAAAAAGGTCATAGACTTACTACAACAGCTTCAAAAGGATAAAGCCATTGATCGAGCAATGTATCATCATCTTTTCCATGGTGAGGCACATCCATGTATATATGGACTCCCAAAGATACACAAGGAAGGGGCCCCACTAAGTCAGGAGCATCAACTCTCTAACATACAAGGTCATGAATTACCTAGCCAACAGTTTAGGGCCATTGCTTGGACGTTCTAAGCATTACACCCAGAACTGCCAGGATTTCACCAACAAGTGCAGAAGAAACTATGGTGTCCTTTGAGGTGACATCTCTTTTTACCTGTATACGCACCAAGGAGGGTGTTCATATGGTGTGTTGATATGGTGAGAAAACAGTTAGGCCAAGACAGCACCCTTACCAGCAGAACAGATCTTGTGTGTTACCCAGAACATGTGTGTTACCTACTGGACTTATGTCTGAATACCACCTATTTCAAATACAGGGATAAGTTCTATAAGCAAAAATAAGGAAGTGCTATGGGATCACCCATTTTGGCAAACTTTTACATGGAGTAAGCAGAAACACACTTAATATCTTTAAGGGCATTGCACCCAGCCACTGGTTCATGACACCTGGGTTAAAATCCACCAGAAGAAAGAACAAGCCTTCACAGAACACGTCGTAGACCAGAACATCAAACATCAAATTTACAAGGAAAGAGGTACAAAACAACACAATGGGTTTCTTGGACTGATTGGTAGAAGTCAGGGAGTATGGTAAACTGGAAGTAGAGGTTTAAAGAAAACCAACCCACACAGACCAGTAATTGATGTTTGGCTCCCACCACCCTTTAGATCACAATTTGGGTTTCATAAGAACCCTGCCACACAGAGAAGAGAACATTCCCACTAGCACAGATGCCAAGGCTAAAGAAATTAAACATCTCAGAGGAGCCCTTAAAACTTGTGGATATTTGGACTGGGCCTTTGTCAAAAGAAGTATATGGAAAGAAAAGAACACAAATACCAACAGTGAAGGGGGAAGCAAGACAGGAGAAAGAACATGGCCATCCCATATGTAGCAGGGGACTCTGAGAAACCAAAAAGAATTTTCAAAAAACACTGTATCCCTATCTGCTTTAACCCAAACAACACACCGAGGCAGCAATTGGTACATCCGAAAGACCCTGTACCCTGTACCAAAAGAAAAGTGACACCATTTACGCAGTGCAATGCAGTGCAGTGAAGAATGCTCTGATTTTATGTGGGGGAGACCAAGCAGCAACTGCACCAACATATGGCCTTGCACAGAAGAGCCAATTCCTCGGGTCAGGACTCAGTAGTGTACCTGTATCTTTAGGAAAAAGGACATACCTTTTTAAGATTGTAATCTCAACATCTTGTCAAAGGAACATGACTGGTTTAAGAGAGGTGTCAAGGAGGCCATTTATGTGAAAATAAAGAAATCAAGTCTGAATAGAGGTGGGGGGGTTCAACACCAACTGTCTGCCATGTACAATGCTGTTTTGAAACCTCACCCTGGGCAGTTTTGATAATACCTCTTGTATACAATGTATACACACCTTGCATTCAGAAGATCCCTAACACCTAGCTGTCATACGCTAATTGGGACTTTCCTGGGTACTTAATTGCCAACAGATTCTGGATTGAGAAAGTCAGTCGGATGACTAGCGAAATGTCTTCAACAACTAAACTATAAGTCCACTCAAAAGAGAGATAATGTCACAGGAGTGACTATTACTACTTTTTTGTTGCTTTAGAATTCAGAAGTTCAAGCTTATTAAGGTAGTGATGTCATGGGGCATGTCCCAGACACCCCAGGTGATCTAGCTTGGCAAAACATATTGCAACTGCTTATGGGGAAGGGCTAAATGATCTTTTTGTGGGATAGAAATGGTCTCCCTGGGGATCAGAGGAGGAGATATCAACAAAGAAGCTATTACAAAGAGAGTTCCTGTGGATATATATAATGAATACCCTGAGTCCCAGGGGACAAAATAAAGATATGCAGTTTGGTTGTTTCCTATGAGGAGTGGGTGACAGTATTGTGCCAGTGGATGCAGCTTTGCTATAGTGAAGATGTAATATGTAATAAATATGAGAAATGCATAATGTTTGAAAAAATGGAGTGCAATATGTGTATAATGTTTACATTGATTAGTTTACATCATGACTTTTGCTATAAGTGGGTTTATTTGAGCAACATTGCCTTTAAGACTATAGGCTCCCTTTGGAATCAAATCGGGTTTGTCGCTTTAAGAGAATGAAACAAATATGGGAGTCTCACCCAAGGAAGAGGGTGGGATGTAGCTGTTGCATATTACGGAAGGATCACCGAATCCCCTACTCCCTGTTTATAGCTGAATCTGGATGATACCTGATGAAAGGGACAAGGTGATCCCTGAAACGTTGTAGCTTGATGTGATTTAATAAATATTTACTTACACTTTAAGTGTGCCCCTTGCATCCATTTTGCTTGTGCTGAATCTGGATGTTCCTGGACTACGAAATGAGGATATTGCTAGATGGGTTGGACTGGATGGACGTATGTCATAATTCAACCTCAAATATTATAAACTGACTACACGGATGCCGATGGAGGTGTGTCTTTGGCTGCTGGTTACCTAAGAAGCTCTAGCACCGCATGGAGAGGTTAAGTGCCTGTTTGATACGAAAGTCCCAGCTTTTTGACACAGCAATTATAAATGTTTTTTCTTTATGAGACTGCCTTAAAAAGATCAGCCATCTATAATGCCTGTGAGACACTTGCCCATCCGTGTTTATTTACTTCCAGTGTATTGACTTGATATGCATTTATTAATCAGCAGCACAGAGAAGCACACAATTTGTTGACTGTTAGCCCAGAGCAGCATAACGACTTTTGGACACTGTGGTCCTGCAAGAATACTTTTGGGAACTTCTGGGGGAAGGTGTGATGGGTTCAGATCTCTCCAGCCTGGATCTTTTATTTAGTTGGGGATGCCTGATTGGCTTTTTGATGGATTTGATGTTTATTGATTGCTTGCTTAACATAACAGCACTTGCACTTTAGTTTTTTTGATATATTTAATTAAAGCTCACTATTGATGTGAAATCGAGCCTAGCGTGTTTTTTTTATTGAGGACAGATACAAGTAGGTGTGCCTGTCTTAAGGGGTCTTTGTTGGGGTCCATTTAGGGAACCCCTCCTTAGTTTCATCCTATGACTTCATGGGGCATAAGCAGCCTCGGTTCCTGTTGCCAATTCAGGAAGAACCTGTGTATTTAACTTGGTAATTGTAAGTAGAACAATAACAGGTAATGTATGATATCTTAAAAAAATAAAAAGGATAAGAACTTTCATTCTCAGCCATGATGTAAGTAGTTTTCCATGATAGGTCAGAAATAGCTATCAGACTTCTGTTATTCTGTTATGACTTAATCAGTTTATAACAGGGGTGATCAACCCATGTAACCTCAAAGGCCTCATGTGAGGCCCCTGACCACCTTTGAAGGCCACACAATAGATAAAATAATAGGGTGTGTATCACTTTAAAAATCCCTTACCGGGAAGCAGTTGCTCAGTAGCAAAATTTAAAAAATCCTATTTGTGAATGGAACTCTGAGCTCCATTGACAAATAATATAGCAAACAGTCACACACTGACTGCTTGCTATATCAGATACTGCACTGTGATCTAAAAGGAGTCACCAGGGTCAGCTAAGGGAAGACCACCATGAAGTAGGAATTTCTGTTATGTCACCTGGGTCTCCCTTACTGCAGAACTCCTCTCCTCTTTGTGGGACAGGCTTCCACTATGCGGTCATGGCTTCTAGGGCTGCTAGCTACTAATCCCCCCATTGCATTTAAACCAACCCGAAGGGTAATTGAGGGGGCTAGGGGGGCACTTGAATGCTGCCCCCCAATTGCCTTAAAGGGGCAGTATGCAGCAAGTGGCCAGATCCTACAAGGGCCACTCCTGGTTGCGATCATGCTGCATGCGTCCAGTGGGCTGCGTATAGGGCACCACTGGTTTATATGCTTAAGGACATTGTTCTTTCAAAATCCTTGATGATGCATGACATTGCATGCATCTCTTTTTAATTCCAAAAATGAGATCCACCTACTGTGCTAATTTCCATTTCTAACTCATGTTAAAACTGCATTGTCACCTTTCAGGAAAATGTTGCTCTACAGAGATATAGGTAGTGAAATATTATTATTAACTACACTTTCATAACAGCCCTCAGCACTTACATTAATGATGTTAATAAAAATGTTATTGTTTATATTTGTCTCATTTATCAACTGTTAATAAATACAGCTGTATGCGCTGTAATCTTATAATGCATACAGTTTTACTCATGAGCTCTATATCAGAGACAATTTAATGTTCCTCTTCATAATTAAAGTGATAATATGTGGTCTAAAGACTATTAATTTAATGTGTTTTACTAAGATTTGCATATTTTCTCTGTTTTAAATAAGACAGTATTATATCTTTAAAGTTGGCTACACACAGTACAAGTACAGATTTATAGTCAATATATATAGACTAATTCCATTTCAATTATTGGAAGCTGTCACCTATAAAACTGACCACACACATTTCTGACGATCTCCCTAGAAAGTATAGGGAGATTGTTTGGGTGGTTAGGTGCCACAATCGCTTCCTGTAGTAAAGTGTTATGGACTAAACTAAGTCCAGGAATTATCTGTTCCCTTCCAAATGACACGAGCTGTTCAGTAGGTAAAAAATGTTCCTTCTGATTTTATTGTTAGTTACAACGGGCTATAAGGTTGGGGTGGGGGTTGATTGGCACAATTAGTCTGGCAAGGGTCATTATATTTGCTGATTTAGGCTATTGTAGCTTCTTCTCCAGGAGTCGTCTGTGAAGCATCATACATCACAAATATTTGTCCTTGTGGGGAGAATCCTCTTGTACATTCATCTAGCAGAGCTAAGCGTATGTATCTATGTTTATCAGTTGAGTAGGAAAACAAGAGCTGAGCATATCATATATATTGAATCATCAAGGTTAGAAGAATAAACAACTAAAATATAGTAATGAGACAGTAAAATAACATTTTCTATGTAATTAAAACTAAAGCTTAAAGCGATAGATGTATGGGATATATGTCTCCTTAACAGTCCCCCCTAAAATGTTTATTTTGCTGTCCCTACCTAACAAGGGTTATCAGAGTTGCCCCAGAGGGAGTCCACCCTAGAGGTGGGTGTGGCTGTTCAGCTTGGCCTCGGGAGACCTGCGCAATGCCAGGGACCAACCCTTCCAACTCCAATACCCTAACTATCCCTGTAGAGAATTGTAAGCGGAAAGCTCTGTAGGTTGCATGGGAGTGTAAGGAGACTCAGGAATAAAATCAGGTTTGTATTCATGCATTACAAACATTGGGACGGATACATTTGCAGCTTGTTTTGCTAGCTTCTTAATATATGGAATAAAACAACAAACTAAGAAAGAGACCAATATTAAAACTATCATACAGTCACTCCTATCTGGGCCAAGGTTTTCTGCCACCCAGTCATCCATCTAAATATTGGTCCCATGGGCTTTTATTCCAGAGTTCTTCTTTAATTCGATTGACAAATCTTCAAGTTTCTTAATAGCAAGAGTGACTTTACCATTTGGGCGGTGTTATCAGGGATATAAGTGCACAAGTGCTGGAGTCTGGTAACATTTTACAAACTCCTCCTTTTTCAGCAAGCATCATATCTAAGGCGATCCTGTTTTGGAAACTCCTTTGTACAGTTGGCCCTAACTGATCAGCCAAACCCTGGAGTGCATCTTTAGTATAGTTAACAAATCGCTGCTGATTATAGTAAATGTAATTAATCCAATCAACATTTTTATTCACGGTGATTATTGGAATTAAAAGACTCAAACCCTGCTTTAACCTGATCACGGGCTTTAAATTCATCGGGTACCCCCCTAGGAACTCCAATGGCATCAATATATATGTGTGGATCAAGACTTCCACCTGGAGTCAAGTCTCTTTTAGCGCGATGAGGGGGTTCAAAGGGTACACTTGATGGATAGTGAGGGATGATATGAAGGGGCATAATCACCTTATAAGGCACATTCACCATTCCAGGAAGTGGGGAGATGGGACCTGATTTTCATGTCTCCACAAATCCAGTAAATGTCACCAAGTGATTGTATTGATTCTGCAGAGGGCTTTTAGAGCCATCTTTATACGTTTCACAATATCCTGTAGTGAAATGCCCATGGCTTTGCCAGAATGATGGTAGTTATAATAACAGGTATAATTTCCGGGATATATGGTTATACCTTCAGTTTGGCGAGGAGTTTGTTTAAGAATTGGGTAAGTGGTTTTCCACGTCTCACAAATTGTCTGGTTGGTGGAAACATTACTGAACAGGCTAAGGAACATTGCTCAATTTGGGGTGGGAGATTAAGTGGACAGTGCCTAAGTAGGGGCGGGCCCCCCCCACAAACGAAACAGTTGGATTTATTATGTTGGACGGCACTATATTTCATCCATTCCAGCCAAACATTGGCATCACTAAATCCAGTTTCGATAGATATTGTCTCTTCAAAAGTAGGATTTGCTATAGCTCTCATATTGTTTGGTACAATAAGATTCGTAGGTTTTGTCTCCTTTTTGTTCAGATCCTTAGATTCTGCTGAATTATACATATCTTTTAGGAAGAATGTACCATTATATACAGAAGCAGTCTTACCAAAAGCCCATGCCGCTATATATATGTACCTGCATCTGTGGAGGTGGGATTCACAAGGGTAAGGGTTAGTTTCATATTTGAACCAGGTCTATCGCTCTTTCTTAGACAAAGGCCTGTTTTTAGGAGGGCCATTCTTTTAAGCAAGGGAACACCATTCTTATCTACTTTAAGGCGAGCAGATTCGGGCTGATATCCCCAATCTGATCCCGTATTCCACCCTACAGCCCCCCAATAAGCACAGTTGTTTCCCCAATATTCGTCAGTTACACAGATGTATAGTGAGCTAATGGCTGGTTTGCCATTATAAAGGTTACATTGCTCACAGAGACTGGGGCACCTAGCAATCATACAGAAATCAAACATAAACACAGCAGTATCGGTGTTTGAAGAATTAAACCAGAATGTTGTTAGATCTTCATTCTGAGTTACGGCAACCTGTAAAGCTCTCCCTGAGGAGATAATGAAAAGGATATATAGACCAATCGACAGGAGGGGTTGTTTTCTTGCAATGTGAAGCGTGGATCCAAGATGGTCTTCCTTCCAGCTTCACTGAAGTGGGAGTGGTAAGGAGAACCTGTTACAGACTCAGGATCTGGAAGAGAAGAGAGCACTTGACCATGCACTTAGTTAATTCACGTGTTAGTTGGCAAACAAAATCAGTTAATACATCAGACAGTAATTGTAATTGCTGGGGAAATAACACCCTAACCTAGGGGCTGATCCAAATAGGATCTCAAAGGGGGATAACTTGTGCTCCCCCCTGGGTGTGTATCTGACACTGAACAGAGCTATAGGCAGGCTATCAGGCCATCCCATCCCAGAATCATGAGCCATTTTTAATATGCGTGTCTTTAGAGTACCATTCATTCTTTCAACCTTCCCACTACTTTGAGGATGATAGGGCGGAGGAGGTCACTCCTAAAGCAGTCCAAATTTCTTTAGTGACAGGTTAATTTTCCTCTCACATCTTCTGGCAATTCCTGTATGCCTCTCTGCGAAGCGTGATCCATCCACAAATAGAGTGATGTCTGGGTTTCCAGTGGAGACGAACTGACTGTGGGAAGGTTGCTGTTTCTTGCTGCACCATGGTCCTCATTATCCTGTTCTCCATGGTGATAAGTTCCATCATCGGTGGTACCCCCCCCAGGAATTGCAGAAGTGTAGAGGGATTAAGTATGGAACAACGTTGAAGCGTGAGATTGTCAGTCGAGATTGATTAAGAATGGCAAAAAAACCAAAATGAATCGGGAGGAAACAAAACTTAAACTGAAATAATAACATTCTCAGGGAAAAGTATGAATACAGGAAAGAAACAAAAGAAACGGAGAAAAGAGTAGCAACTATACACATATATAACAAACATTCCCTTAAACAACATGAAAAGAACTCACAATTATCTCACCCAAACAACCAAACATAAGGAAGATAATAATCCACAAATTAAATTAATGTAAAGTCAGCTCACCATTCTCATTTATAAACTATCTACTGCCAATTCTACCAAAACCAACTACATTAAAATCATACCTGGAAACAATGAACTAACAGCTTAAACCTTAATCAAACAACTGGTACGGGTTAAAGAAAAGATTAAGCAAATAAACAAAACACGGTAACGGACTAAATTCTAAACAGAATCTGGGAATTGAAGCTCTATATACACTATCACAACACACAACCATAACAGCTCTAATTGGTAGAAAATCAAATCGGACTGGGGAGAGATCTACACCTATATTTAAATATTAATTACTTGGGTATTAATTTAACCTGTAATCTTAATAAGTAAATAAAGGAATATACTATGGGTAAGACCTGAATATATTTAACTTCTAAGACCATGATGGATTTAAAATAACCTCATACTCTGTGAGGTATCGGATAGTTCATATTCTATTCTTTAGCATTTATAAACATGATTAGATGTTAATTAAACATTCTCCGTGTCCAATATAATAAAGTTGGGGCCTCACCAGCCATTGTACAAGCTGCAGAGATGCATTCTCTGAACAGTGATTGCCAATGACTTAGAGAGAAAAAAAAATAAGTGACTAGTTTCAAGGTGTCTCTGTGATATTGTGATAAAACTGCCACCATGATTTTACAATGTTCTCTTACAATACAATGAAAAGATTTATCATATTCACAAAGCTCAGAGCAGGGGCAGGGTAAATGTTATTACAATTATTTAAACATTCTTTGTCATTTTTGATGTCCATAGAATGATGTTTGGACAGTCTTTAATGGTGCATTTGGAGCATTTGGTCCCAGTGGGAGTTGGCTGGGATTCATTGTTGGTAAAAGTTCATGAAGCCGACCAATTCAGCTTTATCACAGGGTGTTTGAAACGCAAAAAAAATGTCTTTATCTCTGGCGGGGCTGACCAGATATTCACCCTTAGATATTATACAACCAAGATATTGAACTGAGTCTTTGCAATATTGTATTTTTCTGAAACTTTTGATGCAGCACAATTGAGGAGAGAGAAACATTTTTATATACCTCCATGCTCTGGATACACAAATAACCACATTAACATATTTGACAATTAACATATTTCACATAATCCTAGAACCATGTGGCTGAACCCATTATTATTTTAACACTTCACAGAGAGCCATAGAGTCTGTCACTGGCAAGTCCACCAAGTCTCTATGTCAAACAGTGACACATAAATTGTGACTTTTCAAAAAATGAATACAAAAAGACTGAGCCGTAGCACCAGCCGACATGCAGAAAAAAGGCATATCTCAAAATCAACAACTGTATTACATTGGGTATCGGCAGAAATGCTAATAAGGGCCTAAATATCCAAAACTATAGGAACTATCTGTATTATGAGCTATAATAGGGTATAAAATAGGAAGATAGTCTTTATAATCACTCATTGCTCTACAAAGGTACAAACCATTGGCAGGAACTATTAATTATATCCTGTAAAGGGTTAGGGGCATAAAAAAAAAAAAAAAATAATCCATACATCAACTTTTACTTCAACAAGTTATGCCACTAAAGAAATTAAGATACACAATTTACTTACTAAATCCGGTATTATCAAGTTAATGGGGTAATCTGGTAATAATTCAAAGGAAAAATAAGACAATAACAATTGGCCATTGTCCCTATTAGTGAGAAATTTTTATATCTCTGCAAGTACTGCAAGTACCCCATAAATCTCTACAAAAAACTTGCATAAGCTGAGGGACCATTAATGTAAGGAAGCTTTGATAGAGAAGCACATAGTCCCTGTATCACCAAAAAAAATTAAACAGCTTACCTCGTATATGAAGAACACAAATAGGATTACACATTCTGTCCATGAGCTGTACCACAGGGAGGGAATCACTTGTGGGAAAATCCATCACAACTGCCATCATAGGGGATATCTATCTGTGACTGTATTTCATATCCTACTTAGCTAGATAGATATAACGGGCACTAGTCTCACTAATGATCTAATTTATAACAAATAACATATCTACTATTATTAAACTCCTCTTTAAAAACAACAGAAACTCTACCAGATCCTTGCCCTCTACTTTCTAAATCCTCACTTTCTCAAAAACCTCTGTAATATATAAAAAAAACTTCCGTAGACATTCCTACCTCCATTCGACTATCCACCTTCCTCCTGATAACTTTCCTCTTCCATTAACACCTTCTTGAACCTTCTTACACAATCTGAACACTTTTATTCTTAAACTGATGCAAAACAATTAAGATCACTATGCAGTTATATAATTTCCACTTAACTAGTTAAATCATGACATTTACTTTCATTTCCAGTGAACCAAACAAAAAGGAGAGAGGAGGAAGTGGGTGGGGAAGCGGGTGTCAGACACTGCAGAAAATGATTTAGACACAGAACTTTACCTTACATTTATAATAGAAAACATTCTAAGTGAAACCAGCATTAACTAAATTTAAACTTTACTTATTAATATAATCAGATTTATAATAAAATTCACTAAGAGAGCTCACAATAAGAATATACATCTTTTATCCAACCCAATATATTATCAAACCATGGATTGCCAATACAGATCACCTAATCCTCCAGGAAAATTCTTCGGAACTTCTTTACCAGTCTTGTTATCAGTATTTTCCCACACATTGGAAACCTGTAAACTTAGAATTAAAACCTTTAATATACTTTAAATGACTTATCATGTTTGGGTCAGACACCTTTGCTGTGAAACTTTCCATCCTGTAAGCAAGAAAGTTAACAATAAGCGCAAAGCAAGCAAGCCCAGCAAATTAACAAATTTGACAGATAAAACTGTTACACATAAAACACACAAGACATACAAAGGTAAGGTCTCTTAAAGTTCCGTATAATGCTAGCTAGCAAAACATATCTCTTCAGAAAAATATCTCTTCAGAAGTTCGGACTTCTAATGAACTGGACCACACTGTCCGTTCTATAACTGGTTAATTGGTTGAGCAATTCTAGCATAATTCTTTATATGTTTCTTTCCCACCCTCCCCGCAATAATTTCAAATACAGTGACACCCTCAAGGTCTTCCTCCTTCGTCTTACTTTTATTCTGACCTATTTTAGCTGTTTATAATTAAATCTGAAGGCTAAACCTTTGGCGGGGGTCTACAATCACAGAAAATGGGCTCTTGGAATTTTAAACCAATACAATCTGATTCCACTGAAAAATGGGCAAAATTGGGGAAACGCCCACAGTGCAGGCTTGTATCCCTGATATGATGAGGGGTAGCCTTTTGAATGTCTACTTATTTTTATAAGGACCTTGTGGACTAATTCCAAACAGTAAGCCACATACACAATCAGCACATGACATATCCTTTCTATGTCTGGTGGGAATATCTGAAACAGTATTCTGTACCAAATAGAGACAAAAGGGGTTCTAATCCATGAACCCAACAGTAGCACACATCACACGCAGTTCTGATCTACTGCTCTTAAGGACCACGCAGAACTGACAGCCACGTAGATCAGTAGGATAGTAGGATGATTGATCCCTAGTTTTGACACTTGGACCTAAGAATGGATGGGGGGTGGACTCAGCATTATCTACAGTCATCCAGTCTGTATCATCCTGTAGGCGGTAATGTTGGCTGACCCCTAACTCATCTGTACGGAGTTCTCTCACCCTCTTGGGTCGGTAGTCCTCTGGGTGTTTTAAGTGTCATTTCCCTAAGGTCCATTAGATGATTAATTGTCTTAGATATTTCACGCTCTAAATCTTTATCAGTAGGTTTTCTAGGCCTAGCGCCCCCTACTGCACCCTGTGTACTGCTGTCACATTCTATATCAGAATCATCCCCTAACACCATGATAGGTTTAGGTCTGGGGGGAACATCTGACCTGAGACTTGTCTGTCTGTAATTGTTTCATTATTTTCTTTTTGTCTATGGCTGTTGTTCTTAATGTCTTTTAGTTGGTCAGCTATGTCATTTATTTGGCGTGTTAAATTCTCTGTGGCCACCTGTTGCCGGTGGATGGAGTCATCCAATTTAGAAGGAGTGACCACTTCATCATCTCCTAATGGCTTAATAGTGGTTGGAGTATACAGTTGGCCGGTAGTGGTCAATACTGGTATAAAGGAGTGACAACCTGATTGGATGATGGACAATCTTGAATAAAAGGGTTATTTGGGAGGGGCATGGTACTCAAACTGGATGAATTAAAATGGCTGCCACCATGAAGAAGGGTGTTGTGTCTGAATTAAAATGGCTGCCACCATTGGGGACAGGGGTATCCATAAGATGGCCACCAGAGGTGGCTTCATGGGCGGTGGCTTCAACGTTAGATGTTTGTACTGGAGTAGAACCCTCCTTGCACCCTCATATGGTGGTGGCTGAACACAGGGGAAAGGGGACTCTTTGTGATACAAATATGTGATCTTCCCAGTTTTACCAATCACTCTTTGTTCAGACCAGTTATGTTCATGTAATTCCCTTGAGACTTTAAACCATGCTTCTGAATCTCTAGGAGACCTTTGTCTCGTAAATCCCCCCCTTATCCCTTAAAAGTATACGCCACTGTTCTGGTTGTAATCTTGGAGCAGTTACTGACAGATTACATAGTTTGGCAAGTTTACATACTTTTTTACGTATTTACTCCCCATTTTAGAGCGATAAGTGTAATGCAGTTTCCCTTCCCACATTAATTGATTTATCTATTTTGACCCTGGCAATGGCAGAAAATACGGGACAATGATACGAATTAACTAAACAGAATTAAACGGCAGTTACTTTGTATGGTTGGTGAATCACACTATGTAAAATCTCACACAGTTTATTTATTACGTTCAGTTTATTTATTACGTTCAGTGGAATATCTCAGGATATCCCACACTATCTGCCTGGAAAGCTTCACACACACATATCCTCCCCCCTCAGGAATGGTGGGAGTATCTGAAGCACGATTTAACTCTAAAAAAAAAACAGAGAACCTGAGTATATGTAAACTCTGAATTACAACTGGTTCTATCTCAGCTAAACCCTGGGAAGGGTTACAAACAACTACAGAACATGAACCCAACAATACAACAGTAGCACCGTAGTTCTCTTACTGCTTCAGGACCACGCAGAACTGACAGTCACGTAGATCAGTCAGTTAGGGAGCACTTTGTCCTCACGCACCGATAGCCCACGTAGATCAATCGGTCTAGGACCTTCCTGTCCTGGATGTTTATGTGAATATTACCCACAAACCACCAAGCCCCCACCGACAGCACACGCAGATCAGTCGGTTAGGGAACACTATATTCACATACACATATCCTGTCTCTATTTAATGAGTTCTGCTAACCAGACAAAACACAGACCACAAACACAGACCGGGAACAGATAATCCTTCACAGGTTATGGGAATGCCACCAGGCAAGAAATTACCGTCTTTGCTAACTGCTAACAGCCGATATAGACACCAGAGTCCAACAGTGTAACAGGATGACAAAGCAAGAAACTATTAACATAGGTCTTACCTGTTGTCTCGGAAGTGATCAGTTTCCGTCTGTTCACTGCTGGCTCACTGGAGTCCTGGCATCGGCTGGGGTCAGTCAGAGCCTGATGGCCCCACGTTGGGCGCCAATTGTTATGGACTAAACTAAGTCCAGGAATTATCTGTTCCCTTCCAAATTGGTTATCAATTGATATAACAGTCTAGACTGGGAAGAAACTATAAAGAACACACTGACACGAGCTGTTCAGTAGGTAAAAATGTTCCTTCTGATTTTATTGTTAGTTACAACGGGCTATAAGGTTGGGGTGGGGTGATTGGCACAATTAGTCTGGCAAGGGTATTATATTTGCTGATTTAGGCTATTGTGCTTCTTCTCCAGGAGTCGTCTGTGAAGCATCATACATCACAAATATTTGTCCTTGTGGGGGAATCCTCTTGTACATTCATCTAGCAGAGCTAAGCGTATGATATCTATGTTTATCAGTTGAGTAGGAAACAAGAGCTGAGCATATCATATAATATTGAATCATCAAGGTTAGAAGAATAAAACAACTAAAATATAGTAATGAGACAGTAAAATAACATTTTCTATGTAATTAAAACTAAAGCTTAAAGCGATAGATGTATGGGATATATGTCTCCTTAACAAAAGTATTGGGACAGATGTAAATTTTCAGTGACGCCCACCATTCTGGTGGAATCTGTAATATCTCCACCACACCCACGGCTGATACCAGAAATGGGATACTGTGTGTACTTATCTTGACTGTTGCATTCGTTAACAAAATGCACTTCTTTTGGAGATAGTCTTGTTATTTAAATACATGCTGTTGACCTGATAAATGCATGGCAGAATGACTGGATGCTCTGGAACCTTTTTTCATAAAATTGGCTTAACCAATTTGTTTGACAGCACTTAACATTTTTCTATCCCTGATATAAAATCTGAGCTCAATTCTATTTCAATTATCACAATTATTTGATGTCCGTTCCCTGTTGTTTTTGTGTTGAAAAGACAAATTACGCTTGCCTAAAAGGGCATCTATAGTGAAAAAAACAATTGCCCCTTTGCAAAGTTAAATTCATGTACTCTGTGCTGCCTTAATCCCATCTCTGTCAGTGACTCTGTTTAACCATGGTATCAGATCTGTGTGCAGCACTCCCCCTCCCCCTCTGTTACCTCCTCCATGTCTCAACTCCGGCTAACCGACAGAGTTATCATGGTGCAGTAGGGATGAGCTTGTTATTTAAAGAGCTTGAATATGTGTAATATTACATTATGATGTGATATAATCTATTGTAGCCTTGAAATATTGTTATGGACTAAACTAAGTCCAGGAATTATCTGTTCCCTTCCAAATTGGTTATCAATTGATATAACAGTCTAGACTGGGAAGAAACTATAAAGAACACACTGACACGAGCTGTTCAGTAGGTAAAAAATGTTCCTTCTGATTTTATTGTTAGTTACAACGGGCTATAAGGTTGGGGTGGGGGTTGATTGGCACAATTAGTCTGGCAAGGGTCATTATATTTGCTGATTTAGGCTATTGTAGCTTCTTCTCCAGGAGTCGTCTGTGAAGCATCATACATCACAAATATTTGTCCTTGTGGGGAGAATCCTCTTGTACATTCATCTAGCAGAGCTAAGCGTATGATATCTATGTTTATCAGTTGAGTAGGAAAACAAGAGCTGAGCATATCATATAATATTGAATCATCAAGGTTAGAAGAATAAAACAACTAAAATATAGTAATGAGACAGTAAAATAACATTTTCTATGTAATTAAAACTAAAGCTTAAAGCGATAGATGTATGGGATATATGTCTCCTTAACAGTCCCCCCTAAAATGTTTATTTTGCTGTCCCTACCTAACAAGGGTTATCAGAGTTGCCCCAGAGGGAGTCCACCCTAGAGGTGGGTGTGGCTGTTCAGCTTGGCCTCGGGAGACCTGCGCAATGCCAGGGACCAACCCTTCCAACTCCAATACCCTAACTATCCCTGTAGAGAATTGTAAGCGGAAAGCTCTGTAGGTTGCATGGGAGTGTAAGGAGACTCAGGAATAAAATCAGGTTTGTATTCATGCATTACAAACATTGGGACGGATACATTTGCAGCTTGTTTTGCTAGCTTCTTAATATATGGAATAAAACAACAAACTAAGAAAGAGACCAATATTAAAACTATCAATACAGTCACTCCTATCTGGGCCAAGGTTTTCTGCCACCCAGTCATCCATCTAAAATATTGGTCCCATGGGCTATTTATTCCAGAGTTCTTCTTTAATTCGATTGACAAATCTTCAAGTTTCTTAATAGCAAGAGTGACTTTACCATTTGGGCCGGTGTTATCAGGGATATAAGTGCAACAAGTGCTGGAGTCTGGTAACATTTTACAAACTCCTCCTTTTTCAGCAAGCATCATATCTAAGGCGATCCTGTTTTGGAAACTCATTTGTGCAGTTGGCCCTAACTGATCAGCCAAACCCTGGAGTGCATCTTTAGTATAGTTAACAAATCGCTGCTGATTATAGTAATGTAATTAATCCAATCAACATTTTTATTCACGGTGATTATTGGAATTAAAGACTCAAACCCTGCTTTAACCTGATCACGGGCTTTAAATTCATCGGGTACCCCCCTAGGAACTCCAATGGCATCAATATATACGTGTGGATCAAGACTTCCACCTGGAGTCAAGTCTCTTTTAGCGCGATGAGGGGGTTCAAAGGGTACACTTGATGGATAGTGAGGGATGATATGAAGGGGCATAATCACCTTACTTAAGGCACATTCACCATTCCAGGAAGTGGGGAGATGGGACCTGATTTTCATGTCTCCACAAATCCAGTAACTAAAGCTTAAAGCGATAGATGTATGGGATATATGTCTCCTTAACAGTCCCCCCTAAAATGTTTATTTTGCTGTCCCTACCTAACAAGGGTTATCAGAGTTGCCCCAGAGGGAGTCCACCCTAGAGGTGGGTGTGGCTGTTCAGCTTGGCCTCGGGAGACCTGCGCAATGCCAGGGACCAACCCTTCCAACTCCAATACCCTAACTATCCCTGTAGAGAATTGTAAGCGGAAAGCTCTGTAGGTTGCATGGGAGTGTAAGGAGACTCAGGAATAAAATCAGGTTTGTATTCATGCATTACAAACATTGGGACGGATACATTTGCAGCTTGTTTTGCTAGCTTCTTAATATATGGAATAAAACAACAAACTAAGAAAGAGACCAATATTAAAACTATCAATACAGTCACTCCTATCTGGGCCAAGGTTTTCTGCCACCCAGTCATCCATCTAAAATATTGGTCCCATGGGCTATTTATTCCAGAGTTCTTCTTTAATTCGATTGACAAATCTTCAAGTTTCTTAATAGCAAGAGTGACTTTACCATTTGGGCCGGTGTTATCAGGGATATAAGTGCAACAAGTGCTGGAGTCTGGTAACATTTTACAAACTCCTCCTTTTTCAGCAAGCATCATATCTAAGGCGATCCTGTTTTGGAAACTCCTTTGTACAGTTGGCCCTAACTGATCAGCCAAACCCTGGAGTGCATCTTTAGTATAGTTAACAAATCGCTGCTGATTATAGTAAATGTAATTAATCCAATCAACATTTTTATTCACGGTGATTATTGGAATTAAAGACTCAAACCCTGCTTTAACCTGATCACGGGCTTTAAATTCATCGGGTACCCCCCTAGGAACTCCAATGGCATCAATATATATGTGTGGATCAAGACTTCCACCTGGAGTCAAGTCTCTTTTAGCGCGATGAGGGGGTTCAAAGGGTACACTTGATGGATAGTGAGGGATGATATGAAGGGGCATAATCACCTTACTTAAGGCACATTCACCATTCCAGGAAGTGGGGAGATGGGACCTGATTTTCATGTCTCCACAAATCCAGTAAATGTCACCAAGTGATTGTACTTGATTCTGCAGAGGGCTTTTAGAGCCATCTTTATACGTTTCACAATATCCTGTAGTGAAATTGCCCATGGCTTTGCCAGAATGATGGTAGTTATAATAACAGGTATAATTTCCGGGATATATGGTTATACCTTCAGTTTGGCGAGGAGTTTGTTTAAGAATTGGGTAAGTGGTTTTCCACGTCTCACAAATTGTCTGGTTGGTGGAAACATTACTGAACAGGCTAAGGAAACATTGCTCAATTTGGGGTGGGAGATTAAGTGGAACAGTGCCTAAGTAGGGGCGGGCCCCCCCCACAAACGAAACAGTTGGATTTATTATGTTGGACGGCACTATATTTCATCCATTCCAGCCAAACATTGGCATCACTAAATCCAGTTTCGATAGATATTGTCTCTTCAAAAGTAGGATTTGCTATAGCTCTCATATTGTTTGGTACAATAAGATTCGTAGGTTTTGTCTCCTTTTTGTTCAGATCCTTAGATTCTGCTGAATTATACATATCTTTTAGGAAGAATGTACCATTATATACAGAAGCAGTCTTACCAAAAGCCCATGCCACTAATATATATGTACCTGCATCTGTGGAGGTGGGATTCACAAGGGTAAGGGTTAGTTTCATATTTGAACCAGGTCTATCGCTCTTTCTTAGACAAAGGCCTGTTTTTAGGAGGGCCATTCTTTTAAGCAAGGGAACACCATTCTTATCTACTTTAAGGCGAGCAGATTCGGGCTGATATCCCCAATCTGATCCCGTATTCCACCCTACAGCCCCCCAATAAGCACAGTTGTTTCCCCAATATTCGTCAGTTACACAGATGTATAGTGAGCTAATGGCTGGTTTGCCATTATAAAGGTTACATTGCTCACAGAGACGGGGGCACCTAGCAATCATACAGAAATCAAACATAAACACAGCAGTATCGGTGTTTGAAGAATTAAACCAGAATGTTGTTAGATCTTCATTCTGAGTTACGGCAACCTGTAAAGCTCTCCCTGAGGAGATAATGAAAAGGATATATAGACCAATCGACAGGAGGGGTTGTTTTCTTGCAATGTGAAGCGTGGATCCAAGATGGTCTTCCTTCCAGCTTCACTGAAGTGGGAGTGGTAAGGAGAACCTGTTACAGACTCAGGATCTGGAAGAGAAGAGAGCACTTGACCATGCACTTTAGTTAATTCACGTGTTAGTTGGCAAACAAAATCAGTTAATACATCAGACAGTAATTGTAATTGCTGGGGGAAATAACACCCTAACCTAGGGGCTGATCCAAATAGGATCTCAAAGGGGGATAACTTGTGCTCCCCCCTGGGTGTGTATCTGACACTGAACAGAGCTATAGGCAGGCTATCAGGCCATCCCATCCCAGAATCATGAGCCATTTTTAATATGCGTGTCTTTAGAGTACCATTCATTCTTTCAACCTTCCCACTACTTTGAGGATGATAGGGCGGAGGAGGTCACTCCTAAAGCAGTCCAAATTTCTTTAGTGACAGGTTAAATTTTCCTCTCACATCTTCTGGCAATTCCTGTATGCCTCTCTGCGAAGCGTGATCCATCCACAAATAGAGTGATGTCTGGGTTGTCCAGTGGAGACGAACTGACTGTGGGAAGGTGTGCTGTTTCTTGCTGCACCATGGTCCTCATTATCCTGTTCTCCATGGTGATAAGTTCCATCATCGGTGGTACCCCCCCCAGGAATTGGCAGAAGTGTAGAGGGATTAAGTATGGAACAACGTTGAAGCGTGAGATTGTCAGTCGAGATTGATTAAGAATGGCAAAAAAAACCAAAATGAATCGGGAGGAAACAAAAACTTAAACTGAAATAATAACATTCTCAGGGAAAAGTATGAATACAGGAAAGAAACAAAAGAAACGGAGAAAAGAGTAGCAACTTATACACATATATAACATAACATTCCCTTAAACAACATGAAAAGAACTCACAATTATCTCACCCAAACAACCAAAACATAAGGAAGATAATAATCCACAAATTAAATTAATGTAAAGTCAGCTCACCATTCTCATTTATAAACTATCTACTGCCAAATTCTACCAAAACCAACTACATTAAAATCATACCTGGAAACAATGAACTAACAGCTTAAACCTTAATCAAAACACTGGTACGGGTTAAAGAAAAGATTAAGCTAAATAAACAAAACACGGTAACGGACTAAATTCTAAACAGAATCTGGGAATTGAAGCTCTATATACACTATACACAAACACAACCATAACAGCTCTAATTGGTAGAAAATCAAATCGGACTGGGGAGAGATCTACACCTATATTTAAATATTAATTACTTGGGTATTAATTTAACCTGTAATCTTAATACAGTAAATAAAAGGAATATACTATGGGTAAGACCTGAATATATTTAACTTCTAAGACCATGATGGATTTAAAATAACCTCATACTCTGTGAGGTATCGGATAGTTCATATTCTATTCTTTAGCATTTATAAACATGATTAGATGTTAATTAAACATTCTCCGTGTCCAATATAATAAAGTTGGGGCCTCACCAGCCATTGTACAAGCTGCAGAGATGCATTCTCTGAACAGTGATTGCCAATGACTTAGAGAGAAAAAAAAATAAGTGACTAGTTTCAAGGTGTCTCTGTGATATTGTGATAAAACTGCCACCATGATTTTACAATGTTCTCTTACAATACAAATGAAAAGATTTATCATAATTCACAAAGCTCAGAGCAGGGGCAGAGGTAAATGTTATTACAATTATTTAAACATTCTTTGTCATTTTTGATGTCCATAGAATGATGTTTGGACAGTCTTTAATGGTGCATTTTGGAGCATTTGGTCCCAGTGGGAGTTGGCTGGGATTCATTGTTGGTAAAAGTTCATGAAGCCGACCAATTCAGCTTTATCACAGGGTGTTTGAAACGCAAAAAAAATGTCTTTATCTCTGGCGGGGCTGACCAGATATTCACCCTTAGATATTATACAACCAAGATATTGAACTGAGTCTTTGCAATATTGTATTTTCTGGAAACTTTTGATGCAGCACAATTGAGGAGAGAGAAACATTTTTATATACCTCCATGCTCTGGATACACAATAACCACATTAACATATTTGACAATTAACATATTTCACATAATCCTAGAACCATGTGGCTGAACCCATTATTATTTTAACACTTCACAGAGAGCCATAGAGTCTGTCACTGGCAAGTCCACCAAGTCTCTATGTCAAACAGTGACACATAAATTGGGACTTTTCAAAAAAATGAATACAAAAAGACTGAGCCGTAGCACCAGCCGACATGCAGAAAAAAGGCATATCTCAAAATCAACAACTGTATTACATTGGGTATCGGCAGAAATGCTAATAAGGGCCTAAATATCCAAAACTATAGGAACTATCTGTATTATGAGCTATAATAGGGGTATAAAATAGGAAGATAGTCTTTATAATCACTCATTGCTCTACAAAGGTACAAACCATTGGCAGGATACTATTAATTATATCCTGTAAAAGGGTTAGGGGCATAAAAAAAAAAAAAAAATAATCCATACATCAACTTTTACTTCCAACAAGTTATGCCACTAAAGAAAATTAAGATACACAATTTACTTACTAAATCCGGTATTATCAAGTTAATGGGGTAATCTGGTAATAATTCAAAGGAAAAATAAGACAATAACAATTGGCCATTGTCCCTATTAGTGAGAAATATTTTATATCTCTGCAAGTACTGCAAGTACCCCAATAAATCTCTACAAAAAACTTGCAATCAGCTGAGGGACCATTAATGTAAGGAAGCTTTGATAGAGAAGCACATAGTCCCTGTATCACCAAAAAAAATTAAACAGCTTACCTCGTATATGAAGAACACAAATAGGATTACACATTCTGTCCATGAGCTGTACCACAGGGAGGGAATCACTTGTGGGAAAATCCATCACAACTGCCATCATAGGGGATATCTATCTGTGACTGTATTTCATATCCTACTTAGCTAGATAGATATAACGGGCACTAGTCTCACTAATGATCTAATTTATAACAAATAACATATCTACTATTATTAAACTCCTCTTTAAAAACCAACAGAAACTCTACCAGATCCTTGCCCTCTACTTTCTAAATCCTCACTTTCTCAAAAACCTCTGTAATATATAAAAAAAACTTCCGTAGACATTCCTACCTCCATTCGACTATCCACCTTCCTCCTGATAACTTTCCTCTTCCATTAACACCTTCTTGAACCTTCTTACACAATCTGAACACTTTTATTCTTAAACTGATGCAAAACAATTAAGATCACTATGCAGTTATATAATTTCCACTTAACTAGTTAAATCATGACATTTACTTTCATTTCCAGTGAACCAAAACAAAAAGGAGAGGAGGAGGAAGTGGGTGGGGGAAGCGGGTGTCAGACACTGCAGAAAATGATTTAGACACAGAACTTTACCTTACATTTATAATAGAAAACATTCTAAGTGAAACCAGCATTAACTAAATTTAAACTTTACTTATTAATATAATCAGATTTATAATAAAATTCACTAAGAGAGCTCACAATAAGAATATACATCTTTTATCCAACCCAATATATTATCAAACCATGGATTGCCAATACAGATCACCTAATCCTCCAGGAAAATTCTTCGGAACTTCTTTACCAGTCTTGTTATCAGTATTTTCCCACACATTGGAAACCTGTAAACTTAGAATTAAAACACTTTAATATACTTTAAATGACTTATCATGTTTGGGTCAGACACCTTTGCTGTGAAACTTTCCATCCTGTAAGCAAGAAAGTTAACAATAAGCGCAAAGCAAGCAAGCCCAGCAAATTAACAAATTTGACAGATAAAACTGTTACACATAAAACACACAAGACATACAAAGGTAAGGTCTCTTAAAGTTCCGTATAATGCTAGCTAGCAAAACATATCTCTTCAGAAAAATATCTCTTCAGAAGTTCGGACTTCTAATGAACTGGACCACACTGTCCGTTCTATAACTGGTTAATTGGTTGAGCAATTCTAGCATAATTCTTTATATGTTTCTTTCCCACCCTCCCCGCAATAATTTCAAATACAGTGACACCCTCAAGGTCTTCCTCCTTCGTCTTACTTTTATTCTGACCTATTTTAGCTGTTTATAATTAAATCTGAAGGCTAAACCTTTGGCGGGGGTCTACAATCACAGAAAATGGGCTCTTGGAATTTTAAACCAATACAATCTGATTCCACTGAAAAATGGGCAAAATTGGGGAAACGCCCACAGTGCAGGCTTGTATCCCTGATATGATGAGGGGTAGCCTTTTGAATGTCTACTTATTTTTATAAGGACCTTGTGGACTAATTCCAAACAGTAAGCCACATACACAATCAGCACATGACATATCCTTTCTATGTCTGGTGGGAATATCTGAAACAGTATTCTGTACCAAATAGAGACAAAAGGGGTTCTAATCCATGAACCCAACAGTAGCACACATCACACGCAGTTCTGATCTACTGCTCTTAAGGACCACGCAGAACTGACAGCCACGTAGATCAGTCAGGATAGTAGGATGATTGATCCCTAGTTTTGACACTTGGACCTAAGAATGGATGGGGGGTGGACTCAGCATTATCTACAGTCATCCAGTCTGTATCATCCTGTAGGCGGTAATGTTGGCTGACCCCTAACTCATCTGTACGGAGTTCTCTCACCCTCTTGGGTCGGTAGTCTCTGGGTGTTTTAAGTGTCATTTCCCTAAGGTCCATTAGATGATTAATTGTCTTAGATATTTCACGCTCTAAATCTTTATCAGTAGGTTTTCTAGGCCTAGCGCCCCCTACTGCACCCTGTGTACTGCTGTCACATTCTATATCAGAATCATCCCCTAACACCATGATAGGATTTAGGTCTGGGGGGGAACATCTGACCTGAGACTTGTCTGTCTGTAATTGTTTCATTATTTTCTTTTTGTCTATGGCTGTTGTTTTCTTAATGTCTTTTAGTTGGTCAGCTATGTCATTTATTTGGCGTGTTAAATTCTCTGTGGCCACCTGTTGCCGGTGGATGGAGTCATCCAATTTAGAAGGAGTGACCACTTCATCATCTCCTAATGGCTTAATAGTGGTTGGAGTATACAGTTGGCCGGTAGTGGTCAATACTGGGTATAAAGGAGTGACAACCTGATTGGATGATGGACAATCTTGAATAAAAGGGTTATTTGGGAGGGGCATGGTACTCAAACTGGATGAATTAAAATGGCTGCCACCATGAAGAAGGGTGTTGTCTGAATTAAAATGGCTGCCACCATTGGGGACAGGGGTATCCATAAGATGGCCACCAGAGGTGGCTTCATGGGCGGTGGCTTCAACGTTAGATGTTTGTACTGGAGTAAGAACCCTCCTTGCACCCTCATATGGTGGTGGCTGAACACAGGGGAAAGGGGACTCTTTGTGATACAAATATGTGATCTTCCCAGTTTTACCAATCACTCTTTGTTCAGACCAGTTATGTTCATGTAATTCCCTTGAGACTTTAAACCATGCTTCTGCAATCTCTAGGAGACCTTTGTCTCGTAAATCCCCCCCTTATCCCTTAAAAGTATACGCCACTGTTCTGGTTGTAATCTTGGAGCAGTTACTGACAGATTACATAGTTTGGCAAGTTTAACATACTTTTTTTACGTATTTACTCCCCATTTTAGAGCGAATAAGTGTAAATGCAGTTTCCCCTTCACATTAATATGATTTAATACTATTTTGACCCATGGCAATGGCAGAAAATACGGGACAATGATTACGATATTAACTAAACAGAAATTAACAGGCAGTTACTTTGTATGGTTGGTGAATCACACTATGTAAAATCTCACACAGTTTATTTATTACGTTCAGTTTATTTATTACGTTCAGTGGAATATCTCAGGATATCCCACACTATCTGCCTGGAAAGCTTCACACACACATATCCTCCCCCCTCAGGAATGGTGGGAGTATCTGAAGCACGATTTAACTCTAAAAAAAAAACAGAGAACCTGAGTATATGTAAACTCTGAATTACAACTGGTTCTATCTCAGCTAAACCCTGGGAAGGGTTACAAACAACTACAGAACATGAACCCAACAATACAACAGTAGCACACGTAGTTCTCTACTGCTCTTCAGGACCACGCAGAACTGACAGTCACGTAGATCAGTCAGTTAGGGAGCACTTTGTCCTCACGCACCGATAGCCCACGTAGATCAATCGGTCTAGGACCTTCCCTGTCCTGGATGTTTATGTGAATATTACCCACAAACCACCAAGCCCCCACCGACAGCACACGCAGATCAGTCGGTTAGGGAACACTATATTCACATACACATATCCTGTCTCTATTTAATGAGTTCTGCTCAACCAGACAAAACACAGACCACAAACACAGACCGGGCAACAGATAATCCTTCACAGGTTATGGGAATGCCACCAGGCAAGAAATTACCTGTCTTTGCTAACTGCTAACAGCCGATATAGACACCAGAGTCCAACAGTGTAACAGGATGACACAAGCAAGAAACTATTAACATAGGTCTTACCTGTGTCTCGGAAGTGATCAGTTTCCGTCTGTTCACTGCTGGCTCACTGGAGTCCTGGCATCGGCTGGGGTCAGTCAGAGCCTGATGGCCCCACGTTGGGCGCCAATTGTTATGGACTAAACTAAGTCCAGGAATTATCTGTTCCCTTCCAAATTGGTTATCAATTGATATAACAGTCTAGACTGGGAAGAAACTATAAAGAACACACTGACACGAGCTGTTCAGTAGGTAAAAAATGTTCCTTCTGATTTTATTGTAGTTACAACGGGCTATAAGGTTGGGGTGGGGTGTGATTGGCACAATTAGTCTGGCAGGTCATTATATTTGCTGATTTAGGCTATTGTAGCTCTTTCTCCAGGAGTCGTCGTGTGAAGCATCATACATCACAAATATTTGTCCTTGTGGGGAGAATCCTCTTGTACATTCATCTAGCAGAGCTAAGCGTATGATATCTATGTTTATCAGTTGAGTAGGAAAACAAAGACTGAGCATATCATATAATATTGAATCATCAAGGTTAGAAGAATAAAACAACTAAAATATAGTAATGAGACAGTAAAATAACATTTTCTATGTAATTAAAACTAAAGCTTAAAGCGATAGATGTATGGGATATATGTCTCCTTAACAAAAGTATTGGGACAGATGTAAATTTTCAGTGACTGCCCACCATTCTGGTGGAATCTGTAATATCTCCACCACACCCACGGCTGATACCAGAAATGGGATACTGTGTGTACTTATCTTGACTGTTGCATTCGTTAACAAAATGCACTTCTTTTGGAATAGGTCTTGTTATTTAAATACATGCTGTTGACCTGATAAATGCATTGGCAGAATGACTGGATGCTCTGGAACCTTTTTTCATAAAATTGGCTTAACCAATTTGTTTGACAGCACTTAACATTTTTCTATCCCTGATATAAAATCTGAGCTCAATTCTATTTCAATTATCACAATTATTTGATGTCCGTTCCCTGTTGTTTTTGTGTTGAAAAGACAAATTACGCTTGCCTAAAAGGGCATCTATAGTGAAAAAAACACATTGCCCCTTTGCAAAGTTAAATTCATGTACTCTGTGCTGCCTTAATCCCATCTCTTGTCAGTGACTCTGTTTAACCATGGTATCAGATCTGTGTGCAGCACTCCCCCCTCCCCTCTGTTACCTCCTCCATGTCTCAACTCCGGCTAACCGACAAGCTTATCATGTGCAGTAGGAGTTAAAAGTTCAACATCCTGAAAAACACACCCATGCACAGTGGCCAATAGAAAGCAAGCTGTCCTGGAGACACGGAAGAAGGAGATCAGTACAGTTTACGATCTCTCACTTTGTGACCCATCATCAATCAGTGAAAGCTATTACAAAGGGGGGTCAAGTGCAGCCTTATATCTGCCATCAAAGCTACCTCTCTCCCCCTGCTAATGCTGTTATCTCTATGTTAATTACAGAGCAGGGGGGGGGGGTCACGTCACAGGGATTTAATTGACAGTTCAAGTAGGAGTAGAGGAATGCAATCAATTATTCTTCTAACAGGTGTATCTCAGGACAGAGAATGAATCTGAAAAAGTGAAGACACTCTGGGGGTTGTGGGAAATTATAGAATAAATGGAAAGAAAGAAAAAAAAGTTCATTTTCCCACTATAGATGCCCTTTAAGGTCTTCTTTAGGTGAAAACACACGTAACAATATTATGTGTGGTGGCTGGAGATGAACAAAACCAGAATTTTTTTTTCCTGAAAACGGTTCTGTGGAATTACGAAAACTTCAAAAGATTCTAAAACAAACTCAACTGAAGTCAATGGGAGCCAAAGTTTCTAAATGTTTTGAAAAGCAACATGGCTTAATTTCTTGTCTATTATCAATTAACTTTTTACAAATTGCATAGATACCTGGGAAATGGCCTGGGGAACAGGTAGGAATGCATAAAAGTTTTAAATAAAATAGTTAATGGGCGTGTGCCGTGATTCTTAATCAGGACGAGATTCTTGGTCAGTCAGTAAGGCATACATGCACACAGTTGACCTCATTTCGTGCAGCCAATATAAAGTAGCTTATTCTCTCGGCTTCCTCTTGTGATGTTGTGTTCTTGTGTTCACACTAAAATAAAATGTGCCTTTTTTTTGCAGATGTATGTATTGGGTGCCATTTGTTTCCAGCTCATTTTGTAACAAAAAAACACTTTGGTGACAACAATATATGTTGTCACCAGTCATACAAAATTTTAAAAGATTTTTAAGTAATTTTGTTGGCTGAGCATCTAGAAGAGCGAGAGAAGATCTGTTGCCATTGAGATTTAGTTAGTTGTGACTGTAATCTTGTTTCCCATTTATTTACTGGTATGAATTTAACTTCTTGGGAGGAATGCCAAATTATTGAGTAAACATTTGTGATTTTGTTGTTGTGGTACATAATATTTCATATTTAGTGGGGTTACATTGTGTGAATTCTGTTAAGGCTGTCTTGCAGAAGTAGGATAATTGGATGTAATAGTACCATTTAGTGTTATCTAGGTGAAGCTTAGATTGTAAATTATGCCAGATAGGATGGACTGATTGTGATTGCAAATATTATTGAGTCTATAAACCCCTCTTTCGCACCAGTACTCTGTATACAGGAAAGGATGGGTTATAAAAAAAGGGAAGTGTGTAGGAGTTTTTGTGTATGAGATTGAATTTTGAATTGCATTTGTCCCAGAGTTTTAGGTTATGATATATATTTGGTATTAGATAAGAGGTAGAGAAAGGTCTGTTACCCGGGAATGTCCATAAAATTGAGTAAACATTTAAGGGCATGAATAGTTCATTTTCTAAATCGACCCAGCTAGTTCTTTGAGTTCCTTGTGCCCATTTGGTTGTCTGAACCAATCTGACTGCTTCATAGTATTTGTATAAAATTGGTAGGACAAAGCATCCTGCTAATTTGTGTCGAGCTAGATAATCTTTCTTAATACGAGGTCGTTTGTTGTGCCAAATAAATTTGGTTATTGCTTGTTGAAGACCTGTGAGGTCAGAATTTTTAAGTGTTAAGGGTAAAGCTCTGAATAAATATAGTATTTTAGGGAGGATAGTCATCTTGACAGCATTGATATGTCCAAACATTGAGAGAGGGAATGAGGCCCAGGAAGACATAAGATCTGTTAATTTTTTCATAGTTATAGTATAGTTGTGAGTGTAAAGAATCTTTAGGTCATGGCTTATTACCACTCCTAAGTATGTGAAAGAGGTAGAAGTCCATTTATCTGTGAGGGAAGCCTGTTGTTTGGTAGGTAGATGCAATTGGTAGGGTACGGTTTTAGATTTTGAAACCTGAAATGGATCCAAAGTCTTCCAATATCTTGTGTAAGGAGGGTAGAGACATCAGGGGTTTGTGTCAGTGTTAGAAGTGTATCATCTGCGAAAAGAGAAATCTTTGACTCCAGACGACCAACCTTGATTCCATGTATGTTGGAAGAGGATTGGATCGTCTTTGCCAGAGGTTCCATACATAAGGCAAAGAGTAGCGGGGATAGGGGCAACCCTGTCTGGTCCCATTCCCAATAAGGAAGGGGTCTGAAGAGTATCCCATGTACGCACTCTACCCCTTGTATAGTGATATAGACTCATGATTGCAGATATATAAGCTGGGGGAAAACCGAATCTAATCAGAAGCGTTTTAGGTATGTCCAGTCGACTCTATCGAAGGCTTTTTCTACGTATAAGGATAGGGTGACCATGGGATCTTTTCTATGCTGTGCAATTTGTAACACGGTGAGTATTTTCCTTATGTTATCCGCCGTCTGTCTGCCCTCAGTAAAGCCTGTTTAGTCGTAATTTACTAAGGTAGGTAAGATGTCTTTAAGTCTATTGGCCAGTATTTTGGAGAAGATTTTAATGTCGCAGTTGATTAGGGGTATAGGTCTGTAGTTTGTTGTCTGAGTCATGTCTCTGTCCGGTTTGGAAATAATGATAATTTGTGCCTCTAACATATCCATTTTGAAAGAGTCTCTGGACTCAAGTATGTCATTTGCCATGTTCAGGAAGTAGGGAGATAGAATAGATTCAATGGGGACTGTAGTTTGTTAAGTTGATTATTTGTTAGTGTAGGAATATTAATTTGGTTTAGAAAATCAGATATGAAGGAGGGAGTTATTTTGGATTTGTCCATTGCCTCACGATTTTCTTTGTGTCTTATTTTAACTCACATTAAGGTTTTTCTAAATACCCTAAATGCCTTTTTTTTAACCAAAGAGAGAGGTTTTTTAATAGGTTATAGGACTTGTATGACCAGCCTACAGAACTCATTCTCTATCTTAAGGCACTGTATGTGATATATACTTTATTTTTCTTAAAGGGTATGTCCACCCTAAAAAAATTTTTTTTACCAAACATTCCCCCTGTCCTCCCAGCCCCAACCGCTATATTAGTATTATCAGAAAATGCCCCAAACTTTACTTACCTTCCCTCTTTTCTCCGCCGCGCTGCCAGGCCCTCTGCTTACGAGAAAATGCAAGCAGAGGGGAGGGACCGGCAGTCACGTTTGTGATTGGCTGAGCGGCAGCCAATCACGGATGCTGAGTTCAGTGCGGCGGGGGCAAGAGGGAAGGTAAGTAATGTTTTGGGCATTTTCTGATCTTACTAATAGAGCGGTTGGGGCTGGGGGGACGGGGTATGTTAGGTAAAATGGATTTTACGCTAGGGGGAGGGAATCCTAATCGGGAGGGAGAGGGAGGGAGAGGGAGGGGGAGGGAGGGAGGGAGGGGGAGAAGGGCTGCAGTACGCATGCCAAACTTCTCCCGGAGGCCAGGTAGGAGGCAGAGTCCTATATGGACTCTGCTATCCTCCTGGTGGGCAGATTTTGGGACTTTGGGGGGGGGGGACTACAGGAGAACCTTATGGAGCTGGAATGTGAGGTAAGGATTAAACTACACTACACAATGGGGCCAGTAGTGGGGGAGATTATAGTTTTGGGGGTGGACATGCCCTTTAAGATAGTTTTCTTAAGATATTAGCTAACCTCAATATGCTATATGAGTAGTTGTAGCGTTAACTGTAAAACACGTTCTATATTCGTTGTCCCGGCTTCTAGTTATTTTAACTCCTCATGACATTCTGAGAGTCTTATTTTAATTCACATTAAGAAATTTCTATATACTCTGTATGCTTTATTTTAACTTACAGTAAGAAATTTCTGTATACCCTGTATGCTGTATGAGGTTACCTCATAGGTTATATGGATTATTAAGACACAGGCTATGTAACTCTAATCTTGTCTTAAGACACTGCGAGATATATTATCAACAATAATAAACGTAAAACAACTATAAGTATTCACAAACTCTACTGTGTTTTGGCAAACAAAACACTATAGTTTATTTTGTCAAAAAAAATAAATCTGGTAAATGAAACACATTTCCTTTCATTTCTGCTGTAAGGAAAGTGTCACTTTTCGTATTTTCTTTTCATCTTACTTTACTTTACAGATATCCCACCCTGCCTAATGTGGCTTCCGGACAGGGTGAGGGGGCATGGCTTAGACGGGAATAGGGCTTTGCATGGAGTAAGCAACGTAATCCGGGGGTAGGGTGGAGTTAGGGCAAGGATATTCCAGGGGCTTTGCGGACATAAAAGGGGCATTCCAGGGGTGGAGAATACAGGTGCTTGCAGTCACGGGAGTTTGGGGTGGTCTTGCTGTAGAGAGCACTCCCATGAGACCACCTTGTTACAAATACACATATGTAACAAGATTTATTTGGTCTACAAATTTTTTTTTTTTGCCAGCATAATGTTACTCTTCACCACTTTTGTATGCCAAAATTCTTTTGGTCGACTTAATATAGTTTTCTAACCAAAATCTTATTTTTTGTGGACTAAAAAATGTATGTAACAACCACAGAATTTATTATGGTCGACTAAACTTAGTTCTGTCACTTAAGTTTTGAATTTCTTTTGGTCGACTAAAACCAAAGTGTATTTTTTGTTGACTAAGGGGCATATTTTTAAAGTTTTGTTAAACTTTTTACCTTCTTTAACGCTGCCTTTTCACCTTTTTGCCTTTTTGCTATTTATAAAGCAGTGATAACCAGTGGCGAAAGGTCATTACCACTACTTTTCGCCATAAATCGCTGGGGTAACCGCTCAAGCATGTTTATAAGATGGCGAAAAATTTATTTTTGCGTTAGATTCAGCCATTACAATTCGCCAAGTCTGAGGTGATGAAAACGCATAAGTGGCCATTTATTTAGCCTGCAAATGGGTCAATGGAAGGTGTCAGTACATTGTGCAGTGTTTCTCAATACTAATAAGTACTCAGGGGGGTGTTAGACTATTTTCCAGCATTTATCGTAATACGATCTGAGATTTCGCTTTTTAAGGTTTATTTTTCGCTTTTTTAAAGGACAACAATACCCCAAAAAACAACATCTCCCCCATCACGTCCACACTTCCAGCAGCTGAAATCGCTTACTTTAATTTACAACCATGCTGCCTTCCCTTAGATATCACACAGCAAAGATGAGTGCTAAAAGCCCGCCTCCTAGACGGCCCAGGGCCATGATTAACATATCACTTGTCATTGGCTGGTGGGAATGTCTGTTACAACCTCTCTCCTCCTCCTCTCCCAGTCAAACAAACTTGAACTGTTCGGTTGCTAGGATACAGCCTACATAATCAAGCTGATCAAGGATGGATGGAGTAGTGTTTTCTCACTGCTAGTTTTGAGTGACAGTTACAGGCAGACAGAATTGTTATGCCACCTTCACAGCATGGCTAATTGAAGGTAGAGAGAAGCTCAAAATCAGGAAAAAAACATAGGGAGGGCTGCATACCATTACTCTTTTGAAAGCAGTTTTAAAAAAAATGCATTGAGGCAATACAGATACAGTTATCCTTTAAGAAAGTTTTTTTTTTTTTTTTGAAGGTTCCGATTTTATTTAATTGCCAATAAAGTCAAATGGGGGTATGAGGCACATATTTATAATGGGGTATTATTTTTGCTTTTTTTCCCCACCAGCTTTTACCACAATTTTTCCCCCCAACTTTTCTTTTCATCAAAGTTATTAAAAAGGCGAATTTTTATCAAAAGCAAAAATTATGTAGCAAAATGTAGCACTAATAAAGTTCAGCACATATGATGGTAAATAGGTAATACTCCCTGGTGGTTTTTCAAAGTAGTACTAAATTAGTTAATACTCACTGAACACCTATCTTTAATATTTAAAAATAGCCTAAAGCATTTGGTGTTTTTTTCAGCCAGGCCAAGATATGATAAATAGTGTAAAACTATTCTCTATTTCATTAATAGGACATGGTAAATACTGTAAAACTCAAAAGGCGAATTTTCTTATTAATAGGACACTTTTTTAAGTATTGCTTATTTTCAGCAAACTGCAGCTAATTATCATAAAAATGCAGACCGAAAATATAAGAAAATGCAATGATGTATAGTACTTATTTGTAAGTAGTCAACATGTATCCTCCTAACCACAAGATGTCTCCATTTCACCAGTTAAACATAAAGAATGAGTTAAGTGTAGAATTTGATTAACTCTTGTTGTTAATCATACACACACACACACACACACACACACACACACACACACACCTCCAGAACCCAGGGCAATCACAGACTTCTGACAACTGCTATTTAAAAAAGTGTTGGAACAAGCGATCTACGCTTTTCAACCATTGCTACGGCTGTCCTCAGGATCGATTTGTTCACTTTTACGTGCTTGATTACATGCTCCCTTAGTGGATTAAAACACCATATCTTTATTAACACAGTCAAACAATATAAAACCCAAACCTCATCTTACATTTAATAGAAAACATAGTGCCAAAATTGCTAAACCACAAGATTAAAAGTTATATAAAGAAAATCTATATCTAGGCTTGCACAATCACTATATTTAATATAGAGCCAATCACTCTCCGAGCAGACCTTATGTAATAAGAAGGCAACAAAAAACTCATATTAAATGTATCAATGGCAGGCTAAATGGTTATGTAATGGAACATTGTAGCACTCGCAACACATATATCAATATAAAGCTCCAACTATCTGATAATAGCTAAGTTACAGAAAATTCACATGATATAATATAACCAAATAGAGACATCTCCCACCTCAAAGTCAGGAGATGTCAAATATATTAACAAAAATGCTATACATACAATAGAATTTTAGAATAAATATATATTTAGAGCCTATATGATCCCATATTTCTGATAGCTGTACTGAATCAAACTTAAACTTGCATGCATTGCAGGATCTTTATACAGCAACCTAAAACACCCCTCATTATCGGACAGTATCAGATCTCCAAAAATATCGCAACAGGGCACCAACCAAGGTGAACATTAGTCTTTACAGAAAGCAAGTCAAAGACCACATCTCATTGAGGCCTCTAGGGGCCAAAGTATCCAACCTCCTTTTCCAATGGGCTTCAAGTTGTAGCAATGTTTTGTCTCTGTTAACGCCCCGATGTGATACGGGAACATGGTCAATACCCATCCATCTCAGCATGGCCAAACTATGGTTGGCCATCTTAAAATGTTTAGCGACTGATTACTCGCCATATTTACTGGTAGCTCCAGAAGTGTCCATTTTGACGGTTAAAGCCGCATAATGGCCAGTCTTTGGTTACTCATCCTATCACGTAGGCTGGTAATGGTTTTGCCTATATAATAATACCCACATGGGCAAATAATAATATATGCTGCATAACTCAGTCTGTATCTGATGCAGAATCTTTTACCAGATGAAGGCATGTCTGACAACCCGAGCATATGTAACAACCTACTGTGGGTTTTCCCAACCAAGTCGATGGAGACTCTGCACATACATTTTTAATATCAGTTCGCATAAGCAAATTGTGAAGGTTGCCACCTCTCCTATACGCACATCCCAAAGAAGTATTTTGAGGGTAGCGTCCTATCCCTTTTAATTATATCCCAATGTTTGCATATAGCCTCCTTAATTTGAGGACTTGCAGGAGTGTAGTCCATACAAAATGTTAAAGGGTATGTCCACCCTTAATTTACATTTTTAGTATATTATAGTAAATGTGCCCCAAGTCCCAACCTCTATAATCATTTTCTTAGAAAGTCCCCAGATACTTACCATGCCTCGCTCCTTCGCCGCATTGCCCCAGCCTTCTGCTTGCACGGAAATGCAAGCAGGGGGCGGAACCGGCAGACGCATCTGTGATTGAAGGCATGGTAAGTAACTATCTGGGGACTTTCTAAGAAAATTATTATAGCTGTTGGGGCTGGGGGCACATTTACTATTATATACATAAAGGGATTTATGCTAGAGGGAGGGAGACCAGAGCAGGTGGGAGAGGGAGGGAGAGGGAGGGAGAGGGAGGGGGAGAAGTGCTGCACTGCACATGGCAAAATTCTCCCGGAGGGGAGACAGGAGGCAGAGTCCTATATGGATCCTGCTCTCCTCCTGGTGGCCACTTTTTGGACTTTGGGGGGGGATTACTGGAGAACCACTTGGAGCTGGGATGTAAGGTAAGGATTTTATTGCACTACACATTGGGGCCAATAGTGGGGGGGATTATAGATTTGGGGGTGGACTTGCCCTTAATACCTCTTTATCAGTTTGTTTCTCCTTATTTCTTGATGCATTGATGTTACAGAGTGCCTTTTCCAATTGCTTGTCCAACATAGTAGCGTCATAGCCTCTTGCCAGAAACCATAACTTCATTTGGTCAAGTTGGATAAGTTAAGTGCCCTGTTAGTTTCTGTATTATTTCGCAAAACCCTTAAAAATTGAGAATAAGGAATACTATTTTTATGCTATTTTTATGAGGAGGATGGAAGCTACCAGCATGTAACAATGTATTTCTGTCGGTGCTTTTCCTAAATAATGTAGAACAGTTTTTTTATCTTGAATAAAAATTCTCAAATCCAAAAAATCTATGGTTGACTCATGATTATGCATGGTTAACTTAATCGAAGTGTCAAGATCATTAAGTCCATTAATAGCTGTATGAATTCCAACGTGGTCCCCACGTCAAATAAGAAACACATCATCAATGTATCTCTTATAGATAATACATCTATCCCCCCATTTGGGTAAGAAAAATAATTCTTCAAACCACTTCATATATAAATTGGCAAATGAGGGGGCCACGTTGGAACCCATGGCTGTACCTGCCACCTGTTGGTAAAAGCAATTCTCAAAACGAAAATAGTTGAATTCTAAGATAAATGCAACTGGCGGACCCTGGTGGTTCCCATTCAACAAATAGTCCTTGCAAATTTGTACACTCTGTGCTTGGGGGATCACAGTATATAAACTATTTACATCACATGTAAACAATGTTACATCAGTTAGATCACCCTCAAATGCACTGAGGAGCCCCAATAATTCACCATTATCATGTAAGTATCATTTCATATTTTGTACTAACGGCTGTAAAAATTGATCTATAAATTGCACCACAGGTTTAAATAAAGAGCCATAAGAGGACATAATTGGCCTGCGTAAATTTTTGTGACTTTTAGGAATAGTATATATCAAAGGACAACGAGGGTTGTCACTAATCATGAATTTAAATTCGTCTTTACTAATCCACCCTGCTGCCACACTAGTTGTCTTAGCAAATCATCACGGTAATACGCAGTGTCCATTACCACCACCCCACCTCCCTTATCGCCAGATCAAATTACAATATTACTGTTTTCTCTCAATGATCTAAGCGCTCTTTATTTAAATTGCTAAATTTGCAAGTAGTGTGTTGTTGTTTTTCCATATTTTTAATCTCCGATAGCACCATGTTATGAAACACTGTAATTGTCGCAGACGTATAGGGTGGCTCAAAATTGCTTTTTTGTCAGTATCTCGGGAATTCTTGTCCTTAAATAGTCTTTTAATTTAAGAGTTCTTTTGAATTTACACAATATATATATATATATATATATATATATATATATATATATATATACTGTATATATGGAGATAGCCCGGTGCTATTACCCAAAAATGTAGCAACAAAGTCCAAAGAAGCAAGCACTCATAGAGGACTTCACATATGCATTAAACTTTTATTCTGGCTCTACGCGTTTCAACCCACAGGGCCGTCGCCAGGAACCAAAATGCTATAACCACCATTACATTTTTATATCACATGACCCAACCCAAACTCCTCCCACCAGTGTCCAACACGGGTTGGGTAAACTTCTGTTAATGGTAGTTTACAGTATGGTATACTACTGCCACGGTGGTACAGTAACAAAAACCCACGGTATCGCAAGTATTTAAATATGGCCCTCCAACACTTAAACAATACATTGCAGGTGAATCATACAAAGACACAGGTCTGTAACTGTGAACAGTGCAGGTTTATTGCAAAACATGCGTGCTACATGTTTCTGACCCACTTGTCCTTCCTCAAGTGCTTGAGTGGGTCTGAAACATGTAGCACACATGTTTTGCAATAAACTTGCAATATTCACAGCTACAGACCTGTGTCTTTATATGTTTCACCTGCAATTTATTGTTTATATATAGGAATTGGCGGAGTGGAAGCCGTAGGTGAGACATACATTATTTCAGATCTGGTCACACTAGATACCCAGACCTATATACATCACACTACAACACTGCTACTAGGAAAGTGTTAATCAGCTGCACCACAAATTTGAATATTGATGATTTAATATATTCATACATCATAGGGGTTAGGTGGGAGTGGAAATCACACAGGTGCTGAAAATGTAATCAAGGCAAAAGTACTGGCAGGCAAGGAGAAATGTCAGCTTCAGATTTGGGGAACAAACAGAACCTAAAATGAGCACATAGAGGCAAAGAAAAGGACCCTGAGTGGAATCTTCCATGCTGAGACGGGAGTTGAGGCAAGTACTTTCTAACTTAAACTTTGATTTTTTGGGTTTAGTTCTCCTTTAAATTACTGAATTTGTGCCTTGTTAAAGATGCACCACTGCAAACCTAATTGTTATACATGGGCACCCTCTATAATGTATGGAGACATTATAAGACATCATTACCAAAGATGTTTAAGCATGGGCACAGACATTTTGACTTAAGTGAGGGGGGTGTGTGGCTATTTTTGTGAGTATGTGTACAATTTTTGTACCGAGCATTTTATTACAGTTACACATCAAGGGCTTCATTTGCCAAGAGCTGCAATGGCTTTGGAAAAATGTTTGGTCAGGTACTTAGTACCAGAAATCCCATCACGACTTAAACACCAGCTATTAAGCGCAAATGGCATCGCTGAATACCTTGCAGTGGCTGTGAGGATATCTTTTATACCCATGCAGGCACCCGCAAGTAAGGGGTTAAACTCATGCTCAGTTCAACAAAATATAGCAGACGTTCCCAGGTAAATGAAAACAGGTGCATACCCATTCACTCCTACCTGGGGAGTCAATAAAAGTCCATATATATATATATATAAAGGGTCAGGACTAGAGATGGCCAAAGCTGTCAAGTTTTGTTCCGTTTTTGGATTTATGGATCTCAGGATAATCCCAAAAATCCAAAAACGGAACATACAGAACATTTTTGATTAATAATCAAACTTTCAAGGGAAAATCCTTGAAAATATAATCGGAAACTATGGGGCTATATGACTATGTGTACAGCAGGGTTGCCTCTCCTATCTAATGAGGCAATGTGACCAAAAACCTCAGGCAGCACATTAAGAGAGGTGGCAGCCAGGCCATTTAAAAATTTTTTTTTTTTTTTTAAACTTTTTTCTTGTGCAAAAAATGTTTTTTTAAGCCATTATATTTTGTAATCACCATACTAGTGTCATTTTGATAACAAAACTTGTTTGTTTTGGTTTTTTTGGGGGGGCATATTTCCACTTTAAAACTGACTCCGGTGTGTCACTGTGGCCGTGGCCTAAATGCAAGAGCTGCGTTTGTTTGAATCTAAAAAGGTGTCCCTAGATTTTTTTTAGAAAATGAGAGACAAAACAGATGAGAAAGAGACTGCAGGAGAGAGAGTGTGTGTGAGAGATAGAGGATAGAGACTGCAGGAGAAGAAAGTGTGAGAGACAGAATAGAGACTGCAGGAGAGAAAGAGTATAAGAGATGATAGAGAGAGAAAAGGTGAGAAATAGAGGATGGAGATTAGGAGAGAGATAAAGTGTGAGAGAGAGTATAGACACTGCATTAGAAAGAGAGTGTGATAGAGAATAGAGGATGCAAGAGAGAGAGAGAATGTATGTGAGAGAGAATGTGAGCGTTAGAAGATAGAGACTACAGGAGAGAGAGAGTGAGAGATAGAGGATGGAGACTGCAGGAGAAAGAAAGTTTGCCTGAGAGATAGAGGACAGAGACTGCAGGAGAGAATGTGAGAGACAGAGGATAGAATATGTATGGACCTTTACTGTCTGTTCTCACTGAGACCTTTACTATCTGTTCTTGCTGTATGGGACCATTACTGTCTGTTCTCATTGTATGGGACCTTTACTGTCTGTTCTCACTGTATGGAACCTTTGCTGTCTGTTCTCACTGTATGGGACCTTTTCTGTCAGCTCTCACTGTGTGGGACCTTTATTTCAGCTCTCACTGTGTGGGACCTTTACAGTCTATTCCCACTGTATGGGACCTTTACTGTCTGTTCTCACTGTATGGGACCTTTTCTATCTGTCCTCACTGTATGGGCCCTTTTTGTCTGTCCTCACTTTTATTATTAAATTCCAATAACATTGGTATATTTGCATATTAGAACAGCCTGTACGTATGGTTGGCCTATATGACAGTCAGAATGCTATATGTGTATTGATGCCCTTAGGAGCATTTATTTTAATAAAGTAGAAATGTAGGGGCTAATACAATATGAGGTGTAAATGTTTGTCTGTGCTATTAGGATGAAATCACAGTGGCAAAAGTAGTGGCTCAAATTTACTGTACCTCTTAGATGAAGAGAAGGCACCAGATTTCATTATAAGTAGATATTTTACCATTTGCATTGAAATAGTAACGTGATATAGTTAGAACAGTGTTATGCTGTTTGAACTTGCCTAAATAACAGATAAGATGGGGAATACAGATTGCACTAGATTGCTCAACCAACATAGTTTGCTGCAGATGTTATTAATTTGGCTTGAAAAAGCCAATTTCCTGTTCTTTCTATTTCTTCTTCTTTTTCTTCTTCCGTTTTATTCTTCCGCTTTTTTGGACTGTATCTTCTCCCACAGTTTTTGAGCTAGAGACATGAAATTCGGTACAGACGTGCGGGGCATATAGGAGAGGTACGCTGTCTTCTAGCTAAGGAATCCGCAGTGTTACGACGTTATCGACAAATTTCCGGACATTTTCCCCCATAGACTATAATGGTAACAATCCTCAAATGTGGATATTTCAAAACAGTTTGTTTCATGGTCATAAATACAAATGGTGATACCCCCAACCCCCCACACAGACACAGGTACACCCACCTATTGACCTACCTTTCCATTCTCATGGAAGCCAAATTTAAAGGGTAACTAAAGTTAAAAAATGTAATTTAGATTTATCCTCAATAAAAGATAGTTTTATGGTTGTAAACACAAAAAAAGACATATCCCCTCAACCAGACCCAGGTACACACACCTACTGATCTATTTATCCATTACTGTGGCAGCCATACTTAAAGGGTAACTAAAGTAAAAAAAAAGAATTTAGATTTATCCTCAATAAAAGATAGTTTTATGATTGTAAACACAAAAAAAGACATACCCCCTTAACCAGACCCAGGTACACACACCTACTGATCTACTTATCTATTACTGTGGCAGACATACTTAAAGGGTAACTAAAGTAAAAAAAAATAATTTTAAAATATATTCTCAATAAAAGATAGTTTTATGGTTGTAAAAAGAAAAAAAGACATACTCCCTCAACCAGACCCAGGTACACACACCTACTGATCTACTTATCAATTACAGTGGCAGCCATACTTAAAGGGTAACTAAAGTAAAAAAAAAATTATTCTCAATAAAAAATAATTTTAAGGTTGTAAACACAAAAAAGACATACCCCCTCAACCAGACCCAGGTACACACACCTACTGATCTACTTATCAATTACTGTGGCAGCCATACTTAAAGGGTAACTAATGAAATAAATATTATATTTATGATCCTCAAGAAAGATAGTTTTTAATGTTTGTAAACACCCAAAAGACATCCCGCTAACCAGACCCAGGTACACACACCTACTGATCTACTTATCCATTACTGTTGCAGCCATAGGGTATCTAAGGTCAAAACTCATTTTGACCAATCATCAAAAAAGTTTGTTTTTTTAACCCCCCAACCCGACACAGGTACACACACCTACTGATCTACTTATCCATTACTATGGCAGCCATATGTAAAAGGTAAAAAAACTAATTTTGAGCAATATTTAAAGGGTATGTCCACCCTTCAAAAATTTTTTTCACCAAACATTCCCCCTGTCCCCCCAGCCCCAACCGCTATATTAGTAATATCAGAAAATGCCCCAAACTTTACTTACCTTCCCTCTTTCCTCCACCACGCTGCCAGGCCCTCTGCTTGCGAGAAAATGCAAGCAGAGGGGCGGGACCGGCAGTCGCATCTGTGATTGGCTGAGCGGCAGCCAATCACGGATGCGGCTGCCGGGAGTTCAGTGCGGCGGAGGCAAGAGGGAAGTTAAGTAATGTTTTGGGCATTTTCTGATATTACTAATAGAGCGGTTGGGGCTGGGGGGACAGGGGGAATGTTAGGTAAAAAAGTTTTTATGGTAGGGAGAGGGAATCCTAATAGGGAGGGGGAGAAAGGCTGCAGTACGCATGCCAAACTTCTTCCGGAGGCCAGGTAGGAGGCAGAGTCCTATATGGACTCTGCTATCCTCCTGGTGGGCAGTTTTTGGGACTTTGGGGGGGACTACAGGAGAACCATATGGAGCGGGATGTGAGGTAAGGATTAAACTACCCTACACAATGGGGCCAGTAGTGGGGGGGATATATGATTTGGGGGTGGACATGCCCTTTAAAAGTTTGCTTTTTTAACTTCCAACCTGATCCAGGCACACAAACCTACTGATCCACCCTTCTATTTCTATGGTAGCCATATTTAAAGGGTAACTAAATTAAAAAAAACTAATTTTAAACAGTTACAGGGAGATTCAATAAAAGTTCTTATCATTTAAAATGGTGCTAATTTATCCCCAACCAATCAGATGTTAGCTTTCAAATGTTAAATAAGATCTGATTGGTTGGGGCAAAATTAGCACCATTTTAAACAATAAGAACTTTTATTGAAAAACCCTGTTAGTATTTTATCCCCCAACCTGATATGAATACACACACACCAACTGACCTACCTTTAATGCATGTGACATATTTAAAGGGTAAGTAAAAAACAACAATGTCCTCTTCATTAGCATTATTGAGTTTTAAAATCTGCAGCACAAACACACAAATTCCATTCCAAAATGCAGTCTTTCAAGCCTAATTCAAAGTTTATACTTAAACTTTCCCTTTCTATTTTTTCATATTTTTCTTCACTAAAGATGTGTTTGATATTGTTTGAGGGAATTTCATATAGTTAGCTTTAGCTAGTTTGTTAGGTTAGGCTAGCTAATACTAGTTAGTTTAGTTAGGGCCCTGCTAAAAGGGTCTACTTTGAAGTGGTGGCAGGCTTACAAATCTTCCGGACAAAATCTTTTATTCTTCAGGAATTATGGTGAGGATAAATGTCTATTTGAGGAACTTTACCTCAGTGATGCCAATTTCAAAATGACCAAATAGCTACCCACACCCAACCTTCAAATCTGCCCACTCCCTTCTTGATGGCAGCGCAAAACACGCGTAGCATATAGGTGTCATTCAAAGTTTGTTCAAAGTCGAGTGCAAAAGCCCTAGAGACACCCCTGAGAGGGCTACACATGTTAAAATAAATAATATACTGCCCATAAATCAGTTTGTTTTATTTTCTACACTAAACTGAAACAAGAATGTTTTGAATTGTAACTATAGCAAAAACATCATAGTCATTAGCAGTTTAAATAAGTTTAAGGCCAAATATTAATGGTATTACAAAGGCATCCTTAAGGTATAGTCTAGAATCAATTGACTTGTAAGGACCATTTAGAAACTACACTCATACTAGCACATGTTCTTCTTGTTAACACTGTAATTCAGGAGATGATAAACAGCTTATCATTAAATGGCTGAAAGCAATGCTTCAAGACATATTAGGTGATACAAGCATTTGCTAGGTTTATCTTCATTACCTCGTAACAGAAAACAATGCTGCGGTGATTTTTATGATGGAGTAAAATTATAAAGTATATTTGAGGATGTTTAGAAGTGCTGACATTTTAAAAAAATCTTCATATTTCATCTGTATATATTACTTTTTATATGCCATTTCTTTGGTGTCTCTATATGCATTAAAATTTTACATTTAACAGGAAATTATTCTTTGTAGACTTAAGATAGCTACTAAGTGCTTAGGCTAGCACTGATAGTGTCTAACTTTTATCATTTTTAAAGCAATGCTGCATACCATTCCAGCTATCTATAATTTGCATTTTGGACAATAATAGAAAACAAAAGTCAAGAAAATGGATGCAAAGCAAATAACCCGGGAGTAAAAACATTAGGCTTTATGCAAGGTAAGTGATTAAAGTAAGATGTTTGAAAGGTTTTGATTTGGGAAGGATCTGCTTCTTTTCAAGTGTGGCTCTGTTTGTCATATATGTAGAGGTCCACATCATATTGGTCCTAAAGCCTCTAGCTTAGCCTGTGAAAAATACTTTTTTAGCACCTCTGCTTAAAGGAGAACTAAACCCAAAATGCAAAGGCAGCTCCATAGACTCTATAACTGTCACTTAGTAAAACCATTTGTCTCTCACCTGTAAATTCAGCCTCTTAGTGTAGAAATCATTTATAGAACATTTCAGGATAATGGTAATCTATGATGTCATGGCTGGCTTCTAGTGTTGCCTCTTCCTGGTGGTACTGGACCCAAAACTCCTTCTGCACATGCTAACTAGGTACCTTGTATTTGTTTTCCACTCCCCTTATGCTGAGCTGCATGTAACAGTTGAACTCAGAGTTCCCACCTACCAGTGTCTCCCAGCCAATTATCAGAGATAGTAGTGAATATTATTAGCTGATTTTCCTGCGTGGAGGAAGGAGTTAACCCCTTTCATATGTATTTATGTAGCAAATTGTTAACCCTTTATATTTGTGAGCATTTCTGCAAGACTGTGTCTTTTTATGTGTATATATATATATATATATATTATATCTGTACTCTAACATTTATATTAGTGCGTGTATTGATGAACAATTAGAAGTGTAATGCAATCTGCATTCAGTGTAGCCTTACAGCATGCATTTAATGCAATGGCAGCAGGTCAATTTCATGAGGCCCCACTTGAGCGCATGGAAGAATGCACAACCATAATGATGCGCTTAGGTGCGCGGGTATTGTGCTTCCACAATTGGGCCTTATTGGAGGGTATGTGATACAGACCAAAAATGGTAATCACATGTGCACGGAAGTGCAGTGCATGTGGTGGAGCTGGTCCCATAAACTATTACATGCCTGAGCCCCCACTAGCCCAATCAGATTGCAAATACCGATCTTAAACGCACTGGTGGGGCCTAGCCCTAAGAGTTTGAGTCTTAAAGGGAAAGGTGGTAATCCCAGTATAATTGTACTGATCTTTTTACAAGGACAATTAGGCTGAGGCCACACTAGAGCATATCCAAGCACTCCAGAAACGAGGATTGCATGTATAGCAGCGCACTAATGTGGCCACATCAATTGGGCCACACTAGTGTGCACTTTTAAATGCACAATTAAAAGAGAATTAGTGTAACCTAGCCCTCATAAAAGCAAAACAGTGCAGAGTTGCAGGTGCAGCATACTTCATCAATCCAATAAAAATACAGTGCTCAAACTTCCTATATCACTGTCCCCATACAATATATATATATCATAAATCCGGCACTCACAATATAAGTGAGGTGACCCGGGTGCACGCTTGCCCCAGGTCCTTCGCTGCCATAAACATCAATCCATATGATTGGAGATAAGTTCAGGACACAAGATATACAATTGGAATTGCTATTGTTTAATTGCAATGAGTGCAGCCCTATTAATTAGATGTATTAAGTGTGTCCCTACGAAACCAAATGATCTGGCAACTCAGGTTGGAAGTAGTGTAAAGACAAAGGCCACCTTTGCCTTTAAGACTCAAACAGGTATGAAAACTACAAGACAAATGGCTGGTTTTAATTTCTACAAGAAGCATGATGATGGCTACAATGATTTCATTGTAGCCATACAGCGTGTATTTAAAGTAATGGCACTTAGCACAGCGGCATGTAGATTTCATACGTGTTTGGGTCTTAAAGGGAATGTCCACCCAAAATTATAATTGAACCCACTACTGGCCCCACTCTGTAGTGTAGAAAAATCGTTACCTTACATCCCAGATCCAAATGTTTGCCCTCCAAAGTCCAGAAAACTGGCCACCAGGAGCCTAGCAGAGGGGGAAATTGTTTCCGCCTCTGAGGCTTCCTCTGGGAGGTTTGTGGCATGCTCTTAGAAGCCCCCCCCCTCCCTCTCCTTCCCGTTTTAGTCTCCCTCCCCCTAGTGTAAATCCCTTTTAATATGTTATAGGTATTGCTCCCCCAGCCCCAACCGCATTAATATTATTTGCAGAAAGTCCCCAGATCTTTACTTACCTTCCCTCTATCCTCCGCCGTTCTGAACTGTAGGTCTGTAGCTGTGAATTTATTTATTGCAAAACATGCATGCTACATGTTTTGGACCGACTCTTCCTTAATTGCTTCAGGTCCGAAACAAGTAGCACACATGTTTTGCAATAAACCTGCACTATTCACAGCTACAAATCTGTGCAGGGTAGCCACCTTTGACTTTAAGACACAAACACGTATGAAAGCTACATACTACTGTGCTAAGTGCCATTGCTTTAAATGCCTGCTGTATGGCTACACTGAAATCAATGTAGCCTGCATCATGTTTTATATAGAAATTTTAACCAGCCATTTGTCTTGTAGATTTCATACGTGTTTGGGTCTTAAAGGCAAAGGTGGCAACCTTAGACCTGTGTCTTTGTATGTTTCACCTGCAATATATGTTTATGCTTGGACTTGGTGGATTGAAAACTGTAGGTGAGACATACATTATTTCAGATCTGGACACACTAGATAACCAGATCTATATACTGTACATCACACTACAACACTGCTACTAGGAAAGTGTTAATTAGCGAATCTCTCTGGCAGGCAAGGGAAATGTCAGCTTCAGATTTGGGGAACAAACAGAACTGAAAATGAGCTAATACAGGAAAAGGAAAGGCACCAGAGTGGAATCTTCCATGCTGAGAAGGTTGTTGAGGCAATACTAACTCAAGCTTTGATTTTTTTGGCTTTAATTGCTGTCCCCAGAGGCACTGTCATCCTTACCATTAAATAACATTAAATCGTGGCACACTGTTTACAAAAAGTCAATGGCAAAGGACTAAAATGTCAACAAATATGAAGGAAACCCTAGATTCTTTGCTATTACTTCATAATGGCTATGTTCTGCAGGATTTGTGGAAGTTGGTTTGTTTTTCTGGTATTGAATGAACCCCCCCCCAAAACCTTTAGTCATTGTTACATCATGTTCATGTGTAAAAAATTAAAATTGATATTAGACTATGAATTATACCATGTTTAATAGGGTAAAAGTCATGTGTAAAAAATTAAAATTGATATTAGACTATGAATTATACCATGTTTAATAGGGTAAAAGTCAAATTTTCAGTTTCGTTAAATTTTAAAACGCTACCCAAAACCACCAGGTGGGCTTTAAAGGGCATGTCCACCCCCGAAACTATAATTTAACCCACTACTGGCCCCACTGTGTAGTGTAATAAAATCCTTACCTTACATCCCTGCTCCAAATGGCTGCCCTGTTATGCCCCTCCAAAGTTCCAAAAACGGGCCACCAGCTCCTCCGGGAGAATTTTGTCATGCGCACTGCAGCCCCCCCCCTCTCCTTCCCCCCCTCCCCCAACCGCTATAATAGTTTTGTCAGAAACTCCCCCGAACTCTACTTAACTTACCTATCTCCCCTGGCAGTCTCCATTGCCGGCAGCTGCGTCCGTGATTGGCTGCCTCTCAGCCAATCACGGACGTGGCTGCCAGTCCGGCCCCCTGCTTGCAGTTTCATGCAAGCAGAGGGCCGGGACAGTACGCCGGAGGAAAGAGGTAAGGTAAGTAATGATCGAGGGAGTTTCTGACAAAACAAATATGGCGGTTGGAGCTGGGGGAGGGAGACCTACAGTATATCAAAAAGTTGGGGGGGTTGACATGCCCTTTAAGACCTTTTGGCACCTGAGCCAAACTTATTAATGCTGCCTTCTATATATTCATGCAAAAAAGTGGCCGTGGTTTGTGTGGTGGCCATGGCTTGTGGAATTGGGTGTGGTGGGCTGACTAACACTGGCTGGTGGACTTGACAGTGGCTGGTGAACTGGAGGGTTGGCTTGTCAGTAGCTGATGAAATGAAGGGGTTACCTAACAGTGGCTGCTGAACGGGAGGGCTGACTTTTAGGTCATCTCTCCAGTTCATCAGCCACTGTTAGATTTGGAGGGTTGACTTAACAGTGGCTAGTGAACTGGCAGGCTAACGTAATAGTTGCTAGGGTACTGGAGGGCTGACATATATATACCACATGGAGGGCGGTAATATATGTGCCAAGCAAAGATTGGCAATATAAGTGTTCCTGAACAAAGATTAGTAAATATAAGAGCCCAAAGTGACTGGTAAATATACAGTAATTATTCAATTACCTTTTCAAGCCAGGGGCCTGAAAGGTAAGATGGCCTGCAAGAACCTCGGTGATCAGCTGTTTTTAAAGGTACAGGAACAAGCACTGCAACGAGGTACAGGAACAAGGACTGGGACGAGGAACAGGAAAGATCAGGAAGCTGGTGTGGAAACAAACATCCAGCACTTTCTGGCTATTTAAAAGCTGGCACCATGTTCGTGTGTGGGCACATTTGAACGAAAACCCACATGCACGCCTGTGACACAGGTTAACATAAATGATCTAAAAGTATGTTTCTTCACACCAATTGTGATGCTAAACAATTTTAATAAACCACATACGCCTGTGACACAGGTTAACATGAAGATCTAAAAGTATGTTTATTCACACCAATTATGGTGCCAAACAATTTTAATAAACCACATACTGTAACATAGTAATTAATTAATTAAGGTTGAATAAAGACATACGTCCATCAAGTCCAACCTATTCACTTTTTTTTTTAACCCTACCTATACTATACTATACTATACTATACTACCTAACAGTTGATCCAGAGGAAGGCAAAAAAACCCAGCTAAAAAGGGGGAAAAAATTCCTTCCTGACTCCAAACGGCAATCGGAAAGTATCCCTGGATCAACCAGATCTATATGCATTAATACCAGTAATTCTCAATATTATTTAGTTTTAGAAACTTATCCAGGCCTTTTTAAAAGTTATTCAATGAACTTGCCATTACCACATCTGCTGGAAGACAGTTCCACAGTTTCACCGTTCTCACTGTAAAGAAACCTCTCCTAACTTGAAGATGAAACTTCTTTTCTTCCAACCTTAAAGGATGTCCACGTGTGCTCTGATATGACCTATTAATGAACAATGCACCAGAGAGCTCATTGTATGGGCCATTAATATATTTGTACAAGGTTATCATGCCCCCACGCAACCACCGCTTCTCCAATGTAAACAGCCCTGACTTGTCTAATCTGCCTGCATATTCAAGCCCCTCCATTCCCCTTATTAATTTAGTTGCCCTTCTCTGAACTGCCTCAATTTCCAAGATGTCCCTTTTGTATATGGGATTCCAAAACTGCACTGCATATTCCAAATGAGGCCTTACCAGTGCCTTGTAAAGAGGGAGAATAATATTTTTCTCTCTTGAATCTATTCCCCTTTTTATACAAGACAATATCTTGCTAGCTCTAGCTGTTGCTACCTGGCATTGTTTGCTACAGCTAAGTCTGTTATCTACCAGAACCTCCAAATCTTTTTCCATTACAGATGAACTTAACACAGAGTTATTTATGGTGTAGATGGCACAGGGATTATTAAATCCCAAATGCATCACCTTACATTTATCTACATTGAATCTCATCTGCCATTCTGCTGCCCATTTTGATAATCTATCTAGGTCTGCTTGCAGCACTTGCACATCATTGGAAGTTTCCAAAGCTCTGCATAATTTAGTGTCATCAGCAAACACAGAGACCTTGCTCTCAATGCCCCCTTCTAAGTCATTTATAAACAGATTAAACAGAAGCGGCCCCAGTACAGAACCCTGAGGCACTCCGCTTAGAACTTTAGCCCACATAGATGTAGTTCCATTGCGGTCCAATAACCAGTTCTCTATCCATGAACAAATGTTTTCTTCAAGGCCAACAGTCCTCAGTTTATACATTAGTCGCCTATGTGGCACAGTATCAAAAGCTTTTGCAAAATCCAAATATACCACATCCACTGCTGTACCTGAGTCCAACTTCCTACTCACTTCTTCATAAAAACCAATTAAATTTGTCTGGCATGATCTATTTCTCATAAATCCATGCTGACTACTACTAATAAGATGATCTCTGGAGACAAAGTCAAGGATATGATCCATATCTGTTGTATTCAATTAGATCAACTGGACTTGAAATGTAGTTCTTGAAGACGTTTCGCTAGTCATCCGACTGGCTTTCCATCACCTTCCCTACCACTGATGTTAGGCTTACAGGTCTATAGTTGCCAGGCTGTGAACGACTACCTTTTTTGAATATTGGTATTACATTGGCTTTTTTCCAATCCAGCGGCACATCCCCAGACAAAAGCGAATCTGAAAATATGAGAAACAGTGGTCTAGCTAGAACTGAACTAAGCTCTTTTAAAATTCTAGGATGCAATCCATCTGGTCCTGGCGCTTTATTGATATTTACTTTGTCTAATTGTTTCCGTACCATATCCTCCGTTATCCAATGTGAAAACTCTTCATTTCTTCCCTGCATATTGCTACAATCCCTACTGTAAGGACAAGGATTCTCAACAGTAAAAACCGATGTAAAAAAACGGTTTAGCAGATTAGCCTTTTCGGCATCCTCTACAACCACCTCAGCTCCATAATTTAATGGTCCCACATTCTCAGTCCTCATCTTTTTACCATTTATATACTTAAAAAACATTTTGGGGTTTTCATTTTCTATTTTAGCTAGTTTAATTGCTTTCTTGCACTCTTTATTACAGCTTTTGTACTCCCTGTAAGCCTGTTCTGTGCCTTCTGTTTTTAAAATTTTAAAATCCCTTTTCTTTTTTTCCATTTCCCTTTTTACCTGAGCATTAAGCCATGCAGGACTGGACCTAATTTTTTTACACTTGTTACCTAAAGGTACCGATTTGGAAATGTAATAGTTTAATATCCCTTTAAAAGTGGTCCACATCTGCTCAGTTTCTTTACCTAGAAACAGTTCCCCCCAGTCTATGAGCAGGAGCGATTCCCTTAAAAGCATAAAATTAGCTTTCCTAAAGTTAAAATTTTATGTTAAGCCAGTGCACTTTAGTTTTTTGCAACCTATACTAAATGACACTATATCATGGTCACTATTCCCTAAGCTTCCCATTACCTTCATCTCCATAATGAGCTCAGGGTTATTAGATCACCAGATCCAACAACGCATTCTGTCTAGTAGGAACTTCTACCATCTGTGAAAGAAAATGCTCATATAAAAAATTTAAGAACTTTATACCTTTAGAGGTGCTGGCAGTTCCCTTACTCCAATCTATGTCAGGTTAGTTAAAATCCCCCATGACCAGAACATGCCCCATACCAGCAGCCTTCGCCAACTGCATATGGAGATTCATTTCCACCTCTTCCTCGGAATTTGGCGGCTTATAACATACTCCAACAATTAATTTACCTACCTTCTTGCTTCCTGTACACAGTTCCACCCATAATGTTTCTGCCGTATCGTTTGCTTCCCCCATCTATTCCATCTTTTAAATTTGGCTTCAATTCCTGTTTAACATACATACATACTCCTCCTCCTTTCTTATTAACTCGGTCATGTCTAAATAAGGAGTATCCTTCAATATTTACTGTCCAGTTGTGTGAATCATTAAGCCATGATTCTGCTATACCAATTACATCATACCTTTCCTTTAATGCTATTATTTCAAGTTCGCCGGTTTTTCCAGCCAGACTCCTTGCATTTGTAAACATACATTTTAGATTATCAATTGATTTACTTCTATACATGGTCGTACATGCCTCCTTATCCTCTATGCTCCCCCCTCCCCCTTCTCCTCCCTCCGTTGTGTTACTAGCCCCCAGATCCCTAACTTCTCTATCTACCCCTGTGTAGTTAAACATTCCCTCCCCCCATACCTAGTTTAAAATCTCCTCCAACCCCCTAGCCATCTTCTCCCCCAAAACAGCTGCACCATCACCATTGAGGTGCAATCCGTCTCTACTAAAGAGACTGTAGCCAACAGAAAAATCAGCCCAGTTCTCTAAAAACCCAAACCCCATCTCCTTACACCACCCTCATAGCCACGCATTTATACTCCTGAGCTCCCGTTGTCTCCCTAGCGTAGCACGTGGCTGCGATAGTATTTCTGAAATCACTACCCTGGAGGTCCTTGCTTTTAACTTGGCCCCTAATTCTCGGAAATCATTTTTAAGGACCTCACCTCCACCTCTAACTTTGTCATTGGCACCAATGTGAACCAAGACCGCCGGGTCACTCCCAGCCCCACCCAATAATCTGTCTACACGATCCACCACATGTCGAACCCTAGCACCAGGCAGACAACACACTGTTCGGCATGTAGGGTCTTGGCGACAGATTAACCTATCTACCCTTCTAATAATGGAGTCCCCTACCACTACCACCTGCCTATCCTTCCTAGCCCCCAGTTCTCCCTCCCTTGTATTGATGGCCGTCCCCTGGGTGCTCAGGGGAAAGGCCCGCTCCATACATGCTGCTTCCGAGCCATTGTACTCCACATCTTCGCATAAAATGGCAAATCTGTTGGGATCGACCAGCTGGGAAGAAGCGCCCCTATCCTTCCGTCCCCTACTTTCCCTGGTGACCCTTACAAATCTATCTTCCTTCTCCACCTTATCTGCCCCATGCCCACCCTCCAGTTTACTGGCCCCTGCCAGTACCTGCATTTCCCCCAGATTTGCCAAGCCCTGCAATGCTGCAAGTTTACCCCTTAGATTCTGGACCTCAGATTCCAAATGGGAAACCCACTCACATCTGACACATACATAGGTCCCCTGGGGCGGCTGCTCCAAGATCCCATACATGTGGCAGGATGCACATTGCACGGCCCCAACAAAACTGTCCATACTAAACAGCAATACACTCCAGAGACACAGGAACAGCAATACACAGCTAAGTCTTGTCTTCTTTTGTCTACGTGTACCTGAGTGTTGACGTCATTTTGCGGCATCCCTCTTCAGTTGCGCGTGAGTCTTCTCCGGGGGCGCGACCCGCTTTGGGTCTCTCCTGGTGCCGTGCACAGTCACCTCTTCTTATCTCCTCTGTCCCTGCAGGTGGTAGAATTGGACAGAGGACATCCAATCAGTTTAAACTTTGTTATTTTCCGCCAATACTGCATTAGACTCTGTCTCTCCATTTCCCATTCGTCCCTCTGCCTATTTAAGCCTGTTACTGTTTCTCCTCATTGCCAGTTATAGCTTTGGTTGCCAAGCTAAAGGTCCACTCTTTGTTTCTTGTTGCTTCTTGTAGCCAGTCTTATTCATTGTATCTTCTTGTCATAACATTAGTGTGTTCTTGTCCTCTTATTTTTGTCTTCCAGTTCCTGTGAAATCCTTTGGTGTTCCGGTTTTCCAGAGTATACCCAGCCTCATCGTCTATACCTTGCGCTCTAAGATCTGGGGGTAACTGTGGTAACTGTGAGGCACGACAAGTCTCCTGGCGATCGGGGACTTTTCTATATGTGAAGACGGCGGCTGTAGATTGGGGTATAGGCGCTGAAGGTATATTTGGGAACTCTGGGCATCACACTAGTGTTTTAAAGGAGAATAAAAAGAGTATTAGTGTTTTTAAACCCTTTCCTTTTTCAAAATGTACTTAAAATGCAAGATTTAATTTGAACACAAAGGGTGAGCAATTTAAGAAAATTATTTGGCCATGTCCAATAACGATAAGATTCTGATTTTTGGTTTCGCTGTCAGATACCGCACATGAATCGAGGATTAACAGATACTAGTTATTGGCTGATAATAATTAGTTTTATCCCACAAAAAGAAAACGCTGTTTCATACTTTTTACAAAAAGATCTGTTGTCTTTTCTTATATCAGAACCAAAAATGATTGTTTTTATTGTGCTTTGAATATTGAATGCAAGTTTGTTATGGAAATATTTTTACTTTAAAAAAGATCCCAGAGATCAGAAAATAAACACAACTGACAAAGATCAGATTTATTGTCACTTTCATCTTTGTTTAAAGCACCCTGTTTGTGTGGTATCCTTAGAAACAGAGGTATTATTTACCAATGCTGTTAAAGTTTAATAGGCGTTACTTCCGTCTTTAGTAAACTTAAATTCAACAGGAAATGGCTTAAAGGATTAAATTCAACAGGAAATGACTTAAGGGTTGATCATGGCTAAGTGTATGATATAGTGGCAACTTTTGCTAAACCTAGATTGTTCAGTGGATGAAAATGCACAAAATTAGAACAAAGCATTTGCCTTCAAAAGAGTTATTTTGAGATATGGGGAAATTGCTCAAAATATACATGTCATGTTTAATTTTCGGTTGTTGTTTCTCAAATAAATTATAAACACATCCAATTCAATTTGAACTATTTTTCATGGAATCTTACAACATACCAAGGGAAGGTTAAATAAATTCTTGAGCATGAACATTTCATCGTGAAAAATTGATTTTACATTTTCATATTTAAATTTATATTCAGTATCTTATTAATATTTTGTGGTGACTACTGGTAACAGCAAAACAAACCAATTTGCTTTAACACACTTGGCCTATTTAGAAAAGATTGCATTGCTGATTATCACGCTCAAGAAAATTTGGCACAGTTGATATTTGTATATTACATGCAAACGGGGCGTGGCCAGGACCTGCTGCTGGATGGAAGCAACTTGCTGAGCTCCTCCACCAGCAAACTTGGAAAGCGGGGATAAAGCGACACCCAGACCAAACCAGACCCAGAAATTGCAGCCAGAACATCAGGGCAGCATTATGACTCGGGGGAAAAGTAATAAAACCAGCAACAATAAACTTACCAAGTTCTATCCAGCAAAAACAAAAATCCAAGATGGCGCCGACTCCTTGCAGCATGGCACAGAACCAGAGCAGCATGCAGTGAAGGCTGTGGGGGAAAAAGAAATCCCTGGAACTCCTGCAAAAAGAGGTGAGAAGCCTTTACACAGAGGATCACCACCCTCACCAAAAACAAACATAAAGGAACATAACTCTTTTGAAGCTCTAACATCACAAATGGAGTTTACAAACTCCCCTGAGCATTCTATATCATCATCACCACTGATTATGGAACATAATATACACAATACTCCAAAAGGAGAGGTCAGACAGAAAGAATCTGTTTACAACCTGGAATCATTTCCAGATTCCCAGGGCATTTCTACTCCATAAAAGACAGACTTCTGAAAATCAGAAGAGCAGCAATCACCATACCAAAAAAGTTTCAAGATATTCAAATCTACACTGATTTGGCACCTGAGACATTGCAACAAAGAAAGAGATTTGCGGAAACCACAAAGATTTTAAGAGACAGAGGAATCCAATACAGATGTGTGGCGGGGTGGGGGGGTGGGGGGGTGGGTGGGGTGGTGGAGGGGAGAGGGAATCCTTATGGAATGCTGGCTTACTGGTTCCCTTGTGTGGGTTTTTTTTTGTTGTTTTTTTTTTTGTTTTTTTTGTTTTTTTTGCCACAGAGACTAAACCTAAACGGACTAAAACAAGGTTTTGGACTTTCAAGGGTAACAATGCTAAATATAATAACTGATAAGGCAAGCGCAAAGAATGGATAAAGGGCAACCAAGCCCATATAATAACAGCTATGAAAGATACATAGAGCATGGTGGACCCCCATCTCCCATGCAATAATAAACCCTCAAGTTTTGAAATGTTATTTACTGTTATATTTTACTGTATTATGTTATTTATTGTTTTGCTTGACTGTATTATAGTGAGAACAGACACTTTATTAACGAACAACCAAAGAAGCATGTTACATAATAGACACATAAAGACAGGGAGAAGGAAATCAAACAAAAAAACAAAAAGAGAAAACGATCGAAACAAGTTTGACACTAGGGACGATAACAGAAATACATATAGAAAAGAAAGGGAAAGGAAAAACAGAAACCACATAAAGTTAAGAAACAGACTTCTAATAATAACACGATGAATCTAAAAATAATAACTTACAATGTGAGGGGATTAAACTCCCCATACAAAAGGCATGCATTGTGGAAAGAAGCCATATTATATAAAGCGGATATACTGTGTATACAGGAAACCCACCTAAACGTACAAAACGAAAACCTATTGAAACACAAAGCATACTCAACAATTTATAAAGGCTCCAACACAAAAAAAAAGAAAGGAGTTGCAATCGCAATTAAAAACTCACTATAAAAGAAATGAAAACAATAAAAAGTTATGGTATAAAAAAAATTACATGCAAACAAGAAAAGATATTCAATGCACATTCCTGGGCCCCATATACTATCATAATATCTGTACTAGTGCAAATAGTAAATACATGGGGGGTTTTAGTTAAATTTTTTGCATAAAAGTGAAAAGCCTTCCAACCACGTCAAGGTAACCCCAGTATGGAAGGTCCTAACAAATTACCTTGGGTTATTTATCTGGGCTGACTCTCCCTGCTTGGTTGCATTTTCATGGGGAGATTGTCTCCCTGACCTTGCTTTGGATTAAAATTGAAGGCTATCACTTCCCCCCACCTACTGGCTTTTAACAAGGAGGGAAGAGGCCTGCCATCCAATGCTTAGTATTCAAGATGTAAAACCTCCAATTAAAGGGACATGTTGGGGGTACATATCTTCCTGCAGAGAAACTTCCCATGAAAATGCAATCAAGCAGGGAGTGTCAGAAATGATCCAAGGTAATTTGTTAGGACCTTCCATACTGGGGTTACCTTGATGTGGTTGGAAGGCTTTTCACATTTATGCAAAAATTTGTAGCTAAAACCCCCAATGTTTTTAATATTTTCACTAGCACAGATATTATGATAGTATATGGCGCCCAGGAATGTACATTGATCATCTTTTCTTGTTTGCATGTAATACACAAATATCAACTGTGCCGAATTTTCTTGAGCGTGATAATCAGCAAGGCAATTTTTTCTAAATATAATGATGTTGCCATTGGAGTGCTCCCACAGCCCCCCTTTTTGTTTATGTATATTACATGCACACAGCAAAATACTGAGTGCATTTCAAAACACTGATACTACATGTTATTTTGTATTACTCTACTATATAACTGCATGGTAAAACATTGGCAGAAAATGTGGAGGTCATGGTATCAGTAAATTGTGTCTGCAGATTGTGATCAATTCTTTGAAGCTTCTTATGCAGGGCTGCCATTTAGAATTTTTTGCATCCTAAACTAGGTAAATTACTGGGCACCACAGTCACAATGTAACACTCAACTGTAATACCATTGTATCAGTACAATTAAGCCACTCTCCCCCCTTCTCCTTGGTACTATGAGAAGCCATTTTACCTCTTTCCCTTATCATGTTCGTTATTCGACTGGCTGTCAGACTGGCTGGTGGAAAAGTTGCCTTTTGGACTCTGGTATTATGTTGGATCAACTGGACTCAAGTTTAGTTCTTGAATTCTTGAAGATATCTTGATATATCAGTAATAGATATATCAAAGATCAGTTATCTGACTGGACTTCTTAATTCAGAATGACTTGTGCAAGAATCTGTTGGTATTAAATACACTGGAATGTATATTAAACAGCAAAGTTTTTTTAAAAAGGTGTTACTATTGTAGCTTTTTGTTTTGGGGGGCGAGTTACCTATAAAAAATGGGGTGAAGTCATGCTAGTCCTTTCTAAATGGGTTCAAGTGACTTTAAATGGGAACTGTGGTCTCCATACAAGTGGACTTAAGTCCAGTTATCAGCTGTAGAGATGGCCGAACTTCAATAAAAGTTCGAAAGTTTGAATTCGGACCCATTAAAATCAATGTGGGGGGTTTTAGTTTGAAAAGTCCGAGTGACTTACAGCTAAACTAACAATGGTAATTACTGTAAATGGCTGTGGCACCTGGGAAATGGTCTGGGGCACATGTCACTATCACTAAATTTGTTAAAACACTTCTTAAACACGAGCGGGCAATTGTCGGGTTTTGCGTAAGCAACATTCGAGGGTTACAGCCAATTCGAGGGTTACCGAACGATACTTTCAAGGGTTATCGGAAAAAGAACCATAAATTCGATGGTTACAGAAAATGAATGATACTTTTGAGGATTATTGAAAACTAACGCTACTTTCGAGGGTTAGCAAACAATACATTCTAGGGTTAGCGAAAACGATCCATACATTCGAGGTTTACAGAAAATGAACTATACATTCGAGGGTTAGCGAAAATCGAAGGCTACATTCGAGGGTTAGCGAACCATATATTCTAGGGTTAGCGAACGGTCCATAAATTCGATAATTATCGAATTTACAATTTTTATTGAAAATACAGCCGCGAGTCCGGAAAAAAAAACTAGTTTGAATAGTTCGAGTTCGTCCGAACTCATAAAGTTCGGCTCGAACTCGGGTTCGAGTTTGGTTTTGTGTCCATCTCTAATTATCTGAAACCAGCAATACAGTAAGAGATTAATTAAAGGGCCTGTCCACCCCCAAAACTAAAATTTACCCCATACTGACCCCACTGTGTAGTGTTAAAAAACCCTTACTTTACATCACTGCTCCAAATGGTTCTCCTGCAGTGACTGTCCAAAGTCCAGGAAACTGAAGAGTAGGATCTGTCTTCCTGTGTGAAAAGTTTCCGCCTTCTCCTTGTCCTCTGAGAGGACAGTGGCATGTAAAGGTGATCACCTCCCCTCTATCCCTCTGGAGACCTCTCTGCTGCTTGATTCCCTACCTCTAAAAATTATAAACATATTGTAGTGCACCCTAGCCCACCATAAACCGCAGTGTCTGTCTGTCGATAGGTGCTTCAAACTGCAAAACCATAAGGGTACACTCCACTGATGATGGCTCAAAAAAGCGTAAACCGGTCTGTGTTAAGTATTTAACGTGTAAAAACACAAAAGGGGGGCTGTGGGAGCACTCCTGTGGCAAAATTACTTTATAACAAATAGTGGAAGTGCTACTGATCTGACCAAAACATTAGAACAAACAAGAAAAGAGATGATCAATGCACATTCCTGGGCCCCATATATCACAATAACTATGCTAGTGCAAACAGTAAAAACATGGGGGTTTTTAGTTACAATTTTATGCATAAAAGTGAAAAGTCTTCCAACCACGTGAAGGTAACCCCAGTATGAAACGTCCTAACAGTTTTCCTTGGGTCATTTATCTGGGCTGGCACTCCCTGCGTGGTTGCATTTTCTTGGGAAGGTTGTCTCCCTGACCTTGCTCTGGACCTTCCAGACAGCCACGACTAGAGCTACAGTAGCAAGATATCTTCTTGTATAAGGGGAAACAGATTCACAGGAAAAAAGATTAGTCTCTCTCTTTACAAGGCACTGATAAGGCCTGATTTGGAATATGTGGTGCAGTTTTGGAATCCCATATACAAAAGGGACATCTTAGAAATGGAAGAAGTTCAGAGAAGGGCAAAAAAAAATAATAAGGGAAATGGAGGAGCATGATTATGCAGGCAGGTTAGATAAGTTAGGACCATATAATAAACTATCTGGTGCATTGTTTACTAATCGGTCATATTCTACATATTCTACAATGCTAGAAACTCAAGAAAACAAAAGCATAGACTGCAACACTGACTCTAAAGTATAGCATAAAACCATCCTTTATTATACTAATAAAAAACATTTAAAAACAATAGAGTACTCTAGACCTTAACAATGTTTAATATAGTAATCCACTTGCCATAGTGGGTCAAGTAATGTAGCAAAATACAATAAAGTGAATAAATACCAGTCTTATGGTCAAAAGAGTGCAAGTGAGAAAGTCCTGGGTGAACGCGTTTCGCGCCGCTATTTTGGAAGGACCGGAATGGGAGAGGTGAGTACTTTTGCTGACAGTACCCTCTTACCCAGGGGGTCCACAGGACCAACATGGCCAGGTTTCAAAGGTAAGCATTTGTAGAATTTCTGAATCAATCAAGGAGCATGGACATCCGAGTGTTTGACCCAGGAACATTCTTCAGGACCAAAGCCTTTCCATTGGATGAGATACTGCAGGGTGCCTCTGAAAATTCTGGAATCAAGAATTTTTTCAACATCGTATTCTTGTTGACCATGACTGGGACAGGGGAAGGCTGAGATGCAGAAAACAGGTTAAGGGAAACAGGTTTCAAAAGTGATACGTGAAAACCATTAGGAATCCTCATTTCAGGAGAGAGTTGTAATCTAACAGCTGCAGGATTGATGATTTTGAGGAAAGTATAGAATAAAACTATCCTTTATTAGACTAATAAAAAGTATTTAAAAACAATAGAGTACTCTAGACCTTAACAATGTTTAATAATAGTATCAAACATAATGCCATAGTGGGTCAAGTAATGTAGCAAAATACAATAAAGTGCATAAATACCAGTCTTATGGTTAAAAGAGTACAAGTGAGTCCTGGGTGAACGCGTTTCGCGCCGCCATTTTGGAAGGACCGTAATGGGAGAGGTGAGTACTTTTGCTGACAGTACCCTGTCCAGAAACCAGAAAACTGGTTAAGGGAAACAGGTTTCAAAAGTGATACGTAAAAAACCATTAGGAATCCTCATTTCAGGAGAGAGTTGTAATCTAACAGCTGCAGGATTGATGATCTCGAGGATAGGGAATGGACCAATGAATTTGGGCCCCAACTTGGAAGAAGGGAGTTTAAGGTTTATGTTTTTAGTGGAGAGCCACACTTTATCTCCAACGGAGTAAGGAGGAGATGGTCTCCGTCTTTTGTCAGCATAGGATTTCTGTGTTGAGGAAGTTTTTTCAAGAAGACTCTTGGTAGCGCTCCAAATAGCAGACATATGTGCAACATGGTCATTGGCTGCAGGAACATGAGTGAGTAGGAAATCTTGAGGAAAAGCCACTGGGTGTTGACCATATACAGCAAGGAATGGGGATCTTCCAGTCGTAGAATGGGTAGTATTATTATGGGTGAACTCCGCCCAAGGCAATAAATCAGCCCAATCATCCAGAGAAATATAGAAACAAAGGAATTGTACTACCGACTGATTGAGGCATTCTACTGCACCATTGGACTGAGGATGGTAGGCAGAAGAAAATTGGAGAGTGATTCCAAGAATTTTACACAAAGACCTCCAAAATTTAGCTATAAATTAAGGACCTCTGTCAGACACGATTTTGGTAGGAAGTCCATGTAGGTGGAAGATATGAGAAATGAAAAGTGAAGAAAGTTCCAAAGCAGATGGGAGTTTGGGAAGAGGGATATAATGCACCATCTTGCTGAACCTGTCCATAACCACTCAAATGATAGTGTGAACCTTAGAAGAGGGAAGTTCTTCAATGAAGTCCATAGCAAGATGGGTCCAAGGGCGAGAAGGAGTAGGCAAAGGGATTCAATAGGCCTTGGGGACGAGAATGGTCCGTTTTAGCAGAGCCGCAGACTACACAGGAAGATATATAATGCTTCACGTCTTTGTACATAGTTGGCCACCAAACCAGTCGGTTGAGTAGTTGCATAGTCTTAAGAATTCCAGGGTGACCGGCTTGCTTAGAACTGTGAGTTTGCTGAAGAATAGTGGGTCGATGTTCAGGGGGAATATATAAATCATCCCAAAGGGTGGCTCTACAGGAGCAGAAGATTGAGTGATTAGTAGTTGAAAGGCCAGAGGTGAATTAACGGTAGCAATTATCTTGGAGGGAGAAATGATGTGTTCTTCTGGTATGACTGAGGTCTCGGAAGAGGAGAAGCTTCTGGATAAGGCCTTCCTGTTTTTAGATAGGTCAGGATAAAATTAAAACAGGAGAAAAAGAGTGTCTAGCAGGCCTGTTGTGGGTTAAGTCTCTTAACAGTCTAAATTAATTCAAGATTCTTGTGATCGGTGTAGATAGTAATTGGAAGGGAGGTGCCTTCTAAAAGATGTCGCCATTCCTCTAAGGCCCATTTGACAGCCAGAAGTTCCCTGTTGCCCATATCATAGCTCTGTTAAGAAGCAGAAAATTTCCTGGAAAAAGTAAGCACATGGATGAAGTTTATGATCAGAATCTAGGCGTTGAGACAGAACTGCACCAGCTCCGATATTAAAGGCATCAACTTCGATGTAAAAAGGAAGGAGGGGATTTGCATGACAAAGAACTGGAGCAGAGGAAAATTAATCCTTTAAGGCTTCAAAGGCGTCCAAAGCTTGTGGCGGCCAGGAATGGGGTTTTCCTTCTTCCTTGATTAAGGCCAGGATGGGAGAGACAAGAGAATAGAAACCTTTGATGAATTGTCTGTAATAGCAGGCAAAAACTACAAATCTCTGGATGGCCTTAGTGCAAGTAGGTAACGGCCAATCTCAGATGGCAGCAATTTTATTGGGATCCATCTCAAAACCCTCTTGAGAAATAATATAGCCCAGAAAAGGAGCTTTGTGTACTTCAAAAAGGCACTTGTCTAACTTGGCATACAGGGAGTTTAGTCTGAGGAGTGAGAGAACTTCTTTGGCCATGGTTCTGTGGGACTGTAGATCTTTGGAAAAAATCAGTATATCATCCAAATATGCAACTACAGAACGACCCAGAAGGCCTCAAACCACATCATTAACGAATTCCTGAAGAACAGATATTCATAGTGCCCATCCCGTGTGTTAAAAGCTGTCTTCCATTCGTCTCCGGACTGAATGCGGATCAAATTATAAGCACCGGGTAAGTCCAGTTTAGTAAAAATTCTGCCTCCTTATAGTTGTTCAGATATTAATGGTAAAGGATATAATTTTTTAATAGTGATTTTATTCAGATCCCGATAATCAATACAAGGACGGAGACCCCCATCCTTCTTCTCAACGAAGAAAAAACCCGCCCCTGCAAGAGAGGAAGAAGGTCGGATAAATCCCTGTTGTAAATTTTCTTGAATATACTCTTTCATAGACTGAGTCTCAGCAAGAGATAAAGGTAGATGACACAAAAGAAAGTTGCACAGGCAGAAACGTGAAGGGTCTGGTAGGGTGAAATTGGATATACTGGCCAGATGAGTCACCCCTTTCATATCTGAGCGTTGGTGTTTCCCTGTTTTGATGGACAAAGTTTGGCGAAGTGGCCCCTGCCACCACAGTTGAGAAAAAGGCCAGAATTGGACCTCAAGGGTAGTGATTTCAGAAATACTACCGCAGCCACGTGCTACGCTAAGGAGGCAATGGGAGCTCAGGAGTATAAATGTGTGGCTAAGAGGGTGGTGTAAGGAGATGGGGTTTTGGTTTTTAGCGAACTGGGCTGACTTTTCTGTTGGCTACAGGCTCTTTAGTAGAGACAGATTGCACCAATGATGATGGTGCAGCTGTTTTGGGGTAGAAGATGGTTAGGGGGTTGGAGGAGATTTTGAACTAGGTATTGGGGGGGTACATTGAACAACACAGGGGTAGATAGAGAAGTTAGCGATCAGGGGGCTAATAACACAACGGAGGGAGGAGAAGGGGGAGTATGGAAGTAAATCAATTGATAATCTAAAATGTATGTTTACAAATGCAAGGAGTCTGGCTGGAAAAACCAGGGAACTAGAACTATTAGCTTTAAAAGAAAGGTATGATGTAATTGGTACAGAAGAAACGTGGCTAAATGATTCACACAACTGGACAGTAAATATTGAAGGATACTCCTTATTTAGACATGACAGCGTTAATAAGAAAGAAGGAGGAATATGTATGTTAAACAGGAATTGAAGCCAAATCTAAAAGATGGAATAGATGGGGACATAAACAATATGGCAGAAACAATATGGGTAGAGCTGTTTACAGGAAGCAAGACGGTAGGTAAATTAATTGTTGGGGTATGATATAAGCCACCAAATTTAACTTGAAGCACAGCCTTACTGAAACGCTGCTCTGGTAGGTTCCGCCCCCTCCTCCCCATCGGAGACGAGGCCAATAGGAAGGCACGCTCTGCAACGAGTGTGCCTTCCTATTGGCCTCATCGCGCAAGGAGAGCAGGGGGCAGAGCCTACCAGAGCAGCATTTCAGTAAGGCTGTGTTGCAAGTTACGCGAACCCAGGGGTGAGGACCTAGCGGTTCAGGTCCTCACTCTGGGTAAAAGGTACTGACCAAAGAAGAGGAGCGGAGGGAAGGTGAGTATAATTGTACTTTAACAACCCTGACATAACTTGGAGTAAGGGAACTGCCAGCACCTCAAAATGTATGAAGTTCTTACATTTCCTATATGAGCATTTTCTTTCACAGATGGTAGAAGTTCCTACTAGACAGAATGTTTTGTTGGATCTAATAACCCCAAGCTCATTTTGGAGATGAAGGTAATAGGAAGCTTAGGGAATAGTGACCATGATATAGTGTCATTTAATATAGGTTTCAAAAAACTAAAGTGCACTGGGTTAACCAAAACGTTTAACTTTAGGAAAGCTAATTTTGTGCTGTTAAAGGAATCACTCCTGCTCATAGACGGGGGGAATTGTTTCTAGGTAAAGATACTGAGCAGATGTGGACCACTTTTAAAGGGATATTAAACTATTACATTTCTAAATTTGTACCTTTAGGGAACAAGTGTAAAAAAAAAAGGTCCTCTCCTGCATGGCTTAATGCTCAGGTAAAAAGGGAAATGGAAAAAAAGAAAAGGCTTTTAAAATTTTGAAATCAGAGAAAACACAACAGTCTTACAGGGACTATAAAAGCTGTAATAAAGAGTGCAAGAAAGCAATTAAATTATCTTTTAACTATTATTAAAATAGAAAATGAAATATGGATTGCTGAACAAAGCAAGTCCAACCCTAAAATGTTTTTTAAGTATATAAATGGTAAAAAGATGAGGACTGAGAATGTGGGCCCATTGTGTGTTTTTTTACATTGGTTTTCACTGTTGAGAATCCTAGTCCTTACAACAGGGATTGTAATAATGTGCAGGGGAGAAATGAGGAGTAATCACATTGGTTGAAGGGGGATATGGTACGGAAACAATTAGACAAAGTTAATATCAATAAAGCCCCAGGAACGAATGGAATACATCCTCTGGTTTTAAAATAGCTTAGTTCAGTTCTATCTAGACCACTGTTTCTTATCTTTTCAGATTCACTTTGGTCTGGGGATGTGCCGCTGGATTGGAAAAAAGCCAATGTACCGTATATACTCGAGTATAAGCCGATCCGAGTATAAGTCGAGGTACCTATTTTTACCTGAAAAATTTGTAAAAACCGATTGACTCGAGTATAAGTCGAGGGTAGAAATTATCACCACTACTGCCTTCTGATTCTGTGTTGTTTTTAGGCTTTAGTTGCCCTTTAAATGGACAGCAGAATTCCCATACATGAATCCAATACAGTAATAGCCAAATCCAGTACCAGTAACCTCCAATTCTTTTGCACTCCAGATGTTTGGAAACTACAACTCCCAGCATGCTTTGTTGCTGGGAGTTTCAATTTCTAAACATGTGGAGTGGCAAGGTTCAGTAAACTTTTAATTAAGCTTACCATCATTTACAATTCTCCTGACCCCCATATAGTAAAGGGCCCTCTGACCCCCATATAGTAAAGGGAACTCTGACCCCCATATAGTAAAGGATTCTCTGACCCCAATAGTTAAAAATGTCACCTGAGAGTTGTAGTTTCAAGCTACAATGCAATGTACTAGCAGCAGTTTTTTGCCCCAAACTGAGGAGACCCATCAGATTTACAGCATCCAGTGACAGTGCTGAGTGAGTCCAGCAGCCAGAATACAGGAAGCAGGAAGTGTAAAGGCAGATCAGCTCCTGTAACTTTCTTTGCAGGTTAACACAGCGCCACCTACTGGTTACTATCTGTAATTGCAGAATTTGGATCTAAATTAGGACTTGACTCTAGTATAAGTCGAGGTTAGGTTTTCAGGCTTATTTTAAAGCCTGAAAAATTCGACTTATACTCGAGTATATACGGTAATACCAATATTCAAAAAAGGTAGTCGTTCACAGCCTGGTAACTATAGACCTGTAAGCCTAACATGAGTGGTAGGGAAGGTGCTGGAAACTTTGTTATGGGATCATATCCTTGACTTTGTCTCCAGAGCTCATCTTATTAGTAGTAGTAAGTATGGATTTATGTGAAATAGATCATGCCAGACAAATGTTATTGTTTTTTATGAAGAAGTGAGTAAGAATTTGGATTCAGGCACAGCAGTGAATGTGGTATATTTGGATTTTGCGAAAGCTTTTGATACTGTGTCACATCGGCAAATAATGTATAAACTGAGGACTGTTGTCCTTGAAGAAAACATTTGTGCATGGATAGAGAATTGGTTATTGGATCGCGAGCAGAGAGTGGTAGTGAATGGAGCTACATCTATGTGGGCTAAAGTTCTAAGCGGAGTGCCTCAGGGTTCTGTACTGGGGCCGCTTCTGTTTAATCTGTTTATAAATGACTTAGAAGGGGGCATTGAGAGCAAGATCTCTGTGTTTGCTGATGAGTGATGACACTAAACTATGCAGAGCTTTGGAAACTTCAAATGATGTGCAAGTGTTGCAAGCAGACCTAGATAGATTATCAAAATGGGCAGCAGAATGGCAGATGAGATTCAATGTTGAAAAATGTAGTGTGATACATTTGGGATTTAATAATCCCTGTGCCACCTACACCATAAATAACTCTGTTTTAAGTGCATCTGTAATGGAAAAAGATTTGGGGGTTCTGGTAGATAACAGACTTAGCTGTAGCAAACAATGCCAGGTAGCAAAGGCTAAAGCTAGCAAGATATTGTCTTGTATAAAGAGTAGGGATGGCCGGTTCGCGGATCTGAACCCGGATCCGCCGCAGATTTATTAATGGGCCATACAATGAACTCTCTGGTGCATTGTTCATTAATAGATCATATCAGAGGACTCGTGGACATCCTTTAAGTTTGGAAGAAAACCATGGAACTGTCTTCCAGCAGATGTGGTAATTGGCAAGTTCATTAAATAGCTTTAAAAAAGGCCTGGATAAGTTTCTAAAACTAAAAAATATTGAGAATTACTGGTATTAATACATATAGATCTGGTTGATCCAGGGATACTTTCTGATTGCCGTTTGGAGTCAGGAAGGAATTTCCCCCCCTTTTTTGCTGTTTTTTTTTGCCTTCCTCTGGATCAACTGTTAGGTAGGTTAATAAAAAAATAATAATAAATTAAAAAAAAAGAGGGTGAATAGGTTGGACTTGATGTCTTTATTCAACCTCAATTACTATGTTACTATGTTACTATGTTGCGTCTTTGTAACTTTTCTTACTCAGAAAGATGGGCTCAACCAATCTGCATGGCCTCCTCTGAGGTAGACATTAAGGAAGCAGGAACAGAAGCTTGAAGATGAGGGTTGGCAAAGCGTGGAGCTAAAGGGGGGAAGGGTCTCTTACTACGTTCCTTCTCAGTAAGACATTCTCTATGGCGGGTGTCAACCTTAATACTTAAAGCGATAAGTTCATCTAGGGTGTTAGGTAGTTCTCTGGAAATTAAATCATCCTTTAATTTGTTAGAAAGACCCTGCCAATAGGCAGTGACATAGGTTTCATTGTTTCAGGTCAAGGTACGGAACTCTATGGCGATATTGTGCTGCTGTACAGTTATTTTGTCGTAACTGTAGAAGTTGTGTGGATGAAGCAGTAGTTCGACCAGGGGAGTCAAAGACTTGAAGGTCGACAAAAATTCGACAGAGTTGTTAATAAGAAGTGATTACTTTTCCCACAAAGGCGAAGCCCATTCCAGAGGTTTGCCTTCCAAAAGGGAAATGATGTAACCCACCTTGGCATGTTTGGAAACGAAGTGAGATGACTGCAACTCAAACTGGATCTTGCACTGGTTCACAAACCCTCTACAAGTCTGAGGATCCCCAGCAAAGCGAGAGGGGTGGAAGAATTTGTGGCTCCTTAGGGTCCCCACTGGCAAGGGAACAGATTGGGCTGCAGGAGCTGCGCTGGTTCCTGGAGTAGCAACCGGGGAGCGTGCAAGGAGGGCATCAAGTGTTTGACCAATTCTATTTTGCCGGTCCTCATAGGCGTCCATACGAGCAGCCATATGCTGAAGAATCTTCCCCAGATCTATGGACGTTTCCTTAGGTGGGTCCATGGCCCGATTAGGGCCATGGACCTGTGCAGTCGTCAGGCGAAGTAATTACCAATGAGTGAAGAATGTCCATAGAGAATTCAGGAGGCACAGCTGAGACTGGAATAGACTTGGAGAAATGAAAGCAACCAATACAGGAACTAAAGGAACAATGTAGAAGGCAGGATCAGGAACTAAAACTGGAAACTGGAGGTTCTAAGTATAAAGCAGGATCTGGGGACACAGAGCAAAACCCAGCACGGCAGACTGTGGATGCATTGCTATAATTGGGCATCGGACAAGGAAGACGCCCTCAATTTGAATGTTCGCTCCACTGGCACCTTCTGATGACATCACGCCCCTTGCACGTCACTACGGAAGCGCGATAACGTCGGCGCCACCATCTTGGCAGGACTAGAACGGGAGAGGTGAGTACTTTTCCCGACAGTTACATTTTAAAGGAATAGTTCACTCTTAAAGTGAACTATTCCTTTAATATATTGATTGAAGCCTGGGAGGTTAAGACGCTATGCCTTACCTTTCATTCTTCAATCAATAGCACAGAGTCTGGGAACGAAAATAAGAAGAAACTTACTTTTTGCGCAATCCACCGGCCCACACTGAAATCTCCAACTGCTTCCCTCTCCTGTACAGCTATAGCGTGCATTATCGCACATGCGCGCAATAGTTGTACAGGAGAGGGAAGTGGCCAGGGATTTCAGTGTGGCCACAATGAATCACTCAAAAGGTAAGTTTCTTCTTATCTTCGCACTGTTCATAAATCTCCCAGTAAGACTTGATTGAAACAGTGCTTCAAATGCTATTGTATGCATGCTGCAACCACTGAGAGCCAGCAATGTTATATGCCTGTGGTGGCAAACTATTGTGGCACTGTTTAATGCCAGAGGAACACCCGCCCACCCCCTTCTTTTCTAGTTACAAGGCTTCTAAAGACAGTGTTTGAGGCTAGATTACTGCTGAATCTTCTGTGATGTTTTAAATAAAAGTCTGTTGCTTTAATTATTAGCCTCTAAACAGGCTCTAAAATAATCTACTATGCCAGTGACATTTCAACTTAATGCAACTACATTGTAATAATTCAGTAACATAACTTATAAGCAATGGGTTAATGTGCAAAACATTTCTCAAAACCTTTCGTAGCTACAGATTCATATGGTGAAACAAAGCATCCCACTAATGCCTAAGACAAAGTAATTAGGACATAAGTGAATTCCTCAGAGTTTAAAACTATAGTTGCATAGTTCCTGAAAACATGTTATTATTAATTAAAGATTGAGAATGCAAAAGAGAAAAAAAAATACTGCTCTGCTTTTTTCATTGATTTCTCACTTGTTTCTTTCCATTTGTCTCTTCTTGCTAAATTTTTCAGTGTTTTTAACATCAGACTGATGTTACGTATAATTACTAACTTTGCACCAAAATTATATCTGACATGGCTTGTGTGGGAGATAAGAACATTAGTGAGCATTCAAATTCACCTGGGAAGAGGAGCCCAGTAAGACAAGGCATAGCAGAGTGAAAGTAATTTGAATATTACATGTGCCCTCCTGAAATAGCCAAAATCATTTAAATTGCTAGAATGCATATTTTCCTTAATTAAACTTGTGTATTGAAGGGTTCATAATAGGCTTTATGAAATGCAGTGGGCTGATTTATTGTCTGACTTAATCTATAGATGGTTCTGTGTCACAATGGTCAGAGAAATGTTATTAAAGAGAAATAAACAATAAATGCAATTAAGTAACTTGAGTGGCATTTTATGAAACACGTAGATTTTATTTGTTCATTGGTTGACTTTATGTAAGAAGTGTAAATTGTGTACACTACCATGCGACAATGTTTCTTTTTCTGAGTTGTAGGGGGGGACATTATATAAAGGCAGTGTTTCTCAACCTTTTTATCTGTGGGGACCCCTTGAAACAATTTCCGTGTCTCGGTGAACCCCTACATAAAATTATAATTATACTGTATATTATTATCTTTCTTTTTCTTTCTCAGTCATCAAATCATCAAAATGCATAATTTGTACAAATATAAATGATAGATCTAAATATATCTCTATAAAAAAAAATGCACTCAAATTTACCACGGGGGGGGGGAACCCTTACTTATTTTTATTTATGTCTCAGACATCAATACACCAAACACATACCTTCATAAAGAATATTGATAAATATATAAAAAAATGTATCTCTATTCTTTAAAGGGCATGTCCACCCCCATATAAGCTGGATACTCATTTTTGACTATATTAAACTTCCATGCAAGAAACAGCAGCAGAAGGAATGGGGGAAAACTCCACTGCGTATGCCAGAAACCTCTCAGAGGAACAGTTAGAGGCAGAAACGGATTACACTCTTCAGTTTCCTGTATTGTATTTCGGCCATGCAGGACAAACATATGCAGCATGTTTTACATAGTATACATTACTGTTCTTGTAAAGGTTCTCATTCATCCAGGTCATGATATATCTGTTGTATTCAATTAGATCAACTGGACTTGAAGTTTAGTTCTTGAAGACGTTTCGCTAGTCATCCGACTGGCTTTCTCAATTCAGAATTACTTGTACAAGAATCTGTGGCAATTATGTACCCTGGAAAATCCCATTTAGCATATCACAACCAAGTGTTAAGGGCGTGATTGGCTAGTGGCTAAGAGGTGTTATAAGAATGCCATGTCAAAACAGCATTGTACATTGCAGACAGTTGGTGTCGAAGGTGTTAAGGAGGCCATTTATGTGAAAATAAAGAAACCAAGCCTAAATAGAGGTGGGTGGGTTCGACACCAACTGTCTGCCATGTACAATGCTGTTTTGACATCTTATAGGGCGTTCCTATAACACCTATCCAATCACGCCCTTAACACTTGGTTGTGATATGCTAATTGGGATTTTCCAGGGTACATAATTGACACAGATTCTTGTACAATTCATTCTGAATTGAGAAAGCCAGCCAGATGACTAGCGAAACGTCTTCAAGAACTAAACTTCATGTCCAGTTGATCTAATTGAATACAACAGATATACATTACTGTGATCACATGAATGAAAAGCCTTCCAACCACTTCAAGGTAACCCCAGTCTGAAAGGTCCTAAAGTCTAACCTTTTCAATTTCTTTTACTTCAATTACGATTAGCAAACTTTTGCATTTCTCATTCTTACACACTGGATCCATATAACAGGCTCTGTCCCTGCCAGTGTGCAGATAATATGATATTGTATGGGGCCTAGGAATGTGCATTGATTATCTTTTCTATGTTTGTATAAATGTTTGACCAGATCAGTAGCACTTCCGCTAAATGTAGCTGTAAATTAGCCTAATTGGAGTGTTTTCACAATCCTTGTATTGTATGTATCTATTGGGAGGCTTGGTCAAGCTTCCATGTGGTAATAGCACCCCCAACACACCCCTTTTATGGGAGGTCCTATGCCTTTAATATAAAGCACAGGATGGATGGCCTCTTCCCTCATTTTAAAAAGCCAAAGGGCTGGGGGGAAGTGAAAGCCTGTTATATGGATCCAGTGCACAACTATGAAAAATGCAAAAGTTTGCTAATGGTAATTGAAGTAAAAAAAGCTTAGAAGTTAGGACCTTCCAGACTGGGGTTACCTTGATGTGGTTGGAAGGCTTTTCATTCATGTGATTACAGTAATGTATACTAAAACCCCTTTGTTTATAAAGTATGCCAGTGTGCAGATAATATGATGTTGTTTGGGGCCTAGGAATGTGCATTGATTATCTTTTCTATGTTTGTATATGTATATATATATATATATATATATATATATATCTTACAAGAAATCATTCTTTACGATTGATAATTTGAGAGACTCCTCAGGTACTTATGAGTATGCTTTAGGAGGAGGTGCACCGATGGCTGGTGGGATTGCAGAACTGGATACAAGAGACTGCTGGGAACTGTAGGCTGAGGAATGGCAGCTAGGTGCTGCTGGAGAGAAGGCAGGATACTGGAACTGGCAAGGAGTCTTAGGAACAGGCAAGGAAAGTCACTGATGCTGGTATGGCAAGGTAAGTCTCTGGAGCAGGCAAGGTAAGTAACTGGTGCTGGTATGGCAAGGAGTCTCTAGAACAGGCAAGGAAAGTCACTGATGCTGGTATGGCAAGGTAAGTCTCTGGAGCAGGCAAGGTAAGTAACTGGTGCTGGTATGGCAAGGAGTCTCTAGAACAGGCAAGGAAAGTCACTGATGCTGGTATGGCAAGGTAAGTCTCTGGAGCAGGCTAGGTAAGTAACTAGTGCTGGTATGGCAAGGAGTCTCTGGAACAGGCAAGGTAAGTCACTGGTGCTGGTATGGCAAGGTAAGTCTCTGGAGCAGGCTAGGTAAGTAACAAACTGGAGAGGAACAGGATCTAGGGCAGGTAAGTAGAAGGAGCCGGGGAGGTAGCTAATGCTACTATCAGGCACCGGGTCCAGAAGGGCGCCAGTTTTTGAATTCTCGCGCCGCCCGGCGTGTTGGCGTCGTGACGTCATGACGTCTATGACGCCGCCCACCCGGAAGTGCAGTGCGGCGCGGGACCGGAGCGGCCGACATACTATCTATCACCAAGGCAGACGACAAAAGAAGCCAACATGGTATGACAACACGAACAGGGACCACAAAAGACCCAGCAGGAGAAGTAAATACAAAGGCCGCCAAGCCACCAAGACAAAACAGGAGATGGTAGTTTACAATCTTAGTTCCCATCCGTTGACTCTAGCTAAAGAGTCACTTCTCAATAAAGGTTTATCATTCGTGCCTACCAACAGATTTGACTCATTTAATACAGAAGCGGACATATTCAAATTCCAAAGCACTTTAAAATGTAAAAATCATTTTAAACACTCTGACAACATTCAAACTGACACTTGATTAAGGGGAAAGGCATCAATAAATCCAAAAAAGGGCTTCCAAACACTCCATCCTCTATTAAAGTGTTTACAAACTTGCACTGATGATATCTCACTCATCAACCAAGCAAGACATCCTACTGTCTTTGATAACTTGACCAGAAATGAAAGACTAGCTTTAAAATCTTTAAGATCGGATCAAAATGTAATCATCTGACCAGCCAACAAGGGTCCTATTTAACAAGAATGATTATATTCATGAACCTAAAAACCAACTATCGCACAATGAAACATATTGTCCATTAAACGGTGATAACACCAATCGATTTAAAGCAGCTTAATATAAACTGTCACAAATGCCTGGCACAACTGGATAACATTAAAAGATTTTGAATATCTTAAAATATCTGTCCCTCGGTGCCCATTAATATACACAGTACCAAAAATACACAAGACGCTGCAGAATCCCCCAGGCCGTCCCATTATGTCCAGTTATGGGTCATTTTTAAGTATACATCTAATATAGAACTTAACAAACGCTATATAGTTGATATGTTTTTTATTTGGCATGGTGATGAAGCATAAGCCAAGATATTTGTAAACGAGATTAACTCTCTTCAGTCCCCCATCAAAATAACGTCCCACATCGATGCCCAGCAGGTAGACTTTCTGGATCTTATAGACCCGATACTGCACTGCACACCTCTTTATTTCGCAAAACCACTGACAAAAATACTATTCTCCACTGCCACAGTTGCCATCCTGAATCACTTAGGAGATCTATGCCATATAGTCAATTCTTACGAGTGATCAGAAACAACAGTAATACAGAAAGTGTGAATCAACAAGTTGAGGAACTAAACTGCACAATACAGAGACTTTCTCAATCTCACGATGATAACTTGCCAAAAAAATCTGAACGAATCAATACAGTGAACATGTTCTCTGAATTCAACCCTAAGAGCAAGTCTATCCAAAAGGTTGTTGATTCCCATTGGCACATAATCCAAAAGGACAAATCTTTACCTTTTCAAAAAAACAGATTCAACACATGTATCGTAAGGGTATGTCCCTTGGATCAATGCTAGTTCAGGCTGGAATTCTTGTATTATTTATTTTTTTGCCTATTTATTGCAAGGACACTTTACTGCACAAGCACTTTACTGATAGCACTTTACTCTAGTATTTTCAAGTAGCACTTTACCTTACTTTTAGTAATTAGGATTGGCGATCATTTTCTGCTTTTCATGCGATCACGTCTTGGAAAGTATAGTCTTTCCCAGCATTCCTTCTGGGAGGCATAATCTTAAGCTAGTTTTCTATTGGTTTGACACATCACATGTGTTGGGGGGGTGCTTGGGGCTATTACAAAGTAGCTGTGAGCCACCAAACACAACTTCCAAAACCATAAATCTGAGTTTCCTCATAACCTGATTACGATTTTAGTGATTGGATACGTAAATTTAGGACCTTTTATTGCATATTTACACTGAACACAATTGTGGCATTGATACATACACGTCTTAGATTTCTTATCTTATTGTCCCTAGAACTCATTTATACATGTTCTCTAGCAGACACAACATGGGATCCAATAGTGTTCCCCTGCTTATAGGACATCATGGGTAAGGTGGCAAACTCCTCAATGTCATTGTATGATTTTGATAATATATTCCAGTGTTACCCAAATAATCACTGCAATCTGTGTGCTGCTATTATTTTATTGTGAAATAAACATCATTCTTTTGTGTTGCTTATGTCTTATCTCTTCCCCACCACCTTTATGCAATCTTTTTTCCGCTGTATCTAGTACTCCCCTTGGATACCCCATACTTACAAATTTTCCCCTCATTTTCAGTATTTGCTCATTCTTTTTCTCAGGTTCAGAAACAAGTCTATCAACCCTACATAATTGGCTGTAGGGAATAGATTTCTTAATATGTAAAGGGTATTGGCTGGAGCTGGTTCAGCTGTTCGTGGAACAGCTATAGGGTGCATAAGTCACCCCACCAGAGGATGAACACATCATCAATGTATCTCCACCAGAGATCACCATAATAGACATGCTCGTCCTCAAAGCCAGCCATAAAGGCATTGGCATAGGTCGGGGCAACAACCATTGCGGTCCCACAAAGCTGCAGAAAAAACTATTCCTTAAAGGCAAATAATTTTTTGTCAAAACCATTTCTAAGGAATCTAAGTTAAAACCTATAATCCCTGAATCCATATGATTCTCTTTTTCCAATAATCTCCTGACTGCCCTGAGGCCCTCCCTGTGGGGAATGGAAGTGTAAAGGCTGGCAACAACCAGAAATACTTCACCCCAATCCTCCACCTGGATGGCCCTCAGTTTATTCAAAAAGTCAATGGAGTCACATATATACGACCTTGTGTTTTGTATCATGGGGATAAAAATCTGTCAAACAATTTCACCAAAGGTGTGAAAACAGAATTAACCAATGATACAATTGGTCATCCAGGGGGACATGTTAAATGCCTATGTCCCTGCATCGACTGCTGGGGTCTAATTAAGATCACTATTAAATTCGTTATCCTCTTCCTCTCATATCTGGACTGTTCGATCAGATCAAAGGGGCAAAGATATTCAACAACATTTTAATCTTCTCACAAGATTTACCCTCACATCACCTCCATGTACAAGTACAAGTGTTACTACAACTAAGAAAATAATGTACCGTATATACTCGAGTATAAGTCGATCCGAGTATAAGTCGAGGTACCTATTTTTACCTGAAAAATTTGTAAAAACTGATTGACTTGAGTATAAGTCGAGGGTAGAAATGATCACCACTACTGCCTTCTGATTCTGTGTTGCTTTTAGGCTTTAGTTGCCCTTTAAATGGACAGCAGAATTCCTATACATGAATCCCATACAGTAATAGCCAAATCCAGTACCAGTAACCTCCAATTCTTTGGCACTCCAGATGTTTGGAAACTACAACTCCCAGCATGCTTTGTTGCTGGGAGTTTCAGTTTCTAAACATGTTTAGTGGCAAGGTTCAGTAAACTTTTAATTAAGCTTACCATCATTTACAATTCTCCTGAACCCCATATAGTAAAGGGCCCTCTGACCCCCATATAGTAAAGGGAACTCTGACCCCTATATAGTAAAGGATTCTCTGACCCCAATAGTTAAAAATGTCACCTGAGAGTTGTAGTTTAAAGCTGTCCTTTGCATTGTACTGTACTGTACTGTTTTTTGCCCCAAACTGAGGAGACCCATCAGATTTACAGCATCCAGTGAGAGTGCTGAGTGAGTCCAGAATACAGAGCCAGAATACAGGAAGCAGGAAGTGTAAAGGCAGATCAGCTCCTGTAACTTTCTATGCAGGTAAACACAGCGCCACCTACTGGTTACTATCTGTAATTGCAGAATTTGGATCTAAATTAGGAGTTGACCCGAGTATAAGTCGAGGTTAGGTTTTCAGGCTAATTTTAAAGCCTGAAAAATTCGACTTATACTCGAGTATATACGGTATATGCAAAACTGGAAAAGTGTCTCTTTGAACATTCTCAAGTATCCTTTCTTGGCTACATCGTATCTGCCCTAGGTTCCCAGATGGATCCTGCTAAAGTTTTGGCTATTCAAGATTCATCGGCTTTGCCAACTATTACAGACAGTTCATCAAAAGGTTCTCTTCTATAATTTCTCCTATTCTAGCCCTCATCAGGAAAGGTAGTAGGCCTAATTTGTGGTCTCCTGCAGCCCTTGAAGCCTTCAAACAAATCAAGGAAGCTTTGCTTTGAAAGTGTACCTGTGAGTACCCTGGCCGTCCGGCAAAATTTGCTACAGGGATGTCCTGATTGGGTGTGGTAGTGAGTTCCAAAGTGTAGGGCCAGCAAGACAGAAGGCTCTGTCTCCAAATGTTTTGAGATGGACTCTGGGGATGACCAAGTTATTGGATCCTTTTGATCTAAGATGCGGAGTGTGTGCAAGGATTTGAATGTCAATAAACCGATCTTAAACAGAATTCTCCATTTTATCGGTAGCCAGTGGAGTGAGAGAAGGGTTGGTGTTATATGGCAATGGTGGGGTTGGCTTGTTAATAGCCTTGCAGCGGCAAGGCTATTAAAGAAGGAATTTTTCACAACAGCTGAGGTTTGGTTCCTGAAGCTTAGTTCCCCATCAATCAGTACACACAGGCTGCACACAAAGAGTGTCAGACTTTCATAGGATCTTGTAAACAGGTGAGTAGTTGTAGGCAGATCCAGAAATGAGGAGACTCCAAGGATATCTCAATTCAGCAATCTTTATTCACACATGACATGTTTCGGACCAGGGGTCCTTTCTCAAATGTGTCATAGGATCTTGGTTAAGTTTCTTATATACACATTTGTCTGACAATTGATAAATTTCTTTTCCATAGTCGCAAGTGTAAAGAATCATGATGGAACCCCCCTTGTTAGAGCTTCACTGTGATTTCCACATATTTATGTAGCCCCATAATCTTTAGTAATATTATGTCCTCTTTTAGCAGATTCGCCGCATCCACTCATATTTTCAATATCACTCTGCACACATTTAACAAATGTTTCTATTGCAGTATAAGTAGTGGATGGGACGAACTTGCTCTTTTTACACAATCGAAAATCATACAATTTTAAACCTTCCCTATTATTACATTCATTAATAGAGATGTCCGAACTTCGCAAAATCCGGTCCACTTGATAAATCCGCGGAGGATCCGGGTTCGGATCCGCGAACCGGCCATCCCTATTCATTAAGAGAAACATTAACTGGCAATGCTGCAAAATGTGCCTTTAATCTAATAGATAATAAAAAATCTGTAAAGAATAATATCCAAATGGGTCACAGTCACTTGAAGGGCAGAAGTTGAGTCCTATTGACAAAACTTGGTGTTCAATTTTACTAAGTTCATAGTCAGACAGGTTGTAAATGATCTGTTCTTTATCATTTTCAGACCCCTTTTCCTGATTCCTCTTTTGCCTACACTGTTTGCGCCAACCCAACACAAGCCTTCTATTGTATTGTCGGAACAATTTCCTAAAAAATACACCAGATTTTCTACTTGTGTGGTGGATTTTTTAACCTCTTGATTTACATTGACATTGGGGGCTGAATGCGAGCATCTTGGAGGCCATCCTTTGATAGTATCTAGTGCCCCCTTGTTTGAATTCAGTCCCAATCCATCTATATTTCCTTCCTAATTTATAGTATAGGGCGTCCCTATCAAACTTTGATCTCTTTTGTTTCTCCCCATCTTTTCTATATCTTTCCAATTTTTCAGCCCGTTGTGTGATATATGTATCATATTCTTCCACCACCATACTCTCCTTTAATTGTGTCTCCAAATCACCCATCTCCTTCCTCACAACTTCCAATTCCTTTTTGATGCATTCCACAGTAAATATCATTATGTCCATTGAACATTTCTTAAAGATCTGCATAAATCTACTTTTATAGTCCTCATCTGTGGGACACAATGTAGGACGCAGATTCACCCTCAAACCTTGTGGTATGCGTTTCTTAACATAGTATTCACTTTTACAGTTAGTTACAGCATGGGGTTGTAAATCTATTTGTCTTTTAGATGTAATATCAAGTTGCCTTTGTATATGGGTAACAACTTGTACCTTTAAGAAGTCTGTGTCATCAGTGAAGCCTCTAATCACCCTTTCTGCTTTACCTCCTGTGTGGCTGAAGATGTCTTGATCCATTGTGAATAGCAGGTGTCTCTCTCCCCATCCGACCACATGATCACAGCCGCAATGCTGTATCCTCCGTGTCTGTATCTCAGCCGGGAGATTGTAGGTCTGTTCAGCGTCGTTCACACGGGCGCTGTGTTCCCCTCTCAGTTTCCAGAAATGATTCACATCACGTCTCTGTAGTTCGATCGTCTGTTCCCACTGTCCTGCACCATTCAGTCCATCAGGTAACTAGGACTCTGCAATTAGTAAGTGCAAATCTCCCATTTTTTAAGGGCTACTTCCCTATTACCATTAGAGATGTACGAAACTGATGAGTTTCATCCCGTTTTCGAATTTTCGAATTTACAGTTAAATTCGAAAATTCGAAGATGCGAAAACAGACCCATAGAAATCTATGGGAGAAAAAAATTCGAAAGTTTCTATCAATTTGAAGGGTGAAATAGTAGGTTACTGTAAATAACACAGGGACCTGGGGATTGGTCTGGGGAACCCGTAAATATAAGTAAAATTCATTTAAAATCTATCTTTCCTCACAATCGGGCTGTTTTCAAGCTTTTGCGGGCTATTTTCGAGGGTTACCGAAATCGAACATTACTTTCTAGGGTTACCGAAATCACAAATTCGAGGGTTACCGAAATCAGCTTGTACATTCGAGGGTTGGCGAAATCGGCACATACATTCGAGGGTTACCGAAATCATCTACTTTCGATTTCGATAATCATGTACTTTCAATTTCGATAATTATTGAATTTTCGATAAAAATCGAAAACTCGGAAAATTCGAGTTTCGAAAAATCTGTGAGTTCCGAAAGTTTCGTCGGGACTTCGAAACTGCCGGATTCGATTCGAAACTGGGTTCTATTAGAATCCAAAGTACATCCCTAATTACCATGTTTCTCTCCCAACACAACCCCCAAAACCATAAATCTGACTTCCTCTGCTCTGTGGCCTTTGTCCACAAAGTGGCTGCACACAGGCAAGGAAAAAATGGAAGACGTGGTGGATAAAATACCTTGATACACGATACCCTAAGGGCATGAATCATGATTATGATTTACACTTATTTTTATTAAAAAGAGAAAGTTTTTTTATTCTGTGATATTGACTACTCCATATTTCTCTGTAGCAATGCCTGTATCTTTAAGTGGTCTGTGTTCTTGGGAACCCTCTTTTCACTTATACAAATGCCTACCCTGCTATATGTCTAACCTAAGGTCCATGATGTAACTTCCCTTGGGAGGGTATATAGGTAATGCTCAATGATGATTTAAATAGTGGCTCACAGTTTGACAAAGGGGCTACTATGTATTTGAAACGTCGCAAATGTAATATGTGAGCAATATCCCCTTACTCCAAATTGCTATATACGTATAAAGTAATTTACCTCACAATTTCAAGTGATTTTTTTAAGCACAGCACATAGCTTTATCTATGCTTTATAGCAGAGCCTAAACTTGGCATTTACTCAGTGCTTTGATTGTAGACTGGGTGCTTGCAGCTCTCGGTTAAGGGGGCTTAATATAATATATATGTTAAGTCCATAGCAACTATTGAACTGTTTCTATAGGTCTATCTGATTGGTTGTTGTTTTTAAGAGCACATGCCAATATTTTGCCATTTTATTACATAAGCCCTATCATATATTTTATTGATTTAAATTAGTGATGATGCAACAGTCCTGAAACCATACACCCCTTTATTCTAGACTAGAGATGGCCGAACTATATGGAAAGTTTGAAAGTTCGAAAACGACACATTAAAGTCAATGGGAGTCAAATAGTTTGAAAAGTTCTAATGAAATACAAATAAAATATTAATGGTAACTTAATGTAAATAGCTGTGGGACCTGGGGAATTGTCTGGGGAACATGTTCGAATATCCAGGACATTCGAAAAATCAATTTTACTCTCACTGGCGCTATTTTCGAGCTCTCTCGTTCGAGCATTCGATGTTCGCGCCTAGGTATCATGTACATTTTACTTGCGGATTCGCTGTTCGCGCCTAGATACCATGGACATTTTACTCGCAGATTCGATGCTCGCGTATAGGTTTTAATGGACACTTTACTTGCGGATTCGATGCTCGTGTATAGGTATAATAGGCATTTTACTCGCATATTCGAACGGTCGAACACTCGATATTTATTGAAAGTCCAAAAATATCGAAAATCCGTGTCTGGGATAGTTTGAGAAGTCCGAATTCGTTCGAATTCGAATAGTTCGGCTTGAACTCGGGTTCGAGTTCTAGTCCATCTTTATTCTAGACCCAATGGTTTTATCCAACTGTCTCTTCTCCTCAGATTGGTTGGAGCACAATCTATATTTTGCTGCCAACCAAAACTGTGCTGAATTTCTTACTGCTCTTCGGATTAGAAAAGTTTTGTCTCTGAGAAAATTGCTAGGTACTCCAGACAAAAAAAGGATCTATAAGAGAATTCAAGGACTCTTGAGTGACTATGCAGTGTGACAAGATGAAACATACTGGAAATCTATCAATTCCCATCTCATTTCAAGAATAAGGATTTATGGAGGCGTTCGACAGTTAGAGAAAAGATGGATTTGATATAAAATGGGTCGACAGTACCCATGTACTTGCTATATTTTCAAGTTCAAAAAGTGCTTGGAGGTGTCTGAAATGTAATTCTGCAGTGCTAAAAGTTTGACCACTCAGTCAAGCAACAAGGGCTTCAAAAGTCAAAGCAAGAAGATATTCTGATTTCGTTCAGCCTTCAGGACCTCATCCCCAAACATCTGCACTTACTGCAAAACGCCTCATAATGAATGCCCTGGGATTGAGATTCAACCAAAGCAAATCAAAAACAAGGCTGAACTTACTAAATGAAAGCAAGAAAAGCTGGAGATCCCTTTATCAGAAGAAGGCACCAGCGGTGAAGCTAGCTATTAAAGAAGCACACTTGATTTAAGATAAAAATAACTTTGCTAATATTATGTTTAATTTTATTGCATATTAAAAAAATAAATAAATAAAGAGACTGTCTTTTCTTATTTATACACTCAATGTACAATCCTATATCTTACCTGTTGTTGATAAGGATAACTTGGGAGCTTAGGTGTAGTAGTCATTGCTGGGTAAATGAACTGACACCAGTCATCAAATTGCATTCGTAACGACGAGGCGAGGGCGCACATGCTCGGAACCAACGGACATTACCTTTTGAGAGTAAAGAAGCTGGAGGAACCAGGAAATTTCGGAGGGGTGGAGCTACACATTCAACAATGCAGAATCAAGATGTCACCAACTTTGAAGCAGGAAAGGTAGGCTCTGGAGGGGCATAGAGAAAAAAATGGCAACATTTTTTTTAAAGCTGCAGGTTCTAACTAAACTTAACTTTTTTTTACAGAATACTTATCCTTTAAGCAGAATTAAGAAGAATTTTCAAAAAACACAGTATCCCGGTCAGCAATTGATACATCTGAAGGACCCAGTAACGAAACACAAGAAAAGCAACATCATATACGCAGTGAAGAGAGCTCTGATTTGTATGTGGGGAGATCAAACAGCAACTGGCCCAGCACTGAAGAGCCAATTGCTCAGGGAAAAGGACATACCTTTGAAGATTGTAATATCAACATCTTGGCAAAGGAACATGACTGGTTCAAGAGAGGTGTCAAGGAGGCCATTGATGTGAAAATTAAGAAACCAAGCCTGAATAGAGATGGGGTGGGGTGGGGGGGGAGGCTGCATTCAGCCTTAAATCCACAAGTTACTGTGCTTAAAGCCGTACGCAGTGACGTCATGCCCCATGGGCCTGCTGTGCACTTATGCATTAGTTAAATGCAACAAATACCCCCAATTGTCTGTTTTGGACATTTGACATCAAGACCCAGTGACACAGGGTCCCCAATGCACCCCCACACTCACCAGGAGCAGGAGAGATTTGGGGCTGGATTATAGTTATGTATATATAATTATAGACCAACTATTTAAATGATGGCTCCTCCTCGACTCCCTCTGAGCCCTTTCTGCCTAACACGGCAATAGAGGAAAGAGAATGGGAGCCCAGGGGCAGTGATAACTGGAGAATGAACAGGTAAAGAAAGTTTTGCTTAGAAATGGCACCTATAGTCCGTGCACTGCCCACTCCCCTCTCCACAAACGGTCCTTCCCTGCAGACTTCCTGACCCCCAACTTCCCTGATTGGCTGTTGGTGACAGCAAGAGAGATCTGTGTAAGTAGACATGGGGTCTGGGGTCTGTGTAAGTAGACATGTGCAGTAAAGGAAATATTGTGTGGGAGAAAGAGACAGCGTTTAGGAAAGATTTATTTATTTTGATAGTATGGTGTCAGTAACTGGATCGGCAGTATAGATCTTAAAAGTATATCAATAGTGCTTACTTAATAAACTGTTTGTTTAGAAACTACAATGCCCAGCATCCCTTGACAACTGAAGTATGTTATGGGGATGTTTGGAATTATAGTTCAACAGCTAGAGGACAAAGACTGAACATCACTTTGAATAAGACATTTAAAGGGTAAGTTTGACCCCCCACGCCTTTAGTTGAAGACCCCAACCCCTCCCTCCAACCTGCAACACCACTGTAAGTCATTGGCTATGACTGATGTCTGCTGCCTGGATGGACTGGGAATAAGACATAACATTTTTGATTTTTGATTGGTGCAGCTTCTGCCTGATGAATGTTTTTTTTTATTATTTAAATAATGGCTAGGTGATCAGTGTTTTAAATTTGATTATTTTATTAGCTCATGTATTATATAATCACTGACACTGCCACAATGGAAAAATGAATTATAATGTATACAGAATCATAAAATCTCTTACTGTATAAATAGACAGAGTTTTAAGGAGAACTAAACCTATTTTTTACCCTAATCTGACAGTTTTTTACCCAGAACACCTATACATATAGATATTTCTCTAGTAAGTTTCATTTACGTACATAGTAAGTAATAGTTTCTATAACTAATAAGGCTTTCATGTTGTTCCAGTACAACTCACAACCTATGTATTCTTCAAAGGCCCCTGTGAGCATGTACACCTATTGGGCATGCCCTGTGATCCCACTATTTACTATTTCTATGCACATATTTTCTATGTCTAGATAACAGTTACCAATATGGAAGTCCCCGATAAGACAACTATAACTTTGAAGGACAACTATACTGTAAAATTAACTTTTTAGAAATGAAAAATACATGGGACAGGGAGGTAGGATTGATTATTCCTACCTCCCAATATTGCTTCATTGAGAAGCTACAGCACATAAAGTTTTCATCTAGCAGGTTAGTGCGCTGGGCCTTCCAATATTAAAGATAGTGCTGGAACACTTAGGAAGCCTGGCAGAAGCAGTTTCCTTTGTGCTGCTCCTCATAGAGATTATATTGGGGGGTAGAAAGTATAAATCCTACCTCCCTGCCCTAGGTACTTTTTTTGAAAGAAGTTTATACACACTCCTTTAAGTGCTGTTACCCTGTTGTTTATTTTCCAGCCAGCATGGATTATAGACAGCCTATCAGGAACAATACTAAATAGTCAGCTGATATTACTTCTATGTTCACTATGGTGGGTCAGTGGAATAATGCTCTACTTTTCAAAACACACAGCCCATGAGGCTACAGCTCTAAATCCCAGACTTGCTTATCTATGCTGGACAGGAAATAATCTGCCAAGATTAATTGTGTTTTTTGTATAAAATAGCACACTGTAATATCCCTGTTCTGTGTCTGAGAGGCATGATCTCTAGGCTGTTACATGATTTAATTCAGCTTTTAGGGGGTAGGACAGGCTGCAGCTTCCTTGCATGTAAAGTGTTTTGCTATCGGGCGGGGCCTGTGTGTGAACCTGGAAGGAAGCAGAAAGTAGGAGCTCCGGCACCACCAGCCCAGCTTACCTTATATAGAAGGACAAGCGACCCTCAAATTGACCAACCTAGAAGAAAATAACAAGATAAGATGACCAAGAACAAAAACAAAAAAACAAAATCCACAAACTAACGGATTATTACCCGCAAGAGTCTCACTCACCCAATAGGCCAGTGATCCAAGATGACGCCGGCGCCACAAGGTCCCCCCTAGAGCCAGAGCTGGAAACCACACCAAAACCTAAAAGGGAAAAAAGTAACCAACAAACCAACACCAAACAAAAGAAACCAGCTACCCTAACAGCCCTTCACCCCCCAAACTTCTACAGACTATGGAGAACTCCAACCAGACTTCCCCAGCAAAAAGTGCAACTTACATAATACAACTATAAAGAAAAACATGTCAGACTATATAGAAGGAATCTTTGAGGATTTAAAACAAATCACAAAGGACCCAATAGACAAAATAACATCACAATCACCAAATGACTTTAATTTTAACTATCCACACCAATCTGTCAATTCAGACGGTGATATAGCCTTAGTGCAACAGCAGAGATTTACAGTTGCTCAAATACATTCCCAGAAAGCTTAAATAATAGAAGTAAATGAAACAACTACCAAGGGGGAAAACATGGAACAGGAGGGAATACAACCTTTTCTATCTACCAGGGACATCTCTGAACAAACATGTTCTTTATCAGAATTCCCTGCCTCAGACTCCCCAGTAACTGAAAGTACACTCAAATGTATGCTAATAACACAGAACAAAACTTTCAAAACTGATATAATAGGACTACAAACTCTACAAAAAGACATTACAGAATTAATGCAAAGGACAGACCATGTCGAAAATAAAATTATGGAATTTACCGGATCTTTTAATGACTTACTAGATGAACATTAGAAAAGGCAGCTAGAAAGCTTAGGGTGAGAGGGGCCAAAAGAAGCAAAAAGCCCTTCACTGAGCATAAAAGCAGAGAAGCACCTTCTTAAACAGAAGGCATCTTGCAGTTCATGCTATAGAACATAATGCCCACAAAGCCTAAGAAACAAGAAGTAATTCTTACTCCCATGTTTTCCAGAGAGAAGGGGTGGAGATATGCAAACACTCCTTTATGTCCCTTAGCTAATGCATGTGTCCAGAACCGCTGGCTGATAACATGCATTAAAGCTTAATATATAGAGCCAGTCATCTGACCTGTAGACACAATGTGTTTCGATCTTGTCAGTGCAAGATACAGATTCATGGCTCTATAGGGTAGGACTTGGGCATACAGTTGAAAAGGCAGCTAGAAAGCTTAGGGTGAGAGGGGCCAAAAGAAGCAAAAAGCCCTTCATTGAACATAAAAGCAGAGAAACACCTTCTTATAACAGAAGGCATCTTGCAGTCTCATGCTATATGAATAGCATTGCCCACAAAGCCTAGAAACAAGAAGTAATTTCTTACTCCCATGTTTCCCAGAGTAAGGGGCGGAGATATGCAAAACACTCCTTTATGTCCTTAGCTAATGCATGTGTCCAGAAACCGTGGCTAATAACATGCAATAAAGCATAATATATAGAGCCCATCATTTGACCTGCAGACACGACGTGTTTTGATCGTGTTTAGATGAACATTATGAACTAACGGATACAGTCCATATATTGAAAAATAAACTAGCTGATCTAGAGGACAGATCCAGGCGAAACAACCTTAAAATAAGGGGAATCCCAGAGACAGTAAAGCAAGAAGACTTGGAAAATTATATTAAAACATTAATCAATGATTTAATACCCTCTATAGCAGAGATAGACTCTACTCCGGATAGAACCTACAGATTACCCACACCTAAATCAACACCACTCTCTGTACCAAGGGACGTGATTACTAGGTTTCACTACCAGGTTAAAGACCAGATAACACAAATTACAAGACAAAAAAACTCTCTACCAGAAAAATACAAAAACCTACAATTCTTTCCAGATCTCTCAGCAATGACCATACAAGCAAGAAAGACCTTTCAACCGATCACCCAAAAACTAAGAGAAAACAACATAAATTACAAATGGGGATTTCCAGTGAAACTTATAACCAACAAAGAAGGCAAAACATACATCTTTAACACAATAAAAGAAGCAACCTAAGAAATTGAGACCTGGAATTTAACAACTAATAAAAACTATACTCATGCTCTGGCATAGCAGTAGATGTAGTTTACTTGGATTTTGCAAAGGCGTTTGATACAGTCCCCCATAGGCGACTAATGTAAAGCTAAGGTCTGTTGGTCTGGGGAGTCACATTTGTGCGGATAGAAAATTGGTTAATGAATAGGATACAGAGAGTAGTTGTAAATGGGGCTTCATCATTAGGACTAAAGTACTAAGTGGGGTGCCACAGGGTTCTGTGTTGCGGCCGCTTTTATTTAATCTATTTATTAATGATTTGGAAGTGGTATTGTCAGCAAGGTTTCTGTGTTTGCTGACGACACAAAACTTTGTCGACCATTAAAAACTTCAGAGGATGTGCAATCGTTGCAGGGGGATCTAGATAGATTGTCACATTGGGGTGCTAAGTGGCAGATGAGATATGTTGATAAATGTAAGGTGATGCATTTTGGACTTAAAAATCCTTGTGCTGCTTATACTATAAATGGCTCTGTGTTAAGTGAATCCTGTTGGAAAGGGATCTTGGAGTTTTGGTGGATAACAAACTTGAAGGTAGCAAGCAGTGCCAGCAGCAACAGCCAGAGCCAGCATAGTATTGTCTGTATAAAGAGAGGTATGGATTCAGGAGGAAAATGTAATTCTCCCTCTTTACAAATCATTGGTAAGGCCTCATTTGGAATATGCAGTGCAATTTTGGAATCCTGTGTACAAAAAGAACATCTTGAAATGGAAAGGGTTCAGAGAAGGGCAACTAAATTAATAAGGGTATTGGGGGAGCTTGAATATGAAGAGAGACTGGAAAAGTTCAATTATGTACACTGGAGAAAAGGCGCTTGCATGGGGATATGATTACTGTGTATAAATACATTAACGGGCCATACAATAAACTATCTGGGGCATTGTTCACCAATAGAACATGTCAAAGGACACAAGGACATCCCTTAAAGGGCATGTCCACCCTTTTTAACAACTTTCAGCCTCTAATAGAATACCCTCCCCCAGCCCCAACCACATAAAAATAATTTAAGAAAGTGACACAGATTTACTTACCTTCCCTCTCTCCTCCGACGCCTGGCCCGGCCTTCTGCTTGCAAGACACTGCAAGCAGGGGGCGGGACCGGCAGCCGCATCCGTGATTGGCTGAGAGGCAGCCAATCACGGACACGGCTGCCGGCTTCTCAGAATGCCGGTGGAGAGAGGGAAGGTAAGTAGAGTTCTGGTCACTTTCTTTAAATTATGTTTTTGCGGTTGGGGCTGGGGGAACCTATTCTATTACATGGGCAAGGGGTTTTATGCTAGAGGGAGGGATAGCAAAACGGGAGGGGAGGGAGGGGGAGAAGGGCTGCAGTACGCAGCCAAACTTCTCCGGAGGCCAGGTAGGAGGCGAGTCCTATATGGACTCTGCTATCCTCCTGGTGGGCAGTTTTGGGACTTTGGGGGGGACTACAGGAGAACCTTATGGAGCTGGGATGTGAGGTAAGGATTTTACTACACTACATGGTGGGGCCAGTAGTGGGGGGGATTATAGTTTTGGGGGTGGACATGCCCTTTAAGATCTGAAGAAAAAAGGTTTAGGCTTCAAGCTCGGAAAGGTTTTTTCACTGTGAGAACGGTAAAGCTATGGAACTGTCTTCCAGTGGATGTTGTTATGGCAGGTTCATTGGTCAGTTTAAAAAAAAAGCTGGATGAGTTTCTGCAAACAAAGAATGTTACTGGTATTGATACATAAAGTAGAGTTAATCCAGGGAAATTTCCGATTGCCACTTGGAGTCAGGAAGGAATTTTTTCCCCCTTCATAAATTTGGTGGGTTTTTTTTGCCTTCATCTGGATCAACAGTTAGGCAGGAAATGAGGATATTGCTAGATGGGTTGGACTGGATGGACGTATGTCTTTATTCAACCTCAAATACTATACTATACTATACTATACGGAGAAACCTAAACAAATGTCAACCAAAAAAATACCAAGAAGAGACTGGCAAAAATCTTCACCAAAAGGATAAAACCACCATTTCTTTCTAGGACTGGTTATGACGATTAAAAACAACTGACGGTTAAAAAAAAAAAAATGGAAAAAGACACCTCTGACAGAAATCGTAAAGGGTATAATGAATTAATACAATTATGTATGACAGTTGTTGTGGTATATACTATACAAATTAATGATATTTATTAAAAAAATGTGACTCTTAAAGAAACATGTTGGCATAAGGTAACTGTTCAAAAACTAAAACATTCTTAAAGGTTGTCTCCAGCTAAGACAGAGGTACATAAGAGCTAGTTTTACTCATCCAACACTTTACAAATCTCTGTTAACCTTTGTCAAAAGCTGTGGAAATACCCAACAAGAATCAAGGTTAAAGGCTGCGACGCAAATAGTGAAACTAACTTTAAAGATTTTATGCAGCTAAGTCAGGAATGCATAAGAAATGTTATTGTTATACCTAACACAACTGCATTGGATAGTTGTCATGATATAAGAGATACCATATAAATCAATGATATTTAGAAAATTGAGACTCTTAAAGAAATATGTTGACATAAAGTAATATATAAAAAAACAAATATCTTTAAAAACTGTCTCCAGCTGAGATAGAAAGGTATGGGAGTTACTTTGAACTATGCAAAAACCCACAAAGAGTGTGACTCAATCAAATAAACTTCAAAAATATAATACAGCTAAATCAGGAATCTGTAAACATTTTTTATTGTTATAGTTATACACTGCATGAGAAAGGTTATAAGTATAATCCCAATAAAACATTGGGAGGAGTCAATGTTTATAAATGCTGAAATATTTAATGAGGAATACTACTGTAAAACATATTTGACCCCCTCCCCCCCTTTTTTTTTCTTCTACCTCTCCCCTACCCTTTATTAGTTGGGAATATTCCCCACCCATGGTGCCCCTATGTGAATTTGGATACCAAACCCATATATAACCAAAAATGTCTAAAAATAAGAGATGACATGTCTAATTACTTCATGCAAAATTAATTCATTTAAAAAACATTTAAGTCCTGACAGGACAACTCAGGTAGGCTGGCCTGAGGCAAAAAGCCCACCAACCAAATCTCCAACAGAACCATTTCGGCCCATCAATGGAGATTAATATTTCTATTTCTAATATGTATATAGTTATTAATGTTTTATTATCACCCATTACCCTTACTCTTTCCTTTACAGGTATGTTAATACACAGGAAAATAACCAAAACACCTCAAAACCCTAAATGTTCTTTCAAATAACATCACACAATGTAAGGGGTCTAAACTCCCCATATAAAAGGCATCTACTATACAAAGAACTAAATCAGCAAACAACAGAGAGACACATTTAATAAAAAAACATAACCATCTACTTAAACATAAATCATTCCCCAACATCTTTCAGGCTACCTACGCAAAGAAAAAAAGAGGAGTAGCCATAATGATAAAAAACACAATAGCATTCCAGCTAAAAAAATCAATTATAGACCACAATGGTAGATATATAATTTTAGTGGGATACATCAACAATTCATTATACACTACAGCCAACCTATATGCTCCAAACAAAAATCAGTTAAAATTCATTAAAAAAGCAATCAATAAAGTAAAAACACAAAATAACCAAAACATCATAATAACAGGAGATTTTAATCTGCACCCAGACCCTAATAGAGACTCAACCTCCAAATCAACACACAAACATTGGCAATTCTATGATTGGATCAAACAAGAAGATATTTATGACGCGTGGAGAGTACTACTCCCCTCTGACCTAGACTACACATACCACTCCAACACCCATAATACCTATTCTAGAATAGACCTATGTCTTGTAGACAAATGGACACTACAGAGAATACAAAAATCAGAAATAACCAAAACATGGTCAGACCATGCACCAATCACTACACAAATTAATGAAAAATGTAACTACAAATATAAATCACAATGGAGACTAAACCCATATCTTATATCTAAAGAAGACATTAAAGAAAAAATACTTACATCAATGAAAAAATATTTCCAAATTTAATGATACACCAGAAATGAACACTGAAACATTATGGCTAGCACACAAGGCATATATCAGAGGTGAATGTATCAGACTAGCCTCAACACTTAAACACACTAGAACCCAAAATAAATTAAAAATATTACAAGAACTAGAAATCCTTAAAACCGAACACAAAATAAATCCCCTTCATGAAACAACCAAAAACAAGCTATACGAAACCCAACAAAAACTACACCAACATAATTTATACGAATGATAGATTAATCCGCAGACTAAGATCAAATCATTACACACAAGGAAATAAAGCCAACAAATATTTAGCCAACAGACTGAAACACCAATCTGCGAAACAAAAATAGCATATTTAGTCTCTCCAACTAAAACAAGAATAATGATTCCACAAGAAATTGCAAACCAATTTGGAAAATTCTATAACAATCTATACAATCTATCAGGAAAACAAATCACCCACAAAAACTGAAATACAATCATTTTTAGAAACAATTACACTACCTTCAATGAATGAAGAACATAAATTCTTTTTATCCAAACCAATTAAACAAGATGAAATACTGATAGCCATACTATCTTTAAAACTAAACAAAACTCCAGGCCTAGATGGACTAACTAATGAATATTACAAAAACATACCAAGAAACATTAATACCCCACCTTACTAAAATATTAAACTTAGCCATGGAAAAAGGAACCCTCCCCCAAGAAATGTTAAATGCCTTAATTATCCCAATACCAAAACAAAATAAAGACCCATCATTAATCCCAAATTACAGACCTATATCATTATTAAATACAGATTTAAAAATATACTCGAAAATATTAGCAAACAGATTAAAACAATACTTACCATTACAAATACATCCGGATCAAGTAGGATTTGTACCACACCGACAATCTACAGACAATACAAGAAGAATAATAAATTTAATACATTGGACCCAAAAGAAAAATATCACATCCACTTTCTTTACATTAGACGCCAAAAAAAGGCATTTGATAGAATAAATTGCCAATACATGAACATAGTGTTAGACAAATTTCAACTACCAGAAAATTTCAAAACAGCTATAAATGCACTATACCACAATCCAAATGCACAAATATACATTTCCCAAATGCTATCAGACCCAATAAAAATCACTAACGGTACCGGCCAAGGCTGCCCACTTAATCTTTGCTTTAATAATGGAAACCCTAGCACAAAAAATCAGAGAAGACACAAACATACATGGAGTTAAAATAAACCAAACAGAACATAAATTGGCATTATTCACTGATGATATAATCTTAACAATAACTAAACCAATCCAATCACTACTACACATCAATAAAATAATAGAACAATTTAGTAAAATTTCATACTACAAAATAAACCCATTCAAATCACAAGTACTAACTATCAAAACGTCATACCCAATTTCCATATAGATTAGACAGATTATAAAACAACTAAAATCCAACACCTATTCCATAATAACATATACATTCCCTTTATAGCACTCCAAAAATCTAGACTAATACCTAAAACTCAATTCTATAAACACCTACAAATATTATCCTATGTATCCAGAAACAAAATATTCAACAATGCAATGGACAACACAGAACCAATATATCCATCACAACTCTCAACCTCAGACAAATCAATAAAGATCTTCTACCTAGCAATAAACAACAAAAATGAATGACCCCAAAACAATTACATTAACAAATAGGAAACCAAACTGAAACAACAGTTCACAGAAGACCAATGGAATAAAGCACTAATGTTACCCTTTAAAATCCCGAAAAAGTAAGTATATAGGGTACCCACCAGGCGTCCAACACCTCCCTGGCCACCTTCTTGCCAGTATATATACCCAGTAATACAATGAAATGAGGGTCGTCCAGTCCTTCAGGATGCAATCTGGGGTGTTCCCATTTATTGGTGCAGACACAGCAAAAACACACACAACGTTTCGGCACAAAGACTACATATTTGGTGGAGTTGTATAAGATTGAAAAAAATGTGGATGAAGGTACAGACTTTTCTACAGAACTTATTCAAGATAAAATTCCCACTCAACCCACAACTTACCTTACTGCTTATGGACCTCCACAATCTCCCTGTGGAACAAAAAACAATAGTTTACCACATAATCATAATAATACAAACAACAATAGCCAAAAATTGGCTTACTAACAAAATCCCAAATTTAACAGAAATTCTAAAACAACTAACAACAAACATGCATTACGAAAAAATGTATGCAATCTCTCAAAACAAATTTGAAAAATTTTACTACAATTGGGAATATTGGTACACAGACACCAGATCTATGATGTGAAAACACGGCCTATATATTAAACACCATGTCTTCGATCTGTGGAAAACTCTGGCACCCAATAGAGACCAGAAACATATATTGAGTAGAAATGTATATATGTAAGCATATATACCCAATTACCCCCCTCTACCCCTCCCAGTTTAAATAAAAAACAATGTTTTAATTCTAAGTATAAAAGAGTGTTTTAACAATGTTATGCAACGACAATTGTAACAACTCAAACAGTAAATGTAAGATATGTAAATCTTTATAACTATGTGAAAATTTCATGTGAAAACTAAATTTACTTGTTTTTATATTATACTTGTAAAACCAATAAAAAATATGCTTATAAAAAAAAGTGTTTTGCTATCACTTTAGACTTTTACCAAAACAAAGAATTGGACTATGGGAATTCATGAATCAACCAAAAGCCACAGCAAAGGGAGAAGTGAGACACAACTTGTTGTATCGTTGTGAATGTACTCTGTCTATTGTCCAAGTTCTCTTTTCAAGGATAACTATTGTGTGTGTTAAGTTTTGTAAAATAAAGTTAAAATGAAAAGTACTTGGGACAGGGATTTAGGCCTGCTTATCCCTACCTTCCAATATTGTTTCTGTGAGAAGCACCATCGCAAAGAAAACTGATTTTGCCAGTCTTCCTCCTGGCTTCAGCACTATCTTTAATAAAGGAATAGTCCAGGACTAACCTGGAAAATGGAAACTGTTAGTGCTGTTGCTCCTTAAAGAAATAGATTGTGAGGTAGGAATAATCAATCCTACATCCCTGCGCCAGGTACTTTCCATTTTTAAATAGTTACATTTTAGTTATTTAGTTTATCCTTTAAGCATTTATTTAGGGGTATAGTAAAACTATACAGGTTTTTAAATAGTTATAGATGTTTTGATGTTGATGTTAACAATATGTTTTTATGTCAACAATATGCTAAATCTTTGCTATGTGCTGTTTGTGTGAAAGTCACAATATGCTGGATTCAGTGGTGCTGCAAAGGGGTGGTGGATTATAAGTAGTATAGTAGTATAGTATAGTATTTGAGGTTGAATAAAGACATACGTCCATCCAGTCCAACCCATCTAGCAATATCCTCATTTCCTGCCTAACTGTTGATCCAGAGGAAGGCAAAAAACCCCCACCAAATTTATGAAGGGGGAAAAAATTCCTTCCTGACTCCAAGTGGCAATCGGAAATTTCCCTGGATCAACTCTACTTTATGTATCAATACCAGTAACTTGTAACATTCCTTGTTTGCAGAAACTCATCCAGCTTTTTTTTGAAAATGACCTATGAACCTGCCATAACAACGTCCACTGGAAGACAGTTCCATAGCTTTACCGTTCTCACAGTGAAAAACCCTTTCCGAGCTTGAAGCCTAAACCTTTTTTCTTCAAGTCTTAAGGGATGTCCTCGTGTCCTTTGACATGTTCTATTGGTGAACAATGCCCCAGATAGTTTATTGTATGGCCCGTTAATGTATTTATACACAGTAATCATATCCCCACGCAAGCGCCTTTTCGCCAGTGTACATAATTGTAACTTTTCCAGTCTCTCTTCATATTCAAGCTCCCCCAATCCCCTTATTAATTTAGTTGCCCTTCTCTGAACCCTTTCCATTTCAAAGATGTCCTTTTTGTGCACAGGATTCCAAAATTGCACTGCATATTCCAAATGAGGCCTTACCAATGTTTTGTAAAGAGGGAGAATTACATTTTCCTCACTTGAATCCATACCTCGCTTTATACAAGACAATACCATGCTGGCTCTGGCTGTTGCCGCCTGGCACTGCTTGCTACCTTTAAGTTTGTTATCCACCAAAACTCCAAGATCCCTTTCCAACAGGGATTCACTTAACATAGAGCCATTTATAGTATAAGTAGCACAAGTATTTTTAAGTCCAAAATGCATCACCTTACATTTATCAACATTGAATTTCATCTGCCACTTAGCAGCCCAATGTGTATCAAAAGCCTTTGCAAAATCCATGTAAACTACATCTACTGCTATACCAGAGTCTAAATTTCTACTTACTTATTTCTACTATCAAAAAGCGTTCACTGTCTTTACTTCTAGGTCACGCAATTTGGTAAGAAGCCTGACATGTAAGTGGTAATTTCTTAATAGGTTTGATACTGCCTGCAGCAATCCACACTAGTTGTTTTAGTGCCTCATTAACATTTGATGTGATGACGAATTCCCTAATTGTTAATAACTGCTGATGCAGATTTTTTTTCAGTATGAAGCTTCTCATTGCAATAAGTATCACATGTCAATAGCTTAAAAAGGTCTAGTTTTAATAGCAAATCATATGCAAAGCTAAGCCCAAGTCTTATTATTGAAAAGGTTAGACTCTTTTAATAAATCCAATATGGTAATAAAGGGAACCTGTCATCTAAATTATAATCTAAAGGTAAGAGGATTTTAATATGATCTATATGTTAGTCACTATAAAAGTGAGAAGTAATGAAACTATTCTTTACATTTTCCTTTCTCATTTTTATTACTAATGTACCATGCAAATATATTTAAAATCTGAGCTGAAAATTGTGTTGAATTACTTTTTTCATGATGGTTCATGTTTAGGATTCAATCATGCAATGTATAAATGTATAAAGTGTATACACTTAAATCTGCACTAGCAAGAAGGAAAAATATATTTATGATATTTAAAGGGTATCTTTACTCGAATTTTCAAAAATAGTACCTTTAGATACAGCAAGATCCCATTCATCCAAAACTTTCTTTCAGATTTTAAATCTGAGAAATCATAATTTGAAATCACAGCATTTACAGGGAAATGTCACTCCAGAATTGTAATATGTGTCCCATTCCTGACCTCATTGCCAGTCTGCATCACACTTTCTGCAACATTTAAGAGAATCAGCAGAGAAAAGACAGTAGGGGGAGGGAGGGGAATATGTGTAAGCAGAGCAGTGTCCATAGTGAGGCTGTGCAGAACTTATAAGTGTTGCAGACACTACAAGAAGGCAGTGAGTAAAGGAGGGTGGGGGAATTAGGAGTACTCACAAAGCAAGCACAGATAAATATGTGAGTACCACTATTTTACTTCTCTCAAATTGTAGTTTCAGAAAATGTAAAGTTGTTTCAGTGAGTACAGTGACCCTTTAAACACTTTAGGGTCATCCTTTAGTTATAGGGTTCTATTTATAAAAGTGTGGTATAAGACTGAAATTACATTTTATAGAATTCATTAAAATGTGTCAAAAAAGAGTTTTTTTGCTATTTCTTAACCTGCAATTTTTTTTTATTTTATGGTTTCTAATAAATTGTAATAAATTCTCCAGCAATGCCCCTAGTGGTTATTGACCAGAGATGTTCGAAACAGGCGAGTTCTGTCCTGTTTTAGATTAGATATATATATTGGAAAGTTTCAGTTACATTTAAGTTATTAAAAGCAATAATATTTTAGTATAAGTGGCAAAGATACCTAGTAAATGGTCTGAGGAACACGTACATATAACCAAAAATTATATAACTAAAAAAACTAACCTTTAAGCTATTTTCGAGGTTCAGCATTGAATATATGATAAATTCAGAATATATAGATTTGATGGGTTCACCAATTCGGATTTGAGGGTTCACATAGATGTAATAGCATGTCAGAGGACAGGTGGACATCCCTTAAGACTTGAAGAAAAAAGGTTTAGGCTTCAAGTTCGGGAAATGGTTTTTCACTGTGAGAACGGTAAATCTATGGAACTGACTTCCAGTGGACGTTGTTATGGCAGGTTCATTGGTCAGTTTAAAAAAAAAGCCGGATGAGTTTCTGCAAACAAGGAATGTTGCAAGTTACTGGTATTGATAAACAAAGTAGATTTCCCGTATTTTCGAAAATGCACACATAATAAATTATTATAATCAGTCTTTTCCCCACACCTCATTGGCTTATCCCCCACAGTTTGTATTGTACAGAGAAAAGTGAAGGGTTACCATTTTGTTGTAGCACCACCTAGTACCTGGGTACTACTGGCACTAGCAGAATGACCCCCCACCTTATTAGCAACTCTCCCTCTGAGTATCCATTGTGTGAGTGAAAGCAAGTACCATATAAGCCGACCGAGTATAAAACGAGGTGCCTATTTTTGCCTGAAAAATTAGGAAACATGATTGACCTGAGTATAAGCCGAGGGTTGAAATTATGACCACTACTACCTTTTGATTCTGTGTTGTTCTGAGGCTTTATTTGCCCTTTAAATGTACAGCAGAATTTCCATACAGTAATAGCCAAATCCAGTATGGCAATTACTGTATGGGACTACTGTATGTGAATTCTGCTGTCCATTTAAAGGGCAACTAAATTATCAAAACAATACAGAATCAGGAGGCAATATTTTTAACAATAGATAGCATCCTTCTGATTCTGTATAGCTTTAAGGCATTAGTTGCCCTTTAAATGGACAGTTATCCCATACAGTAACCCCCAATTCCTTGGCACTCCAGATGTTTGGAAACGACAACACCGAGCATTCTTTGGTTTCTGGGAGTTGTAGTGTCAAACATCTACAGTGGTAAGGAATTGGGGGTTACTCCCCTCCTATTGAGCCCCCCAAATACAGTGTTACGGTACCTTACCTGGGCAGTCTTCAATCCAGGTAAGGTGCTTAAGGTACGCTCATTGTGAAATCTGTCTGCTCACTACAGAGGGAAACCCGGCTGCCACACGTATTTCCCTCTGAGGTGAGTGACTCGTGTATAAGCAGAGGTTTGGTTTTCAGGCTATTATGAAAGCCTGAAAACCTTGGGTTATACTCGAGTATTTACGGTAATAGGGGGTGCCATTTCAGGCTCTGCACTGAATGGAAGCAAACTGAGATAGCTCTGTGACAGCGCAGCTTGCAGATCGAATAAAAATAGACAAAGCCTGGAAAACAAATATCCTCATCTATCCTACATCCATATCTAACAACCACAATGGCTAAAGGTAAAACAAAAGAAGAAAAAACTACAAAGGATGACGGAGTTTTACAAGACAGAAAACTTACAGCGAAAAATCCAAGATGGCGCGGAGCAGTCTCAAGTGAAGCCGGAAGACAGCGAGATGGACGTAAACAACCCAGAGACTTTGGATCATGCTGCAAAAACAACAAAAGATACGTTTAAAACCCAACTCTTATCTACAATACCTAATATGACTGATACACATATAGAACACAACTACCTCACAGAAAAATAAAGGATCACCTGAAAAGGAATCCACTGCTAATGTTTCCCTAAATGCAGACATACCTAGCCCTAGAGATTTGTCCCACGGGAGGCAGCTACCTAGCAACAGCTATTGGGCTTGGCGGCTGCCTCCCGAATCCGCCGCTGGGAACAGTTTTCGCGGGCGCGCGCGCCCGCTCCCAGCCTACCGCGCATGCGCGATCTCGCGAGGTCCGAGATCTCGCGAGAGTCAGATTTTTTCAGCGGCGCCATGGAGGAGGATTCGGTGAGCGTTGCTGCTACTGCCAGCGACCTCCTGTCACCGAATTTTCACCCCTCCCCACGGAAATTACCCCACAGAAGGGTGGTTAGGGACACTTTATCATCCTCCTCAGATGAGGAGCCTGTTTTCAAAAGGAGGAAATTTCAACAGCCCCAGAAGCTTCCCTCAGACACCTCAGTTACCTCTGAGGAAGCCATTAGCCCTGCTAAGGGCCCTAAAAGGGGTAAAAGGGTCCTCTTAAGGTGAAACACGGTGGTATGTTTCACAAATTACACACCCCCCATAAAGTACTCCCTGACGCTCGTTTGAGCAAGAGTCACAGAGGGAGGGAGGCGTTTGCCTCACATGAAATGGCGTCGTTAGACGCACCTTCCACATCTTCCACAGTGGATTGGGACTCTGAGACAGTGTCCAGGTCCTCTGCTTCCTCAGAAAGGGGAAAGATTAGCGAGCTCCAGATGGCTCGCGTGGGGCTAGCTGGTAAGCATCCCCCCTCAAAACTTTTCTCCCAACGTTGGGACATATCAAGCTCCCCAGAAGTTTTTAACTTCGCTCAGCTGGCTTTCAGGTCCACGCTGGTTAAAGAGGACGAGCTGGTGCTCAGGAATTGTCTAGGGGTCCCAGACATGCAGGCCCTCATAGCCCCAGAAATAGATCCTGCATTAGCTTCCTTTATAAATGATGCCCAGCCACATTCCTCCTTAGATAACACACTACGCAGCATCCAGTACAAAATAGCGGACGCAGCTGGTCCACTGCTGTTCATGCTGTCTAAGGCCGAACAAGAAGGCAATATAGACGCAGACCATTCCTTTCGCCTACTTCTCTCTTCCAAAAAAGCGTTGCTTAAAGCAACTAGCAGAGCTACGCTTATAATAGGCCAGACCTTCAATTACATATCTAATATAAGAAGGGCCCGATACCTTGCTTCGACAGGCATGTCAGACCTTGCCCCGAAGTCTCATGAATTTCCTAACCTGGAGACTAGCTCACTTTTCGGTGCGGAGTTCTTGCAGGAGGTAAAGATTAGACACAAGGCCAAAAAGTCCTTTGCTGAGTTCAGGAGACCAAGACAAACCCTGACAAATAGAAAGCCCTTTCGACAGGAGGGACGCCACCTTACAGCCCAAGGGACGTCCCGCGACTTCAACCAGGGCAGATACAAACGGTTCAACCCTAGAGGACAGGGACCAGACCAACACTCCTCTGCCCCAGGAGCACCACCTGCTCGAAAACCGTTTGTTGGTAAGTACCCCTTCTTCTTGCCTAATCCCTTCAGCAAAGTTTTATTCAGCCTGGGAGGCAATATGTTCAGACCAATGGGTACTCAAGATCATAAAGAAAGGCTTAACCCTTCCCCTGCTTCAGTTCCCACACCAGTGCAGGGCCCCGAGAGTGAGTACACACAAGAGTTTAGACAACATTCTTTCCTTAGCCTTATTACAAGGGAAGATAGAACCTTCTTTTCCACCCAAGAGAGGTTGGATAAGCCACATTTTCCCAGTACAAAAACAGGATGGCTCCCTCCGGCCGATCCTAAACGTAAGGTCATTAAACCGGTACATAAAACCCAGAAGTTTCAGACTAGAAAACCTGTCGGACCTTCAATATCTCCTGCAGAGAGACTACCTTATGATAAAGGTAGACTTAAAGGACGCATTCCACACAATATACATTTCACCAAATCACAGGCCTCTCCAACGCCCCCTATACATTCACCAGAGTACTAAAACCAGTAATCCAGCACTTCAGGCAGAGAGGCATATTGTCACTTATCTACCTAGACGACCTTTTGGTGTTTGCACCAGAGGAGTCAGTGATACTAAGGCAGAGAGACCTGATACTATCCACCTTCACCGATTAGGGTTTACCGTAAACAAAGAAAAATCCATTCTAACACCTACAAAGTCCCTCCAGTTTTTAGGATTCTTAATAAACACACAACACTTCACCATTCAGGTTCCAGATGTGAAGTGGAACCTAATCAAATCCTTTGTTCAGGAACTCCTTCCCCGACATTCAATTCCTCTTCGCACGATAGCGAAGTTTATTGGGAAGCTAGTAGCCTTAGCCCAGGCCTCAATACAAGCCCCCATGCTATGCAGGCACACCCAGATGTTCCTTCGAGAATGTCTCCAGAAAGGGACGGCATGGTCTCACCCAGTAACCCCCACACCCCAGGTAAAACAGGAGATACAACAGATACTGCTCATTCTTCGCTGCAAGATCAGCAGAACTAACCTTAATCCACATCCAGGAGCCGTGGATGTCCTTCACCCCAGGGGGAGCCCACATAATTCTCAAAGGGAGCGGCGGATTCGGGAGGCAGCCGCCAAGCCCAATAGCTGTTGCTAGGTGGCTGTCCTATTCCCTAGGACAAAGGGGGTTTGCAGTCCATAGATTCCTGCAAACCCTTGTATCTTGGAACCTGATCACCGTCTAACAGTCTCTATTCTTAAGGAATTGCTTCAATCCCAAACAAAAGCCTTTATGAGAGACATAGCAATGCTGATGAAAGACTTTAGAAAAGATCTAAATGAGCTAGAAATCAGTCGATCACACAGAAAACAAAATGAAAAATTTACCACTGTTTTCAACAATATGGTAGACTCACATAACACTTTTGATGAAACGGTCACTACTCTACAAACCAAAATATTGGACTTAGAAAATAGAAGTAGATGCAATAATATTAAGATCAGAGGGATCGCAGAATCCATCAAACAACCTCAGCTTCTAGAATATACAATGGATTTATTTAAATGTCTATTACCTGATGCAACGGAACTGGATCTTGTGATCGATAGGATACACAGATTACCTAAGCCCAAACAAGCTCCAGCTCAGGCACCAAGGGATGTCATACTCAGAGTACATTTTTACTAAATAAAAGGAAGGTTGCTAAAAGCCATGAGAGATAAAATTTCATTACTGGTCAAATTTCAACATATACAATTGTTTCCTGACCTGTCACCTATTACAATAGCACAAAGACGACAATTTATAGACATAACCAAAATCCTTCCTGACAGGAAAATAAACTACAGATGGGGATTCCCTACAAAATTAAATATATTATATGGAGATAAATGGTTCTCACTCAATTCAACAAAAGAGGCAGAATCTCTCCTAAAAGAGTGGAAGATATGGAGACCTTCCGTGTCTCCCACATCTACCCCACCAAGAAGCAACTATTCTTCCCCTAAACGATTATAACAAGAATGGAATTAAAGTGTTCGTATAAAATATATATGTTATATTTTCTCTTGACTGAAACTGATTTTGGAATTTACAAATTGTTAAAGCTAAAGATCCTATTTGACCAAAACAGACTTTGTAATTTACAAATATATATGTCAAGTATCCTCTTCTGATAGGAGACAGTCCTTGGAATTTAAAAACTGATTACACTAAATATCCTTTTTGACCAAAACAGACCCTGGAATTTACAAGTTGTTTACTCCAAATGTCCTTTTCTGAAAGAGACGGACCTTGAACCGTATAAAATGCCAACACTTAATACCCTTTTCTGATAGAAACAGATCTTGGAAATTAACTTTTTGTACAAAATACAACCTTTTTATTAGAATTAATACTTGGAAACCACAAACCTTCTATAAAGAACATACAACTATATAATTGAGACTCCCTCAACTTATTAGACAAAAGCACTAACAACATGGAAAATATCTTAATTTGTTTGACTAACTCATTAAAATCCACAAGGAGATTATAAGCCAAAACAGAATCAATTGAAATCCAATAACGAAAATCCAATATACACAAGAGGGTAAAGGAACTTAATAGTTAATCTACTATGGAACTAAAACTATTAAAGCTACACACGGATTATATTGACTACATAACAACGAACTTTGAACTACCAAAAGAAAATTCCCAACACAATTTCAATAAATACGTTATTTCTAGATAGTATAAATACAAATGAATAAGATAGAACAAATATGCTTGTTTCTATATTTGCATCCAAAATCAATAATTGGTGTAAAGGGTTACTACTATATCTCATTACATCCACTATCGAATACAAGTGATAGAAAACACACACACAGAAACACATAAAGTTAAATCCATCTATTAAGATATAACTCAATTTTAAAAAAATAACATCTCTTTAAGAGATTAACATATCATGTGGATGGGCTTAGGGGAAACATCCACCAAAATACAGGAAAAAGGTTACAGAAAATAACGAAATGTATGGATGTGTTTATTCTGACTTAAAAATTCAAACAAAACAATTAAAACAATGTTAAAATGTTTATGTGAGGAGAGGAGGGAGGGAGGAGGGAGAGACTACCCTATCTCAAATATATACATATATAAATGTATTGGAGAGAGAAGGGGGGAGGTGAACGGAGGAGAGGGAAGGTAGGGAAAAGGAGAAGGAGGAGGAAATAGGAAATGAGAAAAATATGCTACACAAACTGTAAATTATTGAAAAGCATTGAGAGTGCCTTCGTAGCCCATCTGCTATATCATACAACAGCCATTAATGAAAATTCATAGAAAAAAAAAATATATATATATATACTTATATCCTAAAAAGAAATCACTTAATACATCATACTGATGGGCTGCCGGGACATATTTGTCATAATACCTGTTGAGGGGGGGGGGGAGGAGTGCGAATTTCATTATGTATATAACATATAGGTACCCTAGCTTATAAAATCGAAACAAACCAAATATAACTTAGTTGAAATAATAATAATACTGTTGTATTACAATTAAAGGTTACAAATACAAAAAAAATGCATTGTATAATGACTAAACATACTTTGGGTAAAATAACTAAAATACTATGAATATACTTACCCATCTGTCAGCTACCGGAGAAGAGTAGTTCGATATAAGGAAAACAAAATATAAGAAAGGAGAGAAAGAACATAACACAATTACATACAAACAAAGGCTAACATGCAAAGCAAGCACCAGCTGAAAATACCCCAACAAAATAATCTCTAAAGGGATCAAATTTCAAATCCCTTATATGAAGATTACCAATTTTTTTAGTTTTCTTAGATTTTTTTTTGTACATAGTTGGACCAAGTTCTGGTCCCTCAGGTTAACCCCATCCCTTTGCCTTTACACAAAAACAGATAATCCTAGAACTAAAACTCAAAGAGAAACAACCAAATTTAAACCAACTTCACAAGACAGAAAAATCAAGCAAACCCATCCAAAGAACTTCTTAGAATACAACACAGACTTATCATTTTTACTTAAAAATCAACAGTAAACTACAACATCAGAGGTCTAAACACCCCGTTCAAAAGGTACTGCCTTTGGAAAGAAATTACAAAATTAAACTGCGACATATTGTGTTTACAAGAAACTCACCTACAAACGAAAGACAAACATAGATTACAACATAAAAAATACTCAAAAATATACACAACTTCATATCATCAAAAAAAAAGATGAGTGGCTATAGCAATTAACAACAATCTATCATTCCATGAAAAAAAAATAACTATAGATAAAAATGCAAGATACATCATACTGGAATGCACGATCAATAACACCCCATATACAATAGTCAATATATATGCACCCAATAAAGGACAATATAAATTTATACAAAAACTATTAACCAAAATAAAAAACAACTCTTTTAAAAACCTTACAATTACTGGAGACTTCAACATAATAACAGACCATACAATAGACACTACTAGTACCCACAGATTTAACAATAACTCAAATCTAAATCAAATACTCAAACTAGAAGACCTATACGATGTATGGAGATCACTAAACCCTTTGGAAAAAGATTTTTCATATTACTCTAAAACACACAATACATTTTCAAGGATAGACATGATAATCACTGACAAATGGTTACTACAAAGAACAATTAGATCCAAAATATTATCAAGACCATGCAACGGTAATTACAGATTTCACAGAAGACAATAACTTCCCATCTTTAACTATCTGGAAATTAAATCTTATCTATTAAGCTCACAAATTAATAAAGAAAAAATCAGGAATGCATTAACTGAATATTTCAAATTCAATGATAATGACCAAGCCTCTACATTCCCAATATGCAACGCAGATAAGGCATTTATAAGAGGCCAAATAATCAAGATAGCTGCTGACCTTAAAAAACAGAGATCATCAGAAAGAATAACCATATCTAACCAAATTAAAACACAAGAGGATATACATAAACAACACCCCACTCAAAACAATTATCAAATCTTACAATCTTTAAAATAAAAACTACACCAACATAATATGTACCACTTTGACAAATTCTTACGTAGAATGAATGCTTCATACTACACAAAAGGCCCTAACGCTGGTAAAATTCTAGCAAATAAATTCAAACGCAAAATGGCAAAAATTAAAATTTCATATATAACAAAACAAGACTCTAGCAAAATATATAACCCTTTGCTATATACTATGCTACATTATACAACTTTAAAGACTCCTCATTACACCACCCCACAAACCAAAATAGATAATTTTCTAAAAAACCTAAATCTGAAAAATGCTTGTGAAGGTTCTCATTCATCCAGGTCATGGTATATCTGTTGTATTCAATTAGATCAACCGGACTTGAAGTTTAGTTCTTGAAGACATTTCGCTAGTCTCCGACGGCTTATCAATTCAGAATGACTTGTACAGAATCTGTGGCACTTATGTACCCTGGAAAATCCCAATTAGCATATCACAGCCAGGTGTTAAGGGCGTGATTAGATAGTGGCTAAGAGGTGTTATAGGAACGCCCAGAGTAAGGTGTCAAAACAGCATTGTACATGGCAGACAGATGGTGTCGAACCCCCCCACCTCTATTTAGGCTTGGTTTCTTTATTTTCACATAAATGGCCTCCTTAACACCTCTCTTGAACCAGTCACGTTCCTTTGCCAATATGTTAACATTACAATCTTCAAAGGTATGTCCTTTATGCTTAAGATGCAGGTACACGGCTGAGTCCTGACCCGAGGAATTGGCTCTTCTGTGCTGGGCCATACGTTGATGCAGTTGCTGTTTGGTCTCCCCCACATACAAATCAGAGCATTCTTCACTGCACTGCACTGCATATATGATGTCGCTTTTCTTGTGTTTCGGTATTGGGTCTTTCGGATGTACCAATTGCTGCCTCAGCGTGTTGCTCGGTTTAAAGCAGACAGGTATACGGTGTTTTTTGAAAACTCTTCTTAGTTTCTCGGAGACCCCTGCTACATATGGGATGACCATGTTCTTTCTCCTGTCTTGCTTTTCCCCTTCACTGTTGGTATTCGTGTTCTTTTCTCTTCTTCTGCTTCTTTTGACAAAGGCCCAGTCTGGATATCCACAAGTTTTAAGGGCTCCTCTGAGATGTTTCATTTCTTTGGCCTTCGCCTCTGTGCTAGTGGGGATGTTCTCAGCTCTGTGTTGCAGGGTTCTGATGACCCCCAGCTTGTGATCTAAAGGGTGGTGGGAGTCAAACATCAAATACTGATCTGTGTGTGTTGGTTTTCTGTAAACCTCTACTTCCAGTTTACCATTCTCCCTGACTTCTACCAAGCAGTCCAAGAAAGCCAGTTTGTTGTTTTGTACCTCTTCCCTTGTAAATTTGATGTTTTGGTCTACCGAATTAATGTGTTCTGTGAAAGCTTGTACTTCCTTCTGGTGGATTTTCCTGGTGGACTTTCCTATAACACCTCTTAGCCACTATCTAATCACGCCCTTAACACCTGGCTGTGATATGCTAATTGGGATTTTCCAGGGTACATAAGTGCCACAGATTCTTGTACAAGTCATTCTGAATTGATAAAGCCAGTCGGATGACTAGCGAAACGTCTTCAAGAACTAAACTTCAAGTCCGGTTGATCTAATTGAATACAACAGATATAAATCTGAAAAATATAACAGATAATCAATTAAAAAGTATTAGTCAACCTATCCAAAAAATAGAAATATTACAAGCCATACATGAACTTCCAAATAATAAATCACCAGGACATAACGGATTCATAAATGAATACTATAAATCATATATAGACAACCAATCCTTTCCAAAAGAAATGACACAAGCTATAATTGTCCCAATTCTCAAACCAGATAAAGAACCCTCCATAATCACCAATTACAGAACAATATCTTTACTGAATACAGACCTCAAAATATATTCTAAAATAATAGCATCAAGACTCCAACCATTTTTACCCACACTTCTAAACTCAGATCAAGTTGGTTTCATCCAAAATAGACAACCAGGAGATAATACTAGGAAACTCATAAACCTAATTGACTGGACAAATAAACACAAAATCTCCACTTTGATAAATACCCTCGATGCCGAAAAGGCGTTCGACAGATTAAACTGGAAATTCTTAGATTGTATATTAGAAAAATATAACATTAAAGGATGTTATTAACTTATTCTCTGGCCCCACAGCAAAAGTATTTATCTTAAATATGCTTTCAGACTCCTTCACGATTTCTAACGGAACCAGACAAGGCTGCCCTCTGTCCCCTCTGATATTCGATCTTGCTATCGAACCACTAGCAGAAGATAACACAAATATCACTGGAATCAAAATGGGAGACTCTGAACACAAATTAGGACTGTATGCAGATGATCTAATATTAACCTTAACCAAACCACTAAAAACCATGATCCATTTACAAAATGTATTCAGAAAATTTGGACACTTATCATATTACAAATTAAACGAATTCAAATCATTAATTTTACCCATAAATATCTCACTCACACTGGAAATTTTTCTTAAAGCCAAATACCCATACAGTTGGGCAACAGACTCCATAACATATCTAGGAATTCAATTAACCAAAAACAACATCTACATTATTCGAAAAAAACTTTATCCCTATGCTAAAAATATCCAAAATTTGTGGTCTTCTAAATACATACCATGGCTTACAAAGGAAAATCTAATAAAATGATGCTATTACCTAAACTATTATATAAATTTCATACCTTACCAATCATGATACTAAATTCCTTTTTCAATTCTATCAACAAAATGGTGAATGCGTTTTTATGGGTTAACAAAAAAACAAGAATTTGCATAAATATATCCTCAAAAACTAAGGACACCGGAGGGATAGCATTCCAGATACTAAGAGACTATTACATAGCAGCTGTTCTGGACCAAGCCAGATACTAATGGACTAAAGATAATAACAATATAAAATGGTTAGCGTGCACGCTGTTGAGAAAGCCCTGGTCTAGGGCGAAACGCGTCCGGCGTTCATTGGGTCATCCACCCAGCCCCCTGACAGATCCCTCTTGTCCCTGAGATTCTTTAACATTGACCGACCACTATGACATGACGGTTACCGGTTATCAGGAACAGATAAGTGTATGATACTCTAATATGGAGCTCTGCATGTGACTTATTGCTGTGTTTTTTCAGTGATGGAGGGCTGCACTTGCATTAGACACTTTGTATTTATTAGTCAGGGTGCAACTGTTTTCTATCTGTATATATTTTGTATTTTTACATGTTTTTAACGTGTTTGCACATTATACCCCAATCTGTCTCTTTAATAAAGGGTTGTACATAGTCTGTACATTCCGTGTGCGGTACCTTCTTTTCTCTTTGTTATTCCTATGATATTAAAGAAAAGTGACCTCTCGGATATTCTGGGAGCAATAGCATTCAATCCCCATACAATCCTACCAAATTTCCAACCCATTATAACAAAAGCCAACATCTGGAAAAAAATCAATAAAACACATAATCTAAAACCATCAATATCTCCATACATAACACCAAATAGCCTACAACTATGTATACCAAATCTAAACATAAAATTATACATTAGTGAAATCATATCACAAAAAAACTTCCTCAATTTCCACCAAGCGAGCCAGAAACTTAGAATTCCCCAAACAGAATTCCACAAATACTACCAAATAATAAGTTTCCTACACAAACAAAATATTCTTGCAAACAATACCTTAAACTCACTTACTGAAATACTAACTACACCTATGAAAAAAAGCATCACTAAATTTATAAACTATTAAACAATAAAAACGAATTTACAAAGACAAACATCTCCTTAATATGGGAAATAGATAAATAATAATAATAATAAATAAATCATATACCCCAGAACAATGGAAATCTGCCTTCTTACAACCCTACAAACTTTCCAGATGCATCTCATTTTGGGAGACAGATAGAAAAATATTATATAGACTCTATAGAACCCCAGAAACGCTCTCTACATGGTTTCCAGATTACTCGCCTCTTTATTGGAGAAATTGCTCCTCAACAGGATCACTATTACATCTATGGTGGTCATGCTCCAGACTAAGGAAACCCTGGTATAAGCTTTTTAACTTTCTTAATAATCTACTAATACTAGATATCCCAAGATCACCAAAATTTACCTCCTTCTACAGAAAGTGGCAATACTGGTACATAGACTCAAGATCATCTGACAATCTGTAAAAAAAAAAAAAAAAAATATATATATATATATAAATATCATACAAAAATTCTAGGTCACTGACAGGAAACCATAATGTAAAGGCACCTCACTGTTTGAAAAACTAGAGGTTTAAGTGTTTAAATGTTTAAACTTTTATTTTATTATAAGATAACTCATACCAATACAACATATGTATCATTTGTTTAACTCCCATTGTTATTAATCTGAATAAGTTTTATATATTTCAACCCATCTTTGTAAATATATAACTGCTGTGTAAACAACTATCTAAGTGTTATGTATGATTGTATAATACAAAATGCAAATAAAAAACATGACTATAGGGGGTGCCATTTCCTTTTAGCATCAAGGAGTACAAGAGCAGGACCACTGCAGTTAGCCAGTAACCCCACACCACATTGACTTCTCTCCCTCAGAGTCTGCAACATGCAGGGGAAAGCAAGTGGGGGATACCATTTCTTGTTTACAGTGTAGGCCCACAACACTGTAATGCAGGCTTTATCCTAACTAGGGATAGACTAAAACTCGAACTAGAACCCCAGTTCGAGCATCTCCACCCTTCTAAGAAAGATTTTACCTCACGTAGTTCAGCTATACTCCCAGGCTCAGATATTCTATTTACAAAACCCAGATCCCTCCCTGGCACAGCCACACTTCCACTGCTGCTGTTTCAAGCTGCTTAGTTACAAGCGTGCACAGCTGCAGAGTAGGCTCATTCTGTACCAGCCGTCACTATCACGGCCATGACTGGTGGCCATTACCACAATGAAGAGGGGAGCCATGGTTTTGTAAGTAGAATATCTGACCCTGGGAACATCTTTGAAAAGTTTAAGTAAAACAAAAACGGGGGCTGAACTACACCCACATTTTTGCTGCGGACAGGGGACGAACAGGTTTAATGAATTTTTCAGAAAACTGAAAAGTTAAATGAAGGGATGACTTAACAATGGCTTGTGAACTCTGGTCTGTGAATTGGAGGGCTGAGATACTGGTTTATGAACAGGAGGGCTGATAACGCTGCTCTCTGAACTGGAGGGCTGACATAATGGATTGTGAACTGGAGGGCTGAAATTACCAATTGCTATGGCTGTAGGGCTGTAAGAGATGGATGCTTCAGCAGTTTGAGGAGCAAAAGAGTCACAAAGTATAACTAACCCATTGTAGTGAGTGTCTGCATGGTCTGTGTCACACAATTCCCAGTTCTAATAAAGATTTCTACCACACTAACCTGTTGCTGCTCTGTTCACCTTTCCAATTCCTGCAGTCCCCTAACCATCTGCTGCACTTTTGAACTCCCCAGCTCCCCACCCCCTCTCAAGATTAATAGCAAGACTAACTTTTGCCCCTCTTAGCATATTACCCATAACCCATTACTTAGCTTTCCCATGATCCTTTGATCCCTACAGCACCTTCATCATGTTCCTATGAACTCACAGTCCCTCTGCTTGATAACAGAAAATCGTGGTCAGCATGTACCCACCTCTGGAAAAGTCCCTTTACACCTCCCTCCTATTTTTATGTTGATGAATTTTTTAGACCTGGTCATGTTGGTCCAGGGGAGATCTTTGGGAACAATCTTTTGGGAAAGAACCACACATAAGTTCTTCCTTTCAGAGCGATTTACTTGTAAAGGGATTTTCTGTTTTAAAAGGGTTTGTCTGTTTTTAAGGAGTGCGTTAAGAAACCAAAGCGTTTATTAACTGTCGTTTGCAATCTAGTAAATGTACTAACCTAGCACTATTTATTTCTAGGAGTGTGCCTGTTTTTAATCAATCAAAAAATATGATCTGGCACTAGCAGCAATATATTACCAAATGGTTTGGCCAGGTAGAAGCAATCAATAAAGATAAGGAGACCTATAGCACTCTGTATTAAAACTCCTTTATTTACAATGGGAAATCACATAAAACATACTTAAAAACATGTATATACACCCTAGGCTAGCTAGTATAACATCCCAGGTAAAATATACACATAGTTATATATTAGCATTTTGTGGATACATATGTATTTAGAGTGTTACACAAGTGCTAAATATTAGGTAAACATAACATGTTCATCTGTATCCACTATTGGAGCAATATTAATGTAAAACAAAGAAAAGGGTGTATACGATATCGTCAGAGTATGCCTGTATCAGTAGTGTAGCCCAGGTGCCCGAATCGCCATGGCATATTCGGGCATCCATGCTACACTACTGATACAGTGCTATAGGTCAATTCTCCTTATTTGTATTGTTTTTTTTTTTTATTTATATATTGTTTTTTTGTATAATTTTTTTGTTTTGTTTTGTTTGTTTTTTCACTACTTACTGCTTGAATAAGGTGGTAGGAATTGTTTAAGTAAACACTGGGTTTCTAAAATAAATACTTACAACTGCATTGTTACCTGTAGCTTGGGGGCTGGTAAGAGACAAAAGACAGACATTTTTTCCCTTCTTCTCTGATTGGATGGGGGTGTAGCTAATTGGCTTAAATTGGCTGAGGACTGTTGAAACCTTGGTTTTGAACTACACATAAGTTCTTCCTCCAGAGCGATTAGCTCCCAGAGCGACTTACTTGTAAAGGGATTTTCTGTTTTAAAGGGGTTTGCCTGTTTTTAAGGTGTGTGTTAAGAAGCAAAAGTGTTTAGAACAAGAAAGGGTTTAAGAACAAGACTGCTGTTTCTCTGGTGTGCATTGCTGTTTTCTCTTGTTGTGTATTGCTGCTTAGGGTGAACAGTTTTATTGGGGCCCAGGGGACCACCATCTCCAATACAAGGGAGGGAGAACTGGGGGCTAGAAAGCATAGGCATTATTAGAAGGGTAGATTGGGTAATCTGTCGCCAACACCCTACATGCCGAACAGTGTGTTGCCTGCCTGGTGCTAGGGTTCAGCATGTGGTGTATCGTGTAGACAGATTATTGGGTGGGGCTGGGAATTACCCGAGGGTCTTGGTCTTCGTGCCAAGGACAAAGTTAAAGGTGGAGGTGAGGTCCTTAAAAATGATTCCCGAGAGTTAGGGGCCAAGTTAAAAGTAAGGACCTCGAGGGTAGTGATTTCAGAAATACTACTGCAGCCATGTGCTATGCTAGGGAGGCATCTGGAGCTTAGGAGTATAAATGCGTGGCTAAGAGTGTGGTGTAAGGAGATGGGGTTTGGGTTTTTAGAGAACTGGGCTGACTTTTCTGTTGGCTATAGGCTCTTTAGTAGAGACAGATTGCACCTCAATGATCATGGTGCAGCTGTTTTGGGGGAGAAGATGGCTAGGGGGTTGGAGGAGTTTTTAAACTAGAATGGGGGGAAGGTACGTTGAACTACACAGGGGTAGATAGAGAACTTAGGGATCAGGGGCTAATGACACAACAGAGGGAGGATATGGGGGAGGGGACAGCATAGAGGTTAAGGAGGCATGTACGTCCAAGTATGGAAGTAAATCAGTTGATAATCTAAAATGTATGTTTGCAAATGCAAGAAGTCTGGCTGGAAAAACTGGGGAACTAGAACTAATAACTTTAAAGGAAAGGTATGATGTAACCGGTATAACAGAAACATGGTTAAATGGTTCACACGACTGGACAGTAAATATTGAAGGATACTCCTTATGTAGACATGACAGAGTTATTAAGAAAGGAGGGGGAGTATGTATGTATGTTAAACAGGAATTGAAGCCAAATCTAAAAGATGAAATAGATGGGGGTATAAACAATATGGAAGAAACAATATGGGTAGAGCTGTGTACAGAAAGCAAGAAGGTGGGTAAATTAATTGTTGGGGTATGTTATAAGCCGCCAAATGCCAGGGAGGAGGTGGAAATGAATCTCCATATGCAGTTGGTGAAGGCTGCTGGTATGGGGCATGTTTTGGTTATGGGGGATTTTAACTACCCTGACATAGATAGAGTAGGGGAACTGCCAGCACCTTAAAAGGTATAAAGTTCTTAAATTTCCTATATGAGCATTTTCTTTCACAGATGGTAGAAGTTCCTACTAGACAGAATGTGTTGTTGGATCTGGTGATATCTAATAACTCTGAGCTCATTTTGGAGATGAAGGTAAGGTAATGGGAAGCTTAGGGAATAGTGATCATGATATAGTGTCATTTAATATAGGTTGCAAAAACTAAAGTGCACTGGGTTAACAAAAACTTTTAACTTTAGGAAAGCTAATTTTATGCTGTTAAAGGAATCACTCCTGCTCATAGACTGGGAGAATGTCTCTAGGTAAAGATACTGAGCAGATGTGGACCACTTTTAAAGGGATATTAAACTATTACATTTCTAAATTGTGCCTTTAGGGAACAGGTGTAAAAAAATTAGGTCCACTCCTGCATGGTTATGTCAGGGAAAAAGGGAATGGGGAAAAAAAAAAAAGGCTTTTAAAATTTTGCAAGAAAGCAATTAAACTAGCTAAAATAGAAAATCAAAACGGATAGCTGAAAAAGTAAGTCCAACTCCAAAATGTTTTTTAAGTATATAAATGGTAAAAAGATGAGGACTGAGAATGTGGGACCATTAAAAATGGGGCTGAGAAAGTTGTAGAGGATGCTAAAAAGGCTAATCTGCTAAACTGTTTTTTACATTGGTTCTTCAATACAGAGAATCCTAGTCCTTACAGCAGGGATTGTAATAATATGCAGGGGAGAAATGAAGAGTATTCACATTGGCTGAAGGAGGATATGGTACGGAAACAATTAGACAAAATAAATATCAATAAAGCCCTAGGACCAGATGGATTGTATCCCCAGATTTTAAAAGAGCTTAGTTCAGTTGTATCAAGACCATTGTTTCTCATCTTTTCAGATTCACTTTGGTCTGGGGATGTGCCGCTGGATTGGAAAAAAGCCAATGTAATACCACTATTCAAAAAAGGTAGTCGTTCACAGCCTGGTTACTATAGACCTGTAAGTCTAACATCAGTGGTAGGGAAATTGCTGGAAACGTTGTTACGGGATCATATCCTTGACTTTATGTTACAGTATATACTCGAGTATAAGTCGACTCGAGTATAAGTCGAGGTACCCATATTTACCTCAAAAATGAGTAAAACCAATTGACTCGAGTATAAGTCGAGGGTAGATTCTCCCCTCCAGCCCCAGGTCCAGCCCCAGGAATAAAACCTATTTCCCTGCACCCATCTTCTCACCCTGCCACTACACTACACTACTACAGTACACTACACTACTCCCTGCACCCATCTTCTCACCCTGCCACTACACTACACTACACTACTACAGTACACTACACTACTCCCTGCACCCATCTTTTCACCCTGCCACTACACTACACTACACTACACTACTCCCTGCACCCAATCGATTTTTTGATGTGAAATGTTAACAATATGTTTTTTTTATTTCAACAATATGCTAAATTTTGCTATGTGCTGTTTGTGTAAAGTCACAATATGCTTGGATTCAGTGGTGCTGCCCACTGGGGGGTGGATTATAAGGGTTAGTATATAGTCTAGTATTTGAGGTTGAATAAGACTACGTCCCCCATCCAGTCCAACCATCTAGCAATATCCTCTTTCCGGCCAACTGTTATCCGAGGACGGCAAAAACCCCCACCAAATTTGATGAAAGGGGAAAAATTCCTTCCTGACTCCAAGTGGCAATCGGAAATTTCACTGAGATCAACTCTACTTTTGTATCAAATACAGTAACTGTAACATTCCTTGTTTTGCAGAACACTCATCTCCAGCTTTTTTTGTTTTTTGATCGCGTACCCTATGAACCTGCCATAAACACGTCCACTGGAGACAGTTCCAAGCTTTACCTTCTCACAGTGAAAAACCCTTTCCGGCTTGAAGCCTAAACCTTTTTTTCTTCAAGTCTTAGGGGATGTCCCCGTGTCTCTTGACATGTTCTATTGGTGACAATGCCCCATGATAGTTTATTGTATGGCCGTTAAGTATTTTATACACATAATCATATCCCCACGAAGCGCCTTGTTCAGCCATGTTACATAATGTGTAAACTTTCCAGTCTCTTTTCATATTCAAGCTCCCCCAAATCCCCTGTATTTAATTTAGGTTGCCTCTGGTAACCCTTTCCATTTCAAAGATGTCCTTTTTGATGCACAGGATTACCAAAATTGCACTGCATATTCCACAATAGGCCTTACCAATGTTTTGTAAGAGGGGATAATTACATTTTCCTCACTTGAATCCATACCTCGCTTAATACAAGACAATACACGGGCTGGCTCGGCTGTTGTCCGCCCCTGGCATGCGTTGCTACCTTTAAGTTGTTATTCCACCAAAACAGTCCAGAATCCCTTTCCAACAGGAGACTTCACGTAACATAGATCCATGTTATAGTATAAGTAGCACAAGTATTTGTTAGTCCAAAATTGCTCACCTTATACATTATATCAAGCAATTGAATTTCATCTGCACTTAGTCAGCCCAATGTGATAAATCTATCTGACCTTTGCAAACGATGCACATCCTCTGAAGTTTTTAAATGGTCGACAAAGTTGTGTTAGTACGTCGCAAACGACAGAACCTTATGCTGACAATACACCACTCCAAATACATTAATAAATAGATAATAGAACGGCCCCAAAAGAACCCTGTGCACCCCACTTAGCACTTAGAGTCCATAAAGTAGTTAACAACGACTCCTGCATCCTATTCCTTAACCAATTTTCTATCCATGTACAAATGTGACTCCCCCAGACCACAGACCTTATATCATAGTCGCCTATGTGGGGACTGTATCAAAAGGCACCGTATTGTCAAGATCCCTGTAAACTACATTATCTGTGCTATACCAGAGTCTAAATTTCACGTACTACTCCTCATAAAAGGCCAAGCAAGTAGTGTTTGAAAAATCTATTCCTCCTACTCCATGCGTTTCACTAGCTTATATATGTCAGTCCTTGAACCATACCTAGAACAGTTTCCCTTATGTAAACTTTCCCAGGACTTCCCCACCACTGAAGTTAAACTTACAGAGCCTGTAATTACAGCCGGCTGTGGAACGACACCCTTTGAATATTGGAATAACATAAGTCTTTTTCCAATCCGATGCACCCACCGAATACATCGGGGGAATCCAGCAAACAAATAGAACACCATGCTAGATAAAACTTAATTAGCTCTTAAGTAACCGAGATGGGTATTTTATTAGGTGGACGGACGGTCCGGAGATTTATTAATATTAACCTTTTAGTCGTTTCGTACCATATCCCATCGGTTAACCAATCGTGGAACTGAATCTTGTATACGCTTTATTGCGCTACTATACTCATGATATCGTACTTGGATCTCTCTAGTAGTTATACAGAGGAGAAAAAATTATTCAAGACATTTGCTTATCGCCTATCATTTGCTCTGGCGCCTCCCCCCACTGCCAATTTCCTCTGTTGCACCATAGATGTGTTGGGCAGTGTGATGCCGCTCCTGTCCCATGGGTGCCAGACCCTGGCCTTGTTTCCAAAACAGTTTGTTTTCATGGTCATAAATAAAATGTGATACACCCCAACCCCCCCACACCGACACAGGTACACACCACCGATAACCCACTGACCTCCTTTCCATTCCCATGGAAGTCATATTTAAACAGGTAAACGTCAAAAAACTAATTAGATTAATCCTCATAAAAATATAGTTTATGGCTGACAAAACACAAAAAAGCATACCCCCCTCAAACCAGACCAGGTACACACACCTACCTGATCTACTTGATCCATACAGTGGCAGCCATACTTAAAGGGTAACAACGTCAAAAAAAAAACTAATTTTAATCATAATCAAAAAAAGTTTGTTTTTTTAACCGCCCAACGGAGTACAGTATACACACCACTGACCTACCCCGCCATACTTTGCAGCCATTACTTAAGGGTAACTAAAGTCAAAAATAAATACATTTGTGACCAATTATCAAAACAGTTTGTTTTTTTAACCCCAACCGAACAGGTAGACACACCTACGGATCTACTTTCCATGACTATTGCAGCCATACTTAAAGGGTAAACTAAAGTAAAATAAACTAATTTTTGATCAATAATCAAGTTTGTTTTTTAACTTCCAACCTGATCGAGGTACACAGCACCTACTGACACACCTTCCCTGCTATTAATATGCCCCCATGTGTTTGTCGTGTTCGATATTATTTGCCTAGCAGCTCGTATTCCCCCCCCGCCGAATATCACATGACTTATCTGTTAATTTAAACAAAAACATTTCAGACAATCGTTATATACAGCATGTGCAATATATATAGACAAAACACAGTAATAGTAATATAAATGAAATAAAGATCCACACTCATAGTCACTGTCCCCCCTAATTCTAAAAAAAATAAAAACAGTCCAGTTCTGTATCCATGTAAGGTGATGCATTTTGGACTTAAAAATCCTTGTGCTGCTTATACTATAAATAGCTCTGTGTTAAGGAATCCTTGTTGGAAAGGATCTTGGAGTTTTGGTGGATAACAACTTAAAGGAAGCAAGCAGTGCCAGCGGCAACAGCCAGAGCCAGCATGGTATTGTCTTGTATAAACGAGAGGTATAGATTCAAGGGAAAAAAATGTTATTCTCCCTCTTTTACAAAGCATTGGTAAGGCCTCATTTGGAATATGCAGTGCAATTTTGGAATCCTATGTACAAAATGGACATCTTTAAAATGGAAAAGGGTTTAAGAAGGGCAACTACATTAATAAGGGGATTGGGGAGCTGAATATGAAGAGAGACTGGAAAAGTTACAATTATGTATGCTGGAGAAAGGCGCTTGCGTGGGGATATGAGTACTGTGTATAAATACATTAACGGGCCACACAATAAACTATCTGGGTGCTTGTCACTGTGAGAACGGTACAGCTATGGGAACTGTCTTTCCAGTGGACGTTGTTATGCAGGTTCATTGGTTCAGTACAAAAAAGCGTATGAGTTTCTGCAAACAGGAATTGCAAGTTACTGGTATTGATTCATATAGTAGAGTGATCCAGGGAACATTTCCGCATTGCCCACTTGGAGTCAGGAAGGATTTTTTTCCCTTCATAAATTGGTGGTTTTTTTTGCCTCCTCTGGATCATCAGTTAGGCAGGAAAAGAGGATATCTAAATGGGTTGGACTGGATGGACATATGTCTTTATTCAACCTCAAATACTATACTAATGTCTATAAGTTACTGCTCTCAACTTTCCTTCCTAAAATGGGGTTAGTCATGATGCAGCTAATAATAACATCCCACCTCTATTCCAAAATCAAATGGTATGGTAATAAAATGTCTTATGTTTCCCTCTTTTTAGGTGTAGTAAAATAGCCTTAATAGTGTTCCCAGCAATATCGATGTATAGCAATATGCTAGTAAATGCTTTTCTAAGCATAAGATAGTATATAGAGGGATAATATCCCCTTACAGTGTAATATAAGGATATAAATTCCTGACCATATAGAAGTAGCAAGGCCGCAGGCCTTTTATACCGGGCAGGGAAACTCCGAGTTGACTTTATAAACCTGTTACACCTATTACAATGTAATAGGGCTTATTATTTTATAATGCATAAGGTTTAATATTTTAAATAAAAAATGGTGTTTTGGGCCATTTTTATTTAAATAATTAAAGAGCATATCCACACCAAAACTAAAATTCCAAACTACTGGTCCCAATGTGCAGTGTTTAAAAATCCTTACCTTACACTCTGCTCCAAGGTTTCTCTTGCATGTCTGTCCAAAGTCTCAAAAGTGAAGAGCAGGAGCCGGCTGTCAATAAAAAGGTTTCCGCCCACTTACCTTTCCTCGGAGAGTTTCTGGCTTGCCCACTGGAGCCCCCTCCCCCTCCTTCCCTCTCGATCCTTGCCCTAGCATTAAATCCTTTTTTCTATAGTATAGTGGACCTATCTACCCCCAAACCACCATATTGTTTGCAAAAATATATTTATATGAAATTAAGATTTATATATAGATGAAATTAAAGGGTATATCCACCTGTAAAATAAATTTTTTAACAAATGCTGCTCCCCATGTCCCCAGCCCCAACCGCATACATTTTTTTTTCAGAAAGCCCCCCCAAACTCTTACTTACCTCCCCTCGTTCCTCCGCCGCACTGCCGGCCCTACTCTTGCCAGAATGCAAGCAGAGGGGCGGAACCGGCAGTCGCGTCTGTGATTGGCTGAGCGGCTTGCCTGTCTCAGTACAGCGGAGGAAAGAGGAGAGGTAAGTTAAGAGTTTGGGGAGCTTTTTGAAAAAATTTTTTATGCGGTTGGGGCTGGGGGACATGGGGGAGCAGCATATTAAGGGGGTTTAAAGCTAGGGGGAGGGATAGTAGAACGGGAGGGAGAGGGAGGGAGAGATAGGGGAGGGAGAGGGAGAAGGGCTATCAGTCACGCATCGCAAATATCTACCGGAGGCAATATGGCAGGCAGAGAGTCGCTATCCTCCTGGTGGTTAGTTGTGTGACTTGTGGTGGGGGGGGCTACAGGAGAACCCTATGGAGCTGGGATGTGAGGTAAGGATTACTACACTACATGGTGGGGCCAGTAGTTGGGGGGATTATATTTTGGGGGTGGACATGCCCTTTAAGTTAACAGGCTGGTGGGTTACAGGTTTCTAAGATCTTGTGAAGGTCTTGTATGTACTAAAAAGGCAGGTGATCCTTAATTTTAATCAACAGTGTCTAGACTAGCTTTCCTTTTTAGACTGTAGTTGTGCTTAAAACATTACTAAATTTAAATGCTTCATTCACAATGATTAGGAGTGTATATGGCAGATGGACATGAACGTATTCTACTATCACAAGCGTTCACTGTCTTTACTTCTAGGTCACGCAATTTGGTAAGAAGCCTGACATGTAAGTGGTAATTTCTTAATAGGTTTGATACTGCCTGCAGCAATCCACACTAGTTGTTTTAGTGCCATCATTAACTTTGATGTGATGACGAATTCCCTAATTGTTAAAACTGCTGATGAGCAATTTTTTTCAGTATGAAGCTTCTCATTGCAAACGTATCACATGTCAATAGCTTAAAAGGTCTAGTTTTAATAGCAAATCATATGCAAAGCTAAGCCCAAATCTTATTATTGAAAGGTTAGACTCTTTTAATAAATCCAATATGGTAATAAGGGAACCTGTCATCTAAATTATAATCTAAAGGTAAGAGGATTTTAATATGATCTATATGTAGTCACTATAAAAGTGAGAAGTAATGAAACTATTCTTTACATTTTCCTTTCTCATTTTATTACTAATGTCCATGCAAATATATTTAAAATCTGAGCGAAAATTGTGTTGATACTTTTTCATGATGGTTCATGTTTAGGATTCAATCATGCAATGTATAAATGTATAAAGTGTATACACTTAATCGCACTAGCAAGAAGGAAAAATATATTTATGATATTTAAAGGGTACTTTACTCGAATTTTCAAAAATAGTACCTTTGATACAGCAAGATCCCATTCATCCCAAAACTTTCTTTCAGATTTTAAATCTGAGAAATCATAATTTGAAACACAGCATTTACAGGGAAATGTCACTCCAAATTGTAATATGTGTCCCAATTCCTGACCTCATTGCCAGTCTGCATCACACTTTCTGCAACATTTAAGAGAATCAGCAGAGAAAGACAGTAGGGGGAGGGAGGGGAATATGTGTAGCAGAGCAGTGTCCATAGTGAGGCTGTGCAGAACTTTAAGTGTTGCAGACACTACAAGAAGGCAGTGGAGTAAAGGAGGGTGGGGAATTAGGAGTACTCACCAAACAAGCACAGATAAATATGTGAGTACCGACTATTTTACTTCTCTCAATTGTAGTTTCAGAAAATGTAAAGTGTGTTTCAGTGAGTACAGTGACCCTTTAAACACTTTAGGGTCATCCTTTAGTTATAGGGTTCTATTTATAAAGTGTGTGGTATAGACTGAAATTACATTTTATAGAATCATAAAATGGTCAAAAAAGAGTTTTTTGCATTTCTTAACCTGCAATTTTTTTTATTTTATGGTTTCTAATAAATTGTAATAAATTCTCCAGCAATGCCCCTAGTGGTTATGACCAGAGATGTTCGAAACAGGCGAGTTCTGTCCTGTTTTAGATTAGATATATATATGGAAAGTTTCAGTTACATTTAATTATTAAAAGCACTAATATTTTGTATAAGTGGCAAAGATACCTAGTAAATGGTCTGAGGAACACGTACATATAACCAAAAATTATATAACTAAAAAACTAACTTAAGCTATTTTCGAGGTTCAGCATTGACATATATGATAAATTCAGAATATATAGATTTGATGGGTTCACCAATTCGGATTTGAGGGTTCACATAGATGTAATAGCTTGCAGAGAAAGGTGGACATCCCTTAAGACTTGAAGAAAAAAGGTTTAGGCTTCAAGTTCGGGAAATGGTTTTTCCCTGTGAGAACGGTAAATCTATGGAACTGACTTCCAGTGGCGTTGTTATGGCAGGTTCATTGGTCAGTTAAAAAAAAAGCCGGATGAGTTTCTGCAAACAAGGAATGTTGCAAGTTACTGGTATTGATACAAAGTAGATTTCCCGTATTTTCGAAAATGCCACACATAATAAATTATTATAATCATCTTTTCCCCACACCTCATTGGCTTATCCCCCCAGTTGTATTGTACAGAGAGAGTGAAGGGTTACCATTTTGGTTGTAGCACCACACCTAGTACCTGGGTACTACTGGCACTAGCAGAATGACCCCCCACCTTATTAGCAACTCTCCCTCTGAGTATCCATTGTGTGAGTGAAAGCAAGTACCATATAAGCCGACCGAGTATAAAACGAGGTGCCTATTTTTGCCTGAAAAATTAGGAAACATGATTGACCTTGATAAGCCGAGGGTTGAAATTATGACCACTACTACCTTTGATTCTGTGTTGTTCTGAGGCTTTATTTGCCCTTTAAAGTACAGCAGAATTTCCATACAGTAATAGCCAAATCCAGTATGGCATTACTGTATGGGACTACTGTATGTGAATTCTGCTGTCCTTTAAAGGGCAACTAAATTATCAAAACAATACAGAATCAGAGGCAATATTTTAACAATAGATAGCATCCTTCTGATTCTGTATGCTTTAAGCATTAGTTGCCCTTTAAATGGACATTATCCCATACAGTAACCCCCAATTCCTTGGCACTCCAGATGTTTGGAAACGACAACACCGAGCATTCTTTGGTTTCTGGGATTGTAGTGTCAACATCTACAGTGGTAAGGAATGGGGGTTACTCCCCTCCTATTGAGCCCCCCAATACAGTGTTACGGTACCTTACCTGGGCAGTCTTCAATCCAGGTAAGGTGCTTAAGGTACGCTCATTTGAAATCTGTCTGCTCACTACAAGGGAAACCCGGCGCCACACGTATTTCCCTCTGAGGTGAGTGACTCGTGTATAAGCAGAGGTTTGGTTTTCAGGCTATTATGAAAGCCTGAAAACCTTGGGTTATACTCGAGTATTACGGTAATAGGGGGTGCCATTTCAGGCTCTGCCCTGAATGAAGCAAACTGAGATAGCTCTGTGACAGCGCAGCTTGCAGATCGAATAAAATAGACAAAGCCTGGAAAACAAATATCCTCATCTATCCTACATCCTATCTAACAACCCACATGGCTAAGGTAAAACAAAAGAAGAAAAAACTAACAAGGAGACGGAGTTTTACAAGACAGAAAACTTACAGCGAAAAATCCAAGATGCGCGGAGCAGTCTCAAGTGAAGCCGGAAGACAGCGAGATGGACGTAAACAACCCAGAGACTTTGGATCATGCTGCAAAAACACAAAAGATACGTTAAAAACCCAACTCTTATCTACAATACCTAATATGACTGATACACATATAGAACACAACTACCTCCAGAAAAATAAAGGATCACCTGAAAAGGAATCCACTGTCTAATGTTTCCCTAAATGCAGCCATACCTAGCCCTAGAGATTTGTCCCACGGGAGGCAGCTACCTAGCAACAGCTATTGGGCTTGGCGGCTGCCTCCCGAATCCGCCGCTGGAACAGTTTCGCGGGCGCGCGCCGCCCGCTCCCGCCTACCGCGCATGCGCGATCTCGCGAGGTCCGAGATCTCGCGAGAGTCAGATTTTTTCAGCGCGCCATGGAGGAGGATTCGGTGAGCGTTGCTGCTCTCTGCCAGCGACCTCCTGTCACCGAATTTTCACCCCTCCCCACGGAAATTACCCCACAAGGGTGGTTAGGGACACTTTAATCATCCTCCTCAGATGAGGAGCCTGTTTTCAAAAGGAGGAAATTTCAACAGCCCCAGAAGCTTCCCTCAGACACCTCAGTTACCTCTGAGGAAGCATTAGCCCTGCTAAGGGCCCTAAAAGGGGTAAAAGGGTCCTCTTAAGGTGAAACACGGTGGTATGTTTCACAAATTACACACCCCCCATAAAGTACTCCCTGACGCTCGTTTGAGCAAGAGTCACAGAGGGAGGGAGGCGTTGCCTCACATGAAATGGCGTCGTTAGACGCACCTTCCCCATCTTCCACAGTGGATTGGGACTCTGAGACAGTGTCCAGGTCTCTGCTTCCTCAGAAAGGGGAAAGATTAGCGAGCTCCAGATGGCTCGCGTGGGGCTAGCTGGTAAGCATCCCCCCTCAAAACTTTTCTCCCAACGTTGGGACATATCAAGCTCCCCAGAAGTTTTTAACTTCGCTCAGCTGGCTTTCAGGTCCACGCGGTTAAAGAGGACGAGCTGGTGCCAGGAATTGTCTAGGGGTCCCAGACAGCAGGCCCTCATAGCCCCAGAAATAGATCCTGCATTAGCTTCCTTATAAATGATGCCCAGCCACATTCCTCCTTAGATAACACACTACGCAGCATCCAGTACAAAATAGCGGACGCAGCTGTCCACTGCTGTTCATGCTGTCTAAGGCCGAACAAGAAGGCAATATAGACGCAGACCATTCCTTTCCCTACTTCTCTTCCAAAAAAGCGTTGCTTAAAGCAACTAGCAGAGCTACGCTTATAATAGGCCAGACCTTCAATTACATATCTAATATAAGAAGGGCCCGATACCTTGCTTCGACAGGCATGTCAGACCTTGCCCCGAAGTCTCATGAATTTCCTAACCTGGAGACTAGCTCACTTTTCGGTGCGGAGTTCTTGCAGGAGGTAAAGATTAGACACAAGGCCAAAAAATCCTTTGCTGAGTTCAGGAGACCAGACAAACCCGAAATAGAGCCCTTTCGACAGGAGGGACCCACTTACAGCCCAAGGGACGTCCCGCGACTTCAACCAGGGCAGATACAAACGGTTCAACCCTAGAGGACAGGGACCAGACCAACACTCTCTGCCCCAGGAGCACCACCTGCTCGAAAACCGTTTGTTGTAAGTACCCCTTCTTCTTGCCTAATCCCTTCAGCAAAGTTTTATTCAGCTGGGAGGCAATATGTTCAGACCAATGGGTACTCAGAGATCAAAAGAAAGGCTTAACCCTTCCCCTCTTCAGTTCCACACCACAGCAGGCCCCGAGAGTGAGTACACACAAGAGTTTAGACAACATTCTTTCCTTAGCCTTATTACAAGGGAAGATAAAGAACCTTCTTTCCACCCAAGAGAGGTTGGATAAGCCACATTTTCCCAGTACAAAAACAGGATGGCTCCTCCGGCCGATCCTAAACGTAAGGTCATTAAACCGGTACTAAAACCCAGAAGTTTCAGACTAGAAAAACCGTCGGACCTTCAATATCTCCTGCAGAAGACTACCTTATGATAAAGGTAGACTTAAAGGACGCATTCCACACAATATACATTTCACCAAATCACAGGCCTCTCCAACGCCCCCTATACATCACCAGAGTACAAAACCAGTAATCCAGCACTTCAGCGAGAGGCATATTGTCACTTATCTACCTAGACGACCTTTTGGTGTTTGCACCAGAGGAGTCAGTGATACTAAGGCAGAGAGACCTGATACTATCCACCTTCACCGATTAGGGTTACCGTAAACAAGAAAAAATCCATTCTAACACCCTACAAAGTCCCTCCAGTTTTTAGGATTCTTAATAAACACACAACACTTCACCATTCAGGTTCCAGATGTGAAGTGGAACCTAATCAAATCCTTTGTTCAGGAACTCCTTCCCCGACATTCAATTCCTCTTCGCACGATAGCGAAGTTATTGGGAAGCTAGTAGCCTTAGCCCAGGCCTCAATACAAGCCCCCATGCTATGCAGGCACACCCAAATGTTCCTTCGAGAATGTCTCCAGAAAGGGACGGCATGGTCTCACCCAGTAACCCCCACACCCCGGTAAAACAGGAGATACAACAGATACTGCTCATTCCCCTCCTATCTCCTCGCCCGTTCAGATTAGGACCCCCAGACCTAACAATCACAACGGACGCATCCTTGGTAGGGTGGGGTGCGTTCACCACTTCCAGGGCATTCAGGGGTCGCGGGTCTCACCAGGAATCAGGTCTCCACATAAACCTTCTGGAACTCAGAGCAGCAAAACTAGCCCTCACCAACCTACTATCACGGTCACTATCAGGCAAGACAGTTGCAATTCAGCTCGACAACAAAACAGCTGTATACTACATCAACAAGAGAGGGGGAACAAAGTCGAGACAGCTTTTGTCTAGAAGCCCTAGAAATATGGGAAAAGGCACTACCCCTCAATATCAACCTAGTAGCTCAATACGTACCCGTCAATCGAACGAGCTAGCGGATGCCCTGTCCAGGCATCGGATGAACCTCTCACCCTTTGTCTCAAGCAACCCTATTCGCAAAAATAAATCAATTCTTTGGCAGGAGACAATAGATCTGTTCGCATCGGAAACAACAGCCCAGACACAGACTTTCGCAGTGAGAGAGTGGTCAGAGAATGCGTGGAGAGTGGATGCATTGGCATTTCCGTGGACAGATCTACCTCCCTCTACGCCTTCCCACCCTTACATTAATGCCACAGGTTTTAACACAAAATCGAATGGACAGTGCGAAAGACTTAGTCCTTGTGTACCCAGCCTGCCTTCCAGCCATGGTTTCCCAAAATCCACCCACTAATAGCGGGTCAGAAATTACCACTGGAATGACTGTAGACTGTTTCCAGGGTTCCCGGGATCTTTGTCCAAGCTCCCACAGTTAATGTGGATAGCAGCCGAGTAATTATTCTTCTGCTTCCAACAACTCTCCACTACCTCTAACAACCTAATCGACCTGTCCTTGCATTACAAAACAATCAGGAAATACAAACTCCTGATAGCCGAATTCCTTGATGGTTCACTGCTAGGAGGCCCAGTTCGAACAACCTAAACCATTATGGGTGCATTGGAGTTTCTTTCCCACAAGTTCCATTCTGGGCCTGCCTCCACAACGCTTAGATCTTATGGCTCAGCGTTGAAAATAGTAATTCCAGACTTAACATCAAACTCCATATACCTAAGATACTAAGAGGAGCCCCATGTCCAGACCTCCTACCCCCAGATACACATCCACATGGGATATTGACAAGCTCCTTAGTTACCTAGACTAACTGGGAACATCCCACATCCCTTTCCTCCGCCCTCTTTGCGTAAAATGGCATGCCTTATGGCCTTAGCCTTCGCTGCAAGATCAGCAGAACTAACCTTAATCCACATCCAGGAGCCGTGGATGTCCTTCACCCCAGGGGAGCCCACATAATTCTCAAAGGGAGAACCAAACCTCCCACATTTGCCAAGAATTAATAGAACTTGACTTACCAGAAAACAGGGAGGAACCTTCGTTGGTGTATAGTGTCCCACCTAAAACACTACCTACATGTATCAGGTGCAAACAGAGGAGACATCTCCAGCTCTCATCACATCCAGAGTTCCCTTTAGACCAGCCTGTTCCAAGACGGTCAGGGGATGGATACTTCAGCAATGGAGAGCGCAGGAATCGACACCTCAGTATTCCGCCCTCACTCCATTAGAAGCGCAGCTTCCACGAAAACAGCCTCCAGGGATTACCACTACAGTCTATCCTAAGAGCAGCTAGATGGTCGTCAGACAGGACATTTTCCGTCACTACTGGCGTCCCACAGAGATGGAACGTCTAAACTTCGCAAGGGCAACAACCAGGTGTGTGCTACTCTGCCCAATAGCTGTTGCTAGGTGGCTGCCTCCCTGGGACAAACAGGTTTGCAGGATCTATGGACTGCAAACCCCCTTTGTCCTAGGGAATAGGACAGCCACCTAGCAACAGCGCCCAACCCTCCCCCCCAGGGATCCTGTTGTTGATTTAGTGCGATCCATAAAATTAACGATAAGAACTTGCCAGAGATACTTAAAGGGAAACAACATACTGCTATTCTTGTTACTGTTGTTGTTGATTGTTCGAAAACCTAACGCACAAGACAAGCACAATACAATTCCTTTTTCTGTACCCTTAGCTCGTCCAAGGTTCCAGAGGCAGCAGAGCCAGATGGCACAGAAGACTAACAGGAAATAGGTCACACGTCTGTCAGGATCTTCCTCAGCCCTTCAGCTGGTCCTCCCAGTTACTTCCCATCTGTTCTGTTATAAACGTTATGCAGCAAACTTCCTGCACTATCGTTAATTAGTCTTATGCCATATTGCATTTAGAAGACACCCACAATTGTTATAAATGTTATCAAGTTGAGTAAAGCATTGAACTCATACTGACTGCTCCCTTTTCTAACTAATAATACCATACAAAAAAAAAAAAAAAAAGAGTTAATTATTTATAATAAATAAGTCCACTACTACTAATTAAGTAAGACAGCCACTTGCTTCCCGTGAAAAAATCTGACTCTCGCGAGATCTCGGACCTCGCGAGATCGCGCATGCGCGGTAGGCTGGGAGCGGGCGCGGCGCGCCCGCGAAAACTGTTCCCAGCGGCGGATTCGGAGGCAGCCGCCAAGCCCAATAGCTGTTGCTAGGTGGCTGTCCTATTCCCTAGGACAAAGGGGGTTTGCAGTCCATAGATTCCTGCAAACCCTTGTATCTTGGAACTGATCACCGTCTAACAGTCTCTATTCTTAAGGAATTGCTTCAATCCCAAACAAAAGCCTTTATGAGAGACATAGCAATGCTGATGAAAGACTTTAGAAAAGATCTAATGAGCTAGAAATCAGTCGATCACACAGAAAACAAAATGAAAAATTTACCACTGTTTTCAACAATATGGTGACTCACATAACACTTTGATGAAACGGTCACTACTCACAACCAAAATATTGGACTTAGAAAATAAGTAGATGCAATAATATAAGATCAGAGGGATCGCAGAATCCATCAAACAACCTCAGCTTCTAGAATATACAATGGATTTATTTAAATGTCTATTACCTGATCAACGGAACTGGATCTTGTGATCGATAGGATACACAGATTACCTAAGCCCAAACAAGCTCCAGCTCAGGCACCAAGGGATGTCATACTCAGAGTACATTTTTACTAAATAAAAGGAGGTTGCTAAAAGCCATGAGAGATAAAATTTCATTACTTGTCAAATTTCAACATATACAATGTTTCCTGACCTGTCACCTATTACATAGCACAAAGACGACAATTTATAGACATAACCAAAATCCTTCCTGACAGGAAAATAAACTACAGATGGGGATTCCCTACAAATTAAATATATTATATGGAGATAAATGGTTCTCACTCAATTCACAAAAGGAGGCAGAATCTCTCCTAAAAGAGTGGAAGATTGGAGACCTTCCGTGTCTCCCACATCTACCCCACCAAGAAGCAACTATTCTTCCCTAAACGATTATAACAAGAATGGAATTAAAGTGTTCGTATAAAATATATATGTTATATTTTCTCTTGACTGAAACTGATTTTGGAATTTACAAATTGTTAAAGCTAAAAGATCCTATTTGACCAAAACAGACTTTGTAATTTACAAATATATATGTCAAGTATCCTCTTCTGATAGGAGACAGTCCTTGGAATTAAAAACTGATTACACTAAATATCCTTTTTGACTGAAACGAACCTTGGAATTCATATAATGTTCAAGCTAAATATCCTTTTTGACCAAAACAGACCCTGGAATTTACAAGTTGTTACTCCAAATGTCCTTTTCTGAAAGAGACGGACCTTGAACCGTATAAAATGCCAACACTTAATACCCTTTTCTGATAGAAACAGATCTTGGAAATTAACTTTTTGTACAAATACAACCTTTTTTATAGATTAATACTTGGAACCACAAACCTTCTATAAAGAACATACAACTATATAATTGAGACTCCCTCAACTTATTAGACAAAAGCACTAACAACATGGAAAATATCTTAATTTGTTTGACTAACTCATTAAAATCCACAAGGAGATTATAAGCCAAAACAGAATCAATTGAAATCCAATAACGAAAATCCAATAACCAAGGGGTAAAGGACTTAATAGTTAATCTACTATGGAACTAAAACTATTAAAGCTACACACGGATTATATGACTACATAACAACGAACTTTGAACTACCAAAAGAAAATTCCCAACACAATTTCAATAAATACGTTATTTCTAGATAGTATAAATACAAATGAATAAGATAGAACACAATATGCTTGTTTCTATATTTGCATCCAAAATCAATAATTGGTGTAAGGGTTACTATATCTCATTACATCCACTATCGAATACAAGTGATAGAAAACACACACCAGAAACACATAAAGTTAAATCCATCTATAAGTTATAACTCAATTTTAAAAAATAACATCTCTTTAAGAGATTAACATATCATGTGGATGGGCTTAGGGGAAACATCCACCAAAATACAGGAAAAAGGTTACAGAAAATAACGAAAGTATGGATGTGTTTATTCTGACTTAAAAATTCAAACAAAACAATTAAACAATGTTAAAATGTTTATGTGGAGGAGAGGAGGGAGGGAGGAGGGAGAGACTACCCTATCTCAAATATATACATATAATAAATGTATTGGAGAGAGAAGGGGGGAGGTGAACGGAGGAGAGGGAAGGTAGGGAAAAGAGAAGGAGGAGGAAATAGGAAATGAGAAAAATACTACACAAACTGTAAATTATTGAAAGATTGAGAGTGCCTTCGTACCCATCTGCTATATCATACAACAGCCATTAATGAAAATTCATAGAAAAAAAAATATATATATATATACTTATATACTAAAAAGAAATCACTTAATACATCATACTGATGGGCTGCCGGGACATATTTGTCATAATACCTGTTAGGGGGGGGGGGAGGAGTGCGAATTTCATTATGTATTAACATATAGGTACCCTAGCTTAAATCGAAACAAACCAAATATAACTTAGTTGAAATATAATAATACTGTTGTATTACAATTAAAGGTTACAAATACAAAAAAAATGCATTGTATAATGACTAAACTACTTTGGGTAAAAATAACTAAATACTATGAATATACTTACCCATCTGTCAGCTACCGGAGAAGAGTAGTTCGATATAAGGAAAACAAAATATAAGAAAAGAGAGAAAGAACATAACACAATTACATACAACAAAGGCTAACATGCAAAGCAAGCACCAGCTGAAAATACCCCAACAAAATAATCTCTAAAGGGATCAAATTTCAAATCCCTTATATGAAGATTACCAATTTTTTTAGTTTTCTTAGATTTTTTTTGTACATAGTTGGACCAAGTTCTGGTCCCTCAGGTTAACCCATCCTTTGCCTTTACACAAAAACAGATAATCCTAGAACTAAAACTCAAAGAGACAACCAAATTTAAACCAACTTCACAAGACAGAAAAATCAAGCAAACCCATCCAAAGAACTTCTTAGAATACAACACAGACTTATCATTTTTACTTAAAAATCACAGTAAACTACAACATCAGAGGTCTAAACACCCCGTTCAAAAGGTACTGCCTTTGGAAAGAAATTACAAAATTAAACTGCGACATATTGTGTTTACAAAACTCACCTACAAACGAAAGACAAACATAGATTACAACATAAAAAATACTCAAAAATATACACACTTCATATCATCAAAAAAAAAGATGAGTGGCTATAGCAATTAACAACAATCTATCATTCCATGAAAAAAAAATAACTATAGATAAAAATGCAAGATACATCATACTGGAATGCACGATCAATAACACCCCATATACAATAGTCAATATATATGCACCCAATAAAGGACAATATATAATTTATACAAAACTATTAACCAAAATAAAAACAACTCTTTTAAAAACCTTACAATTACGGAGACTTCAAACAAATAACAGACCATACAATAGACACTACTAGTACCCACAGATTTAACAATAACTCAAATCTAAATCAAATACTCAAACTAGAAGACCTATACGATGTGGAGATCACTAAACCCTTTGGAAAAAGATTTTTCATATTACTCTAAAACACACAATACATTTTCAAGGATAGACATGATAATCACTGACAAATGGTTACTACAAAGAACAATTAGATCCAAATATTATCAAGACCTGCAACGGTAATTACAGATTTCACAGAAGACAATAACTTCCCATCTTAACTATCTGGAAATTAAATCTTATCTATTAAGCTCACAAATTAATAAAGAAAAAATCAGGAATGCATTACTGAATATTTCAAATTCAATGATAATGACCAAGCCTCTACATCCCAATAGCAACGCAGATAAGGCATTAAGAGGCCAAATAATCAAGATAGCTGCTGACCTTAAAAAACAGAGATCATCAGAAAGAATAACCATATCTAACCAAATTAAAAACACAAGAGGATATACATAAACAACACCCCACTCAAAACAATTATCAAATCTACAAGCTTTAAATAAAAACTACACCAACATAATATGTACCTACCACTTTGACAAATTCTTACGTAGAATGAATGCTTCATACTACACAAAAGGCCCTAACGCTGGTAAAATTCTAGCAAATAAATTCAAACGCAAAATGGCAAAAATTAAAATTTCATATATACAAAACAAGACTCTAGCAAAATATATAACCCTTTGCTATATACTATGCTACATTTAAACTTAAATAAAGACTCCTCTTACAACACCACCCACAAACCAAGAATAGATAATTTTCTAAAAAACCTAAATCTGAAAAATGCTTGTGAAGGTTCTCATTCATCCAGGCATGGTATATCTGTTGTATTCAATTAGATCAACACGGACTTGAAGTTTAGTTCTTGAAGACATTTCGCTAGTCATCCGACTGGCTTTACAATTCAGAATGACTTGTACAAAGAATCTGTGGCACTTAGTACCCTGGAAAATCCCAATTAGCATATCACAGCCAGGTGTTAAGGGCGTGATTAGATAGTGGTAAGAGGTGTTTAGGAACGCCCAGATAAGGTGTCAAAACAGCATTGTACATGGCAGACAGATGGTGTCGAACCCCCCCCCTCTATTTAGGCTTGGTTTCTTTATTTTCACATAAATGGCCTCCTTAACACACCTCTCTTGAACCAGTCACGTTCCTTTGCCAATATGTTAACATTACAATCTTCAAAGGTATGTCCTTTATGCTTAAGATGCAGGTACACGGCTGAGTCCTGACCCGAGGAATTGGCTCTTCTGTGCTGGGCCATACGTTGATGCAGTTGTTGTTTGGTCTCCCCCACATACAAATCAGAAGCATTCTTCACTGCACTGCACTGCATATATGATGTCGCTTTTCTTGTGTTTCGGTATTGGGTCTTCGGATGTACCAATTGCTGCCTCAGCGTGTTGCTCGGTTTAAGCAGACAGGTATACGGTGTTTTTTGAAAACTCTTTTAGTTTCTCGGAGACCCCTGCTACATATGGGATGACCATGTTCTTTCTCCTGTCTTGCTTTTCCCCTTCACTGTTGGTATTCGTGTTCTTTCTCTTCTTCTGCTTCTTTTGACAAAGGCCCAGTCTGGATATCCACAAGTTTTAAGGGCTCCTCTGAGATGTTTCATTTCTTTGGCCTTCGCCTCTGTGCTAGTGGGGATGTTCTCAGCTCTGTGTTGCAGGGTTCTGATGACCCCCAGCTTGTGATCTAAAGGGTGGTGGGAGTCAAACATCAAATACTGATCTGTGTGTGTTGGTTTTCTGTAAACCTCTACTTCCAGTTTACCATTCTCCCTGACTTCTACCAAGCAGTCCAGAAAGCCAGTTTGTTGTTTTGTACCTCTTCCCTTGTAAATTTGATGTTTGGTCTACCGAATTAATGTGTTCTGTGAAAGCTTGTACTTCCTTCTGGTGGATTTTCCTGGTGGACTTCCTATAACACCTCTTAGCCATCTATCTAATCACGCCCTTAACACCTGGCTGTGATATGCTAATTGGGATTTTCCAGGGTACATAAGTGCCACAATTCTTGTACAAGTCATTCTGAATTGATAAAGCCAGTCGGATGACTAGCGAAACGTCTTCAAGAACTAAACTTCAAGTCCGGTTGATCTAATTGAATACAACAGATATAAATCTGAAAAATATAACAGATAATCAATTAAAAAGTATTAGTCAACCTATCCAAAAAATAGAAATATTACAAGCCATACATGAACTTCCAAATAATAAATCACCAGGACATAACGGATTCATAAATGAATACTATAAATCATATATAGACAACCAATCCTTTCCAAAAGAAATGACACAAGCTATAATTGTCCCAATTCTCAAACCAGATAAAAGAACCCCATACATCACCAATTACAGAACAATATCTTTACTGAATACAGACCTCAAATTATTCTAAAATAATAGCATCAAGACTCCAACCATTTTTACCCACACTTCTAAACTCAGATCAAGTTGGTTTCATCCAAATAGACAACCAGGAGATAATACTAGGAAACTCATAAACCTAATTGACTGGACAAATAAAAACCAAATCTCCACTTGATAAATACCCCGATGCCAAAAGGCGTTCGACAGATTAAACTGGAAATTCTTAATTGTATATTAGAAAATATAACATTAAAGGATGTTATTAACTTATTCTCTGGCCCCACAGCAAAAGTATTTATCTATATGCTTTCAGACTCCTTCACGATTTCTAACGGAACCAGACAAGTCTGCCCTCTGTCCCCTCTGAATTCGATCTTGCTATCGAACCACTAGCAGAAGATAACACAAATATCACTGGAATCAAAATGGGAGACTCTGAACACAAATTAGGACTGTGTTGCAGATGATCTAATATTAACCTTAACCAAACCACTAAAACCTGATCCATTTACAAAATGTATTCAGAAAATTGGACACTTATCATATTACAATTAAACGAATTCAAATCATTAATTTTACCCATAAATATCTCACTCACACTGGAAATTTTTCTTAAAGCCAAATACCCATACAGTTGGGCACAGACTCCATAACATTCTAGGAATTCAATTAACCAAAAACAACATCTACATTATTCGAAAAAAACTTTATCCCTATGCTAAAATATCCAAAATTTGTGGTCTTCTAATACATACCATGGCTTACAAAGGAAATCTAATAAAATGATGCTATTACCTAACTATTATATAAATTTCATACCTTACCAATCATGATACTAATTCCTTTTCAATTCTATCAACAAAATGGTGAATGCGTTTTATGGTTACAAAAAACAAGAATTTGCATAAATATATCCTCAAAACTAAGGACAACCGGAGGATAGCATTCCGATACTAGAGACTATTACATAGCAGCTGTTCTGGACCAAGCCAGATACTAATGGACTAAAGATATAACAATATAAAATGGTTAGCGTGCACGCTGTTGAGAAAGCCCTGGTCTAGGGCAAACGCGTCCGCGTTCATTGGGTCCCACCCAGCCCCCTGACAGATCCCTCTTGTCCCTGAGATTCTTTACATTGACCGACCACTATGACATGACGGTTACCGGTTATCAGGAACAGATAAGTGTATGATACTCTAATATGGAGCTCTGCATGTGACTTTTTGCTGTGTTTTTTCAGTGATGGAGGGCTGCACTTGCATTGACACTTTGTATTTATTAGTCAGGTTGCAACTGTTTTCTATCTGTATATATTTTGTTTTTTACATGTTTTTCGTGTTTGCACATTATCCCCAATCTGTCTCTTTAATAAAGGTTGTACATAGTCTGTACATTCCGTGTGCGGTACCTTCTTTTCTCTTTGTTATTCCTATGATATTAAAGAAAAGTGACCTCTCGGATATTCTGGGAGCAATAGCATTCAATCCCCATACAATCCTACCAAATTTCCAACCCATTATAACAAAAGCCACATCTGGAAAAAAATCAATAAAACACATAATCTAAAACCATCAATATCTCCATACATAACACCAAATAGCCTACAACTATGTATACCAAATCTAAACATAAATTATACATTAGTGAAATCATATCACAAAAAAACTTCCTCATTTCCACCAAGCGAGCCAGAAACTTAGAATTCCCCAACAGAATTCCACAATACTACCAAATAATAAGTTTCCTACACAAACAAAATATTCTTGCAAACATACCTTAAACTCACTTACTGAAAACTAACTACACCTATGAAAAAAAGCATCACTAAATTTATAAACTATTAAACAATAAAAACGAATTTACAAGACAAACATCTCCTTAATATGGGAAATAGATAAATATAATAATAATAATAAATCATATACCCCAGAAACATGGAAATCTGCCTTCTTACAACCCTACAAACTTTCCAGATGCATCTCATTTTGGGAGACAGATAGAAAAATTTATATAGACTCTATAGAACCCCAGAAACGCTCTCTACATGGTTTCCAGATTACTCGCCTCTTTATTGGAGAAATTGCTCCTCAACAGGATCACTATTACATCTATGGTGGTCATGCTCCAGACTAAGGAAACCCTGGTATAAGCTTTTTAACTTTCTTAATAATCTACTAATACTAGATATCCCAAGATCACCAAAATTTACCTCCTCTTCTACAGAAAGTGGCAATACTGGTACATAGACTCAAGATCATCTGACAATCTGTAAAAAAAAAAAAAAAAAATATATATATATATATAAATACATACAAAAATTCTAGTCACTGACAGAACCATAATGTAAAGGCACCTCACTGTTTGAAAAACTAGAGTTTAAGTGTTTAAATGTTTAAACTTTTATTTTATTATAAGATAACTCATACCAATACAACATATGTATCATTTGTTTAACTCCCTTGTTATTAATCTGAATAAGTTTTATATATTATCACCATCTTTGTAAATATATAACTGCTGTGTAAACAACTATCTAAGTGTTGTATGATTGTATATACAAAATGCAAATAAACATGACTATAGGGGGTGCCATTTCCTTTTAGCATCAAGGAGTACAAGAGCAGGACCACTGCAGTTAGCCAGTAACCCCAACCACATTGACTTCTCTCCCTCAGAGTCTGCAACATGCAGGGGAAAGCAAGTGGGGGATACCATTTCTTGTTTACAGTGTAGCCCCACAACACTGTAATGCAGGCTTTATCCTAACTAGGGATAGACTAAAACTCGAACTAGAACCCCAGTTCGAGCATCTCCACCCTTCTAAGAAAGATTTTACCTCACGTAGTTCAGCTATACTCCAGGCTCAGATATTCTATTTACAAAACCCGATCCCTCCTGGCACAGCCACACTTCCACTGCTGCTGTTTCAAGCTGCTTAGTTACAAGCGTGCACAGCTGCAGAGGCTCATTCTGTACCACCGTCACTATCACGGCCATGATGGTGGCCATTACCACAATGAAGAGGGAGCCATGGTTTTGTAAGTAGAATATCTGACCCTGGGAACATCTTTGAAAAGTTTAAGTAAAACAAAAACGGGGGCTGAACTACACCCCATTTTTGCTGCGGACAGGGGACGAACAGGTTTAATGAATTTTCAGAAACTGAAAAGTTAAATGAAGGGATGACTTAACAATGGCTTGTGAACTCTGGTCTGTGAATTGGAGGGCTGAGATACTGGTTTATGAACAGGAGGGCTGATAACGCTGCTCTCTGAACTGGAGGCTGACATAATGGATTGTGAACTGGAGGGCTGAAATTACCAATGCTATGGCTGTAGGGCTGTAAGAGATGGATGCTTCAGCAGTTTGAGGAGCAAAAGAGTCACAAGTATAACTACCCATTGTAGTGAGTGTCTGCATGGTCTGTGTCACACAATTCCCAGTTCTAATAAAGATTTCTACCACTAACCTGTTGCTGCTCTGTTCACCTTTCCAATTCCTGCAGTCCCCTAACCATCTGCTGCACTTTTGAACTCCCCAGCTCCCCACCCCCTCTCAAGATTAATGCAGACTAACTTTTGCCCCTCTTAGCATATTACCCATAACCCATTACTTAGCTTTCCCATGATCCTTGATCCCTACAGCACCTTCATCATGTTCCTATGAACTCACAGTCCCTCTGCTTGATACAGAAAATCGTGGTCAGCATGTACCCACCTCTGGAAAAGTCCCTTTACACCTCCCTCCTATTTTTATGTTGATGAATTTTTTAGACCGGTCATGTTGGTCCAGGGGAGATCTTTGGAACAATCTTTTGGGAAAGAACCACACATAAGTTCTTCCTTTCAGAGCGATTTACTTGAAAGGGATTTTCTGTTTTAAAGGGTTTGTCTGTTTTTAAGGAGTGCGTTAAGAAACCAAAGCGTTTATTAACTGTCGTTTGCAATCTAGTAAATGTACTAACCTAGCACTATTTATTTCTAGGAGTGTGCCTGTTTTTAATCAATCAAAAAATATGATCTGGCACTAAGCACATATATTACCAAATGTTTGGCCAGGTAGAAGCAATCAATAAAGATAAGGAGACCTATAGCACTCTGTATTAAAACTCCTTTATTTACAATGGGAAATCACATAAAACATACTTAAAACATGTATAACACCCTAGGCTAGCTAGTATAACATCCCAGGTAAAATACACATAGTTATATATTAGCATTTGTGGATACATATGTATTTAGAGTGTTACACAAGTGCTAAATATTAGGTAAACATAACATGTTCATCTGTATCCATATTGGAGCAATATTAATTAAAACAAAGAAAAGGGTGTATACGATATCGTCAGAGTATGCCTGTATCAGTAGTGTAGCCCAGGTGCCCGAATCGCCATGGCATATTCGGGCATCCATGCTACACTACTGATACAGTGCTATAGGTCAATTCTCCTTTATTGTATTTTTTTTTTATTTATTTATTTATTGTTTTTTGTATAATTTTTTTGTTTTGTTTTGTTTGTTTTTTCACTACTTACTGCTTGAATAGTGGTAGGAATTGTTAAGTAAACACTGGGTTTCTAAAATAAATACTTACACTGCATTGTTACCTGTAGCTTGGGGCTGGTAAGAGACAAAAGACAGACATTTTTTCCTTCTTCTCTGATTGGATGGGGGTGTAGCTAATTGGCTTAAATTGGCTGAGGACTGTTGAAACCTTGGTTTTGAACTACACATAAGTTCTTCCTCCAGAGCGATTAGCTCCCAGACGACTTACTTGTAAAGGGATTTTCTGTTTTAAAGGGTTTGCCTGTTTTTAAGTGTGTGTTAAGAAGCAAAAGTGTTTAGAACAAGAAAGGGTTTAAGACAAGACTGCTGTTTCTCTGGTGTGCATTGCTGTTTTCTCTTGTTGTGTATTGCTGCTTAGGGTGAACAGTTTTATTGGGGCCCAGGGGACCACCATCTCCAATACAAGGGGAGAGACTGGGGCTAGAAAGCATAGGCATTATTAGAAGGGTAGATTGGGTAATCTGTCGCCAACACCCTACATGCCGAACAGTGTGTGCGCTGCCTGGTGCTAGGGTTCAGCATGTGGTGTATCGTGTAGACAGATTATTGGTGGGGCTGGGAATTACCCGAGGTCTTGGTCTTCGTGCCAAGGACAAAGTTAAAGGTGGAGGTGAGGTCTTAAAAATGATTCCGAGAGTTAGGGGCCAAGTTAAAGTAAGAGGACCTCGAGGGTAGTGATTTCAGAAATACTACTGCAGCCATGTGCTATGCTAGGAGCATCTGGAGCTTAGGAGTATAAATGCGTGCTAAGAGTGTGGTGTAAGGAGATGGGGTTTGGTTTTTAGAGAACTGGGCTGACTTTTCTGTTGGCTATAGGCTCTTAGTAGAGACAGATTGCACCTCAATGATCATGGTGCAGCTGTTTTGGGGGAGAAGATGGCTAGGGGGTTGAGGAGTTTTTAAACTAGAATGGGGGGAAGGTACGTTGAACTACACAGGGGTAGATAGAGAACTTAGGGATCAGGGGCTAATGACACAACAGAGGGAGGATATGGGGGAGGGGACAGCATAGAGGTTAAGGAGGCATGTACGTCCAGTATGGAGTAAATCAGTTGATAATCTAAAATGTATGTTTGCAAATGCAAGAAGTCTGGCTGGAAAAACTGGGGAACTAGAACTAATAACTTTAAAGGAAAGGTATGATGTAACCGGTATAACAGAAACATGGTTAAATGGTTCAACGACTGGACAGTAAATATTGAAGATACTCCTTATGTAGACATGACAGAGTTATTAAGAAGGAGGGGGAGTATGTATGTATGTTAAACAGGAATTAAGCCAAATCTAAAGATAGATGGGGTATAAACAATATGGAAGAAACAATATGGGTAGAGCTGTGTACAGAAAGCAAGAAGGGTAAATTAATGTTGGGGTATGTTATAAGCCGCCAAATGCCAGGGAGGGGTGGAAATGAATCTCCATATGCAGTTGGTGAAGGCTGCTGGTATGGGGCATGTTTTGGTTATGGGGGATTTTAACTACCCTGACATAGATAGAGTAGGAACTGCCAGCACCTTAAAAGGTATAAAGTTCTTAAATTTCCTATATGAGCATTTTCTTTCACAGATGGTAGAAGTTCCTACTAGACAGAATGTGTTGTTGGATCTGGTGATTCTAATAACTCTGAGCTCATTTTGGATGAAGGTAATGGGAAGCTTAGGAAGTGATCATGATATAGTGTCATTTAATATAGGTTGCAAAAAACTAAAGTGCACTGGGTTAACAAAAACTTTTAACTTTAGGAAAGCTAATTTTATGCTGTTAAAGGAATCACTCCTGCTCATAGACTGGGAGAAATTGTCTCTAGGTAAAGATACTGAGCAGATGTGGACCACTTTTAAAGGGATATAAACATTACATTTCTAAATTTGTGCCTTTAGGGAACAGGTGTAAAAAAATTAGGTCCACTCCTGCATGGCTTAATGCTCAGGTAAAAAGGGAAATGGGGAAAAAAAGAAAAAGGCTTTTAAAATTTTGCAAGAAAGCAATTAAACTAGCTAAAATAGAAAATCAAAACGGATAGCTGAAAAAGTAAGTCCAACTCCAAAATGTTTTTAAGATATAAAATGGTAAAAAGATGAGGACTGAGAATGTGGGACCATTAAAATGGGGCTGAGAAAGTTGTAGAGGATCTAAAAAGGCTAATCTGCTAAACTGTTTTTTTACATGGTTTTCACTACAGAGAATCCTAGTCCTTACAGCAGGGATTGTAATAATATGCAGGGGAGAAATGAAGAGTATTCACATTGGCTGAAGGAGGATATGGTACGGAAACAATTAGACAAAATAATTCATAAAGCCCTAGGACCAATGGATTGTATCCCCAGATTTTAAAAGAGCTTAGTTCAGTTGTATCAAGACCATTGTTTCTCATCTTTTCAGATTCACTTTGGTCTGGGGATGTGCCGCTGGATTGGAAAAGCCAATGTATACCACTATTCAAAAAGGTAGTCGTTCACCGCTGGTTACTATAGACCTGTAAGTCTAACATCAGTGGTAGGGAAATTGCTGGAAACGTTGTTACGGGATCATATCCTTGACTTTATGTTACAGTATATACTAGTATAAGTCGACTCGAGTATAAGTCGAGGTACCCATATTTACCTCAAAAATGAGTAAAACCAATTGACTCGAGTATAAGTCGAGGGTAGATTCTCCCCTCCAGCCCCAGTCCAGCCCCAGGAATAAAACCTATTTCCCTGCACCCATCTTCTCACCCTGCCCCTACACTACACTACTACAGTACACTACACTACTCCCTGCACCCATCTTCTCACCCTGCCACTACACTACACTACACTACTACAGTACACTACACTACTCCCTGCACCCCATCTTTTCACCCTGCCACTACACTACCACATCTACACACTACTCCCTGCACCCATCTTCTCACCCTGCCACTACACTACACTACACTACTACAGTACACTACACTACTCCCTGCACCCTCTTCTCACCCTGCCACTACACTACACTCACTACTACAGTACACTACACTACTCCCTGCACCCATCTTCTCACTGCCACTACACTACACTACTACTACTAATGCCTTACCTTTGCAGGAGAGTCCGGGCCCCCGACATCTTGATGGAGGAATCCGCTGCCGCGTCCACTGATGGTCGCATCCACTGACGTCACGACTCGGCACCGAGTCGTGACGTCAGTGGATGTGACCATCAGGACGCGGCAGCCGGATTCCTCCACCAGTTGACTGACTCGAGTATAAGTCGAGGTTTAGTTTTCAGGCTGTTTTCACAGCCTGAAAACCTCGACTTATACTCGAGTATATACGGTATTAGTAGTAGTCCGGCAGTGATTTATGAGAAATAGATCATGCCAGACAAATTTAATTTGTTTTTATGAGGAAGTGAGTAAGAATTTAGATTCAGCCACAGCAGTGGATGTGGTATACTTGGATTTTGTGAAAGCTTTTTATACTGTGCCACATAGGCGACTAATGTATAAACTGAGGCCTAGAAGAAAACATTTGTTCATGGATAGAGAATTGGTTATTGGATCACAAACAGAGAGTGGTGGTAAATGGAGCTAAATCTATGTGGGCTAAAGTTCTAAGCGGAGTGCCTTAGGGTTCCGTGCTGGGGCCTCTTCTGTTTAATCTGTTTATAAATGACTTAGCAGGGGGCATTGAGAGCAAGGTCTCTGTGTTTGCTGATGACACTAAACTATGCAGCGCTTAGCAGGGGGCATTGAGAGCAAGGTCTCTGTGTTTGCTGATGACACTAAACTATGCAGCGCTTTGGAAACTTCAAATGATGTGCAAGTGCTGCAAGCAGACCTAGATAGATTATCAAAATGGGCAGCAGAATGGCAGATGAGATACAATGTTGATAAATGTAAGGTGATGCATTTGGGATTTAATAATCACTGTGCCACCTACACCATAAATTAAATCTGTAATGAAAAAAGATTTGGGGGCTCTGGTAGATAACAGACTTAGCTGTAGCAAACAATTCCAGACAGCCACGGCTACTGTACTGTACTATACTGTCTTGTATAAAGAGAGGAATAGATTCAAGTAAAGTCTCATTCATGCCCGTGGGGGAGGGTACTGGGGAGGGGCATCCTGCAGCTGCAGTGCTAGTTAATTATTGGTCTGTGTGTGAATGGCAGAGGGAGGTGGAGGCTGTTCTAAGGACTGGAGATAACCACATACCCAGAGCCGGTGAATATACATCTATATAAATTTAGGACTTTACCAATCACTAAACCTGAATCTTTCTTCAATAAGATAGATTATTCAATCTCGACTTTCATATGGAATAATAAAAGGCCAAGGATAAATATGATAACTCTTACAAAGACCAGACAGGTAGAAGGCATAGCATTACCATAAATGAAAGACTACTATACAGCATCAATACTAATACAAATAAGATCATGGTGGACATCAACTCCTGCAGATAAACCATCGATACAAATTGAACCACAAAATTTTTCTTAAAAGGGTGGACATGCACTTGCTGGTAAGCTTGAACTGCACCAAACTGGTACTTATGTTGGGTGGGGGGCCCCATCTAAAATCTTGCTATGGGGCCCTGTGATTTCTAGAAACGAGAGCTTGTCTGCACTGTAAAGTCATTTTGAAACAGAAAGTGTATTTATATACGGACAGCTTTTTTTAAGGTATATTTTAACTTTGAACTGCTTTTGCTTTAGTAGAGTTTTAAGCCAGAGTTAAACTGGATAGATTGTGAGTGACAGTGGAATACTTCCCTGTGTTCATTGGGCCCCCCAGAATCACATGGGCCGGTCATTTAACGCCATTATCTCCAATTCACCTATTTGTCAGCCAGGCTTTTCGCATTTGCAAACATACACTTTAGATTATGATCCTGTAATATATTCATACACTTTAATATGCATGCCTCCCTACCCCCTATGCAACCCTACCCTTCCCTATGCATGCAACCCTACCCTTCCATCTCCCACTTCCCCTAGTAACCCTAACAAAACTACCTCCCCTCTCACCCTTCCCTGTCCTACTTCCACCCACCTCTATACTGGCCTCAGCCAGTGCCTGCTGTCCCCCCAGATTTGCCAATCCTTGCAATGCTGAAAGCTGCCCCCTTAGACTCTCCACCTCAGCTTCCAAACGGGCAAACCACTCACACCTGACACAGACATAGGTCCCCTGGTCCAGGTTCCTATACATGTGACAGGATGCACACTGCATGGTACCGACAAAACTGTCCCTTCTAATACACAACACTAGCACAGTGACACACCAACCTTGTTTTATTGCCCTTCTTGTATCAATGTCCTTCTTTTTCTATGTCCTTAAGAGCAAGGTCCTTTAGAACAAGGGACTTTAACAGGATCCACTCAGTTCGTTTTCACTAACAGTTGTTGCAAACCACTGAACCAACCAGTGGAGAGGGAAGAAAACAAACACTTATTAACCCTTTCACAAACTGTTTGCGATTACAACAGGTACAATACTAGAATATAGAAGCCCAGTGCACCCCTTTAATTGGATGAAAGAAAGATTAATCTGCTTAGTGCAGATTAATTCTAATCATTGAATCAGGGAATTTTCAGTCAGATATGTTAATTATGCGGTAGGCCTCAGGGCAACTGCATGGCCTTGGCAGTGAACAAGAATGTTCTCTTTAAAAGAGCATCTCCATCCATTAGATAAATTACTAACATCTGTCAAAAACACTGGCCTCTTCCTCTCCAGAACAACCTCAAGGAGCAGTTACTGTACAGTATGTATCCCAATCTATAAGACCCAAAGCTGAGAGACTGGCTGCTGAAAGAAAGCTAATTCACTTCATTGACACCTTAATAAAGAGCCCAGAAAATCGGTTAAAGGATATGTACAGTCAGAAAACAAATAAAGTATAAAGTATAAATAGAAGATGTATCCCTAACTAACCCTTTTCTGTTTTTTTTTTTTTTTTTAGGTGTTTCCAGAGCCTACCTGTGGCCTTGTAAAGTGCTGGCCGTCTTGGATACTGTGTTCTATCAGGTAAGCTCCGCCCCCGAGACCTGTTGGACCTCGTTACTGGCTGTGTCAAAGGATCTAGTGCCAGTTCCCTCCATGCGCGCGCGCGCCACCCGCATGTGCACACGTGACATCATCACGCCGCACGCGCTTGTAACAGCGCACGCAGCGTGATGATGTCATGCCTGTGCAAGGAGGGAACTGGTACTAGATCTTTTGACACTGCCAGGAATAACCCTGTAGGTTTTTTCCTAGCTATAGTCCTGACAAAATCTTAGTGCCTCTCCTTTTGAGACAGTAAATAGCATCCTAATTTCAGTTTTGACATGGAACACAGATTTGTAAGTACCCCTGTTTACCTCTGAAACGGTCAGTGAGATACAAACCTTGTCCTGAAGAGAACCTTACTTTAAGACTGAGACTGGAGATAAAGTTTTTATACCTAAAGTGGCAACAAAATTTTATGCAGACCAAGTAGCTTTTCTCCTTTCTCTTGCCCAAGATCCGGAAGAGGAATCTTTGTAGAAGTGATGTTTGCTTACTTACCTAAACAGAGTTGAATCAGACAATGTGATTCCTTATTAAACGGAAACTGTGGTCTCCAATCATGTTACAAAGAATCTTGGATCACATTTACTTTACATCTACATTTCCTTGTTTCTTTGCTTTGCTTTGGCGTTTATTCTTATCAACTCAATTTAAAAAAAATTGTCCTGGGTGGCTTTTAAATATTTTTTTTTTTTTTTGCCACAATTTGCTGCAAACCGTGAAATGTCAGTGCAAAACGGATATATGTCTTTATTTGAAGCATTAGGTCTTACTCCCCCAACTTACTCATTACACACAATATCATCATCAGCCTGTTCCATTGGGCAGACAGTCCCCTAAATCAATAATATAGTAAAAAAACATTTGAGAAATTCTTGCTCCATGTATTTATTAAAAGTAGTATTTCAAGTTTTTCTTTGGTTGTTATGGACCCCTGTTATAAATATCATGTCAACAGCTTTGTTAAAAACACATTTACCGAGAAAAATGTTGACTTTTCAATACTTCTTTCCCCTGTTGGTATGTAAAATTGAACATAGTGCGATTGTGCAACATAAGCATAGTACAGAAAATATTCCATAAACCTGCTAGATACTCCTAACTGAAAATTACATTACATTACAATTCATTCAACTTTTTATTTTTTTTGCCAGCACACGATTTGCCTTTAAAAATAATTTTAACAATGAGGTTTTAGTACCACACTTAAGCCAAAATATGCAAGCTCATTTAATGCAAGCCCTAATCTGCTAAATCAAGTCCCCCAGCATTGTACCTTAGTAAAAAGGCTGTGTTGTACTTAAATATGTACGTATAAATACGTACATATTTATAAAGGGCCGAAAATAACGCCCTAAAATTACCGCCGTGACGAAAATACCGCAATAGCCATATTTATTATGGCGCGAGACATCACAGCGAAAAGTGTGCGGCGGTGGTTTGAGCTATCTTCGCGGCGATGCTGCACTTAGCACAATGCGCTAAGTACAATATCGCAGAGAAGGGAGTTCTAATCCCTTCACACGGATACGGAACAGGAGGCTGGGAGGGGCTGCTGGGAAGGGGTTGTGGCAGGTGGTCGCACCCTGCCCCCCGTGGTGGCGACCACCCGCCGCCACCACCTTCCCAGCCCTGTGCGCTCGTGGGGAGGGGAAGGGCCCGCTGGAGGGTCCCCCAGCAGGCCCTTCCCCTCCCTGTGAGCGCACTGAAAAGTGCCTTTTGAGGCTTAGGGTTCCCGCAGCTCGAACCGGGACCCCCCTCCGCGGCCCAATCAGAAACATCGGCCGCAGTGAGCCTGTCTGGCATCAGCGATTTCAGTGGTGTTGGTGTTGCTAGCCCAAATACGTAACGCTGGATCAAGACACTGGCAACATTGGCCTCGTTGAGGCCACCGACGCCCACCAGGGGTAGCCCTGGTGGCCGCAGGTATACCTCTCGGGGTCGGTAACCACAGCAGAGCTGGTGTCGCCGGATGGAAGAAAGAAGACGCCACCCAAGAGTTGTGGGATCCCCAACAAAGGCACTTCTCATTGCTGCAAGTGCCCTTACAAGGGCCGGGGAGGGGGGTCCTGGCTTGAGCTGCGGGGCCCCTTAAGCCCCAAAAGGCCCTTCTCAGGGTCCCTGATAGGGCCGGGGAGAGGGGGACTGTTCGAGCTGCGGGACTCTTAAGCCCCAAAAGGTGGCGCATCAGTTACCTCTGCTTTATGTAGCATAGTAATTAAAGTTGAATAAAGACATACGTCCATCAAGTTTATAAATAGAAGTGAGCGGTAACTGATGTGCAAACCGCGAAAAGTAAACGAGACGTTAACTTTTCGTGGGCAGTTTCTGCCATTTTATGAATCGCGTTAATATTAATAATATTTTTGTCGAAAATAGTAGGAAAAATCTTTTCAGATTCGCTTTTGTCTGGGGATGTGCCGCTGGATTGGAAAAAAGCCAATGTAATACCAATATTCAAAAAAGGTAGTCGTTCACAGCCTGGTAACTATAGACCTGTAAGCCTAACATCAGTGGTAGGGAAGGTGATGGAAACTTTGTTAAGGGATCATATCCTTGACTTTGTCTCCAGAGATCATCTTATTAGTAGTAGTCAGCATGGATTTATGAGAAATAGATCATGCCAGACAAATTTAATTGGTTTTTATGAAGAAGTGAGTAAGAAGTTAGATTCAGGCACAGCTGTGGATGTGGTATATTTGGATTTTGCAAAAGCCTTTGATACTGTGCCACATAGGCGACTAATGTATAAACTGAGGACTGTTGGCCTTGAAGAAAACATTTGTTCATGGATAGAGAACTGGTTATTGGACCGCAAACAGAGAGTGGTGGTTAATGGAGCTACATCTATGTGGGCTAAAGTTCTAAGCGGAGTTCCTCAGGGTTCTGTACTGGGGCCGCTTCTGTTTAATCTGTTTATAAATGACTTAGAAGGGGGCATTGAGAGCAAGGTCTCTGTGTTTGCTGATGACACTAAATTATGCAGAGCTTTGGAAACTTCCAATGATGTGCAAGTGCTGCAAGCAGACCTAGATAGATTATCAAAATGGGCAGCAGAATGGCAGATGAGATTCAATGTTGATAAATGTAAGGTGATGCATTTGGGATTTAATAATCCCTGTGCCACCTACACCATAAATAACTCTGTGTTAAGTGCATCTGAAATGGAAAAAGATTTGGGGGTTCTGGTAGATAACAGACTTAGCTGTAGCAAACAATGCCAGGTAGCAACAGCTAGAGCTAGCAAGATATTGTCTTGTATAAAGAGGGGAATGGAATCAAGAGAGAAAAATATTATTCTCCCTCTTTACAAGGCACTGGTAAGGCCACATTTGGAATATGCGGTGCAGTTTTGGAATCCCATATACAAAAGGGACATCTTGGAAATTGAGGCAGTTCAGAGAAGGGCAACTAAATTAATAAGGGGAATGGAGGGGCTTGAATATGCAGGCAGATTAGACAAGTTAGGGCTGTTTACATTGGAGAAGCGGCGGTTGCGTGGGGACATGATAACCTTATACAAATATATTAATGGCCCATACAGTGAACTCTCTGGTGCATTGTTCACTAATAGGTCATATCAGAGGACTCGTGGACATCCTTTAAGGTTGGAAGAAAAGAAGTTTCATCTTCAAGTTAGGAGAGGTTTCTTTACAGTGAGAACGGTGAAACTGTGGAACTGTCTTCCAGCAGAGGTGGTAATGGCAAGTTCATTGAATAACTTTAAAAAAGGCCTGGATAAGTTTCTAAAACTAAAAAATATTGAGAATTACTGGTATTAATGCATATAGATCTGGTTGATCCAGGGATACTTTCCGATTGCCGTTTGGAGTCAGGAAGGAATTTTTTCCCCCCTTTTTTAGCTGGGGTTTTTTGCCTTCCTCTGGATCAACTGTTAGGTAGGGTTAAAAAAAAAAAAAAAAAAAGGGAATAGGTTGGACTTGATGGACGAATGTCTTTATTCAACCTTAATTACTATGTTACTATGTTATGTTTGAAAAGTTAACGCTCGTTTATAAATATGCCCCTTAGTGATGTAGAAGAACTTTATGAGTTCGGATGAACTCAAACTACCCGAACTAGTTCAGTTTTCCAAACTCGCTGACTTATTTTTGAAAATTATCGAATGTAACATTCGAATTCGGTAACCTTCAAATGCCGCCTTCGATTTCGGTAACCCTAAAATGTAATGGTCGGTAACCCTCAAATGCAATGTTCGGTTTTCAATAACCCTCGAATGTAACTGCGGATTTCGGTAACCCTCGAATGTAATGTTCGATTTTTGATAACCCTCGAATGTAGCCTTTTAATTTGGTAACCCTTGAATGTAGCCGTCGATTTCGGTAACTCTCAAATGTATTATTCGATAACCCTTGAATGTAATGTTCGATTTTCGATAATCCTCGAATGTAGCGTTCAAATTTGATAACCCTCTAATGTTTTGTTTGATATTCAGTAACCCTTGAATATAGCATACAGAAACCCGACAATTGCCCGATCGTGGGAAAAGGTAGTGTTTATACACATTTTGGTGATATATACATGTTCCCCAGACCATCTCCCAGATGTTATAGCAAGTAATAGTAATTTTTAATAAATAGTAAATTCGGCTATCTTTACTTACTATTGACAAAGAAGCTATTTAAACCCGAATTAACATACACCTGTGAGTTCCTTCTCTATCTGTCTGCACGTGAGTGTTTCTGCATGTTTCTTACCTGATTGTTATGCTTGGAGAAAATAACAATAGTAATTTGTTTCTCTTTTTGGAAGCTATATTTAAAAGAATTAAAAAATGTAATTTCAAAGAACCTCAAGGGAATTCTTAAACAGTTTTATTTTAAAAAGATCAAGGAATTGCAGTAAGGTCTTGTGAGTGTTTTTCTAACCACATTAGGCAAGACATAATGCACAAGTTCTACTGGTGATAAGAGACTTCTACCATCCACTTTCCTAAGCTTTTCTTTATCATGCTTGTGGTTTTCAATTTGTTGCATCTCAATTTTTAATGGAATAATTGCTATCCTTACTGGGAATTAATAATTTGCTCTATAAAGCAAGTAATTGACAATACAAAAGCTACTCAGTAGGATAATATAAGACAGCTGTTTTATTAAAAATCAAAAGGGCACAAAAAACTCAACAATCAATAGTTTTAGCATTTGTATTGATTTGTCTACTGTATTTTTTAAGAATTTAAAATAAACAGTATTGTATTTGACATGTTCGCTAAGACAAATGGCTCCAACACAATGTAAATCCGTTATATATCTATTTATTATTATGCCCATAATAATCTTTAAATAATACAGTACTCTTTTTCTTCCTATTACTTTTTTGCTTTTTCCTATTTTCTTGCTAAAAATGTGTCTCTAAAACAATTCATCTGACCATTCATTAATGAAATCAGCACCTTATAGGCTAAAACATTTTTTAAAAAGCAAAGCTTACATGGCATAAAACTTCTTAACAGATGTGAACATTTCAATAAAAGTTGACATTTTAGGGTGTTCGGTTTGTTACATATTTTATAAATATGCTTTTTATAAATTGTACAGAGTTTTTTTGTTTTACTATCTGTATGAATATTCCACAGAAAAAATGATTTGTGTGCTGCACTTTTTGTTTTACTTCTATATTGACTATACATAGACACATAACAATTGGTAAACTATCAACAAAAACAAAAAATAGATATTTGCTACTGTAGCTTAAAGGGTATTTCCACTGAAAAACTCAAGTTGTGCCATATAATTTTATTGAAGAAAGGGAGGTATAGGAGCTGTGTCTTATCTCCCGTTCTTCAATAAAACAATCAGGAGCCAGGAGAGAATGTACAGAACTTACCCACTCATTCTCTCCCCCGGCGCGTAGTGTGACAGGTCCTGACTGACTCTGTCTTCTATGCACATGGATTGCACATGTTTGGCCTGTCAAACTATGCAAACAAGCAGGTAAGTTCTGTTACTTCTCTCCTGGCTCCTGATTGTTTTATTGAAGAACGGGAGGTAAGACACAGCTCCTTTACCTCCCATTCTTCAATAGAACTATTTGGCACAGCTTGAGTTTTTCAGTGGAGATTCCCGTTAAGCATAAACCAAGACACAGACTCTCAATGTTTTTTTCTAGATTATTAAAGGGCATGTCTACCCATCTTTAATATCTTTGCTTACCTTCTCCGCCATCCGTAACTGAGAGATCATTATACTTCTTTTACCGATAGCTAAATAAAGCCAATAAAGACCAACAAAAAAATATTTTAAAATGAGGACAGTGAATTTGGGACCTTTTAATTAAAAAAGATTGCGTTCAAAAATTTGAAAATCGTGATAGAAAAATTCTGCTTCAATTAGGCTTGAATCAGATTAACGGAATTTCAATAAGTTCCACGGAAACGAACGCAGAATAAATCTCACCAGCAGATGAGATTTAGTGTTGATAAATATAAGGTGATGCATTTGGGGTTTAACAATCCTTGTGCTTTCTATACCATAAATGTCTCAGTGCTAAGTGAATCTCTTTTGGAAAAAGATTCTGGGGTTCTAGTAGCAGACAGCAATGGCTAGTGCTAGAAATGTCTGTTGTATTCAGTTAGATCAACTGGACTTAAAGTTTAGTTCTCGAAGAGGCTAGCCATCTGACTGGCTTTCTCAATTCAGAATGACTTGTACAAGAATCTGTTGGCAATTATGTACCCTGGAAAGTCCCAATTAGCATATCACAGCCAGGTGTTAGGGACCTTCTGAATGCAAGGCGTGGTTGCATTGTGGCTAAGATGTGTTATAGGAACACCCAGGTTAAATAACAAAGATAGGTGTTCAGTGTGTATTAACCAATTTGATACTACTTTGATAAAACACCAGGGAGTATTACCTTTTTACCATGATATGTGCTGAACTTTTTCAGCACTATTAGTGCTACTTTTTGCTAGATAATTTTTAATTAAAATTTGCCTTTTTAATAACTTTGATGAAAAGAAAAGTTGAAAGTTTAAAAAATTGTGGTAAAAGCTGGTGGGGAAAAAAGAAAAATAATGCCCCTTTATAAATATGTCCCTCAGACCCCCATTTTATTCGTAAATAAAGAAAATCGAAACATTAAAAAAAAAGAATCTTAAAAAAGCGAAAATTCAACCTTAAAAAGCTAGCTCAAGGTTTGTATTACAGTAAATGCTGGAAAATAGTCTAACACTCCCCTGAGTACTTATTAGTATTGAAAAACACTCTGTACTGACACCTTTTATGGACTCATTGGCAGGCTAAATAAATGGCCACTTTTGGTGAATTGAGGTGGCTGAACTTAACTCAAAAATACACTTTTCACCATTTTATAAATTTGCTTGAGCGGTAACGGCAGCAATGTATGGTGAAAAGTAGCGGTAATGACTTTTCTTTACTGGTTATCACTGCTTTATAAATAGTGAAAAGTCCAAATTTGGCGAAAAGGCAGCGTTAAAGAAGGCGAAAAGTTTAACGAACCTCTATAAATATGCCTTTGTGTTAAACCCCCCCACCTCTATTCAGGCATGGTTTCTATTTTTTCACATAAATGGCCTCCTTGACACCTCTCTTGAACCAGTCATGTTCCTTTGCCAATATGTTAACATTACAATCTTTAAAGGTATGTCCTTTTTCCTTATGATGCAGGTACCTGACCCAAGGAAAATTGGCTCTTCTGTGCTGGGTCATACGTTGATGCAGTTGCTGGTTGGTCTCCCCCACATACAAATCAGAGTATAAATTATGTCGCTTTTCTTGTGTTTCGGTATTGGGTCTTTCGGATGTACCAACTGCTGTCTCAGTGTGTTGTTTGGTTTAAAGCAGACAAGAATACAGTGTTTTTTGAAAATACTTCTTAATTTCTCGGAGACCCCTGCTACATATGGGATGACCATGTTCTTTCTCCTGTCTTGCTTTTCCCCTTACTGCTGGTACAGTATTTGTGTTAATGTCTTTCCTTCTACTTCTTTTGACAAAGGCCCAGTCTGGATATCTACAAGTTTTAAGGGCTCCTTTGAGATGTTTTATTTATTTAGCCTTCCCCTCTGTGCTAGTGGCGATGTTCTCTGCTCTATGTTGCAGGGTTCTGATGACACCCAAATTGTGATCTAAAGGGTGGTGGTCAAACATCAAAAACTGATCTGTGTGGGTTAGTTTTTTGTAAACCTCTACTTCCAGTTTACCATTCTCCCTGACTTCAACCAAGAAGTCCAAAAAAGCCAGTGTGTTGTTTTTGTACCACTTCCCTTGTAAATTTGATATTCTGGTCTACAGCATTGATGTGTTCTGTGAAGGCTTGTACTTCCTTCTGGTAGATTTTAATACAGGGGTCATCCACGTATCTGAACCAGTGGCTGGGTACTATGCCAAGGTATTGCATGCCTGTTCTTCCACATTCTCCATGTAAAGGTATTGTCTTTTATAAAGATGTATTAAGATTCAAGGAAAAAAAGAAAATATTCTCCCTCTTTACAAAGCACTGGTAAGGCCTCATTTAGAATATGCAAGGTAATTTTTTTCAGAAAAGGCTCCTATGAGACCCCCTCCTGACGCGGAATCTAAGTACCTGCCGGTCTTCCCCAGAGCCTCTGATGGTGTGGATGTTGTGCGGCAAAAAGGCACCTGGTCACAGCTCCAGAGGAGAGTCCCACAAAAGTCAATCCCAAAATGTGGTGAAGACAGCAGGACAAGAGAGCTTAAACAAGACTGGCAGGTGATAGGCAGCAGGCATGGAGAGAAGGCTGTACCAGCATCAGAAGCAAACTGATATGGAGACCAAAGGTAGAAATGGTAACAGGAGCAACTTGCAGAATGGAATCAGATGAAGGGAACAGGAATTCAGCAGGAATAATAATATCACTAAAGTAAGGCTTAGGAACAGAGTAACAAGCACTGAACTTGCAGCAAGAGCCACGCACTTCATTATTCTGCGACGCACCCTTAGCTCCAGGAGGCACGCACACAGGCAGGACTCCAACCTGTTTGCGATGCCTGTGCATGAACGCCGGCGTGTGCAAACGTGAAAGTCTCCAGGAGCAGGTAAGTCTTGGGGCATGACACCCATATATAAAAGGGACATCTTGGCAATGGAAAGAATTCAAAGAAGGGAACTAAATTAATAATAGGAATAGAGGGGCTTGACTATGCAGACAGATTAGACAAGTTAGGGCTGTTTACACTGGAGCAGTGGCACTTGCACGGGGATAAGATCACTTTTTACAGATATTTTAATAGGCTGTCGGTAAGCTCTCTGTTTAAAAATAAAAAATAAGTAAGATTAATTATTCCTATCTCCCAATATAGAATATGCTGTATTAAGGAGCTACAGCATATCATTTTCATTTGCTAGGTTAGTGCCCTGGGCATTTTTGTATTAAAGATACAGTAGTCAGGTGGAAGACTGGCAGAAGCAGTTTTTATGTTGGTGCTCGTCACAGAAACAAAATTGAGAGGTGCGAATTATCAATTTTACCTCCCTGCCCCATGCACTTTTAATTTCAAAGGGTATCTATACCCGAAATAATCAAGTTTTCAAAAATTGTACCTTTAGATACAGAAAGATCTCACTGCTCCAAAACTTTTTTCGGATTTTAAATCTGGGCTGGATATCCTGAAAAAATTATAATATGTGCCCTATTCCTGACCTCTAACTAGAATATTTTGATGCCTGCCAGCACACCTGCAACAATTAAGAGAATCAGAAAAGAAAGATGGGGGAGGTAGGGGAATATGTGTAAGCAGAGCAGTGTTAATGGTGAAGCTGTGCAGAACTGTCGCAGACACTACAAGAAGGCACTGAGTAAGGGAGGTGTTTGAGTGAGTATAGTGACCCTTTAATACATTTGGTTTTTGTCCACTTATAGAGTCAACTAGCAAAGAGGGGCTGTACACTTCAAACCCACACAACACAACGTTTAAAGTAAAGTTTAAACTGGAAAGAGAGGTACAACAGACCACAGACTTCCTTCACTTCAGTGTGCAAAAAGTAACTCTATTAGAGCAGACCTGAAACATTTCAGAGCAACACTAGTCCATAATAGAGATAAAGTTCAGGTCCGTTTTGAACCCAGTTTCGAACTGGATCAAACTAAATGTTTGGATTTAGAACAGCTACATGACCTAAAATCCCCCACATTGACATGCACTGCACTGTGAATCTCACACGCTAATAGATCACAAACGTGACTGTTTGCATATGAGATACATGCCAGTGTGGCCTAGCCCTTATGGTGGCCATTGACATTACAATTGCAGTCAGAACATTTTTTTCATTATAATTTAACCACTGATTACTATGCTTAAAGGACAACTCCACCCTTATAAGAACGTCTTTTAGAAAGAATGGCCTCTTTAAAATGTGTTGATATATCATAGTTTGTCCTATGAATTCATTACTGTATGCCTACTATCTGGATGCGTCATGGAAACTGGATGCGTCATGGAAACTGAGCTTCTGGATGCGTCATGGAAATTGAGCAATTTAGAAACCTGTACTGAGACTGTACTGAGCCTGGGCATGCTCAGAAGAGGCAGTCAAGGGATTAACATTCAGTCATTGGCTGTGATGTCAACTGACAAATACATAACTGACAGTTACTAACTGGAAGAACCAGGAAGCAGAAACAGGGGAAAAAGGACATTGTGCAGTATTTGAGGTTAGACATATATTTCACATTTCAAACTATTACAGTTTAGGGTTTTGGGGGGTGATTTACCTGTATGTAAGTTTTCATTTCAGGGCTGGACTTGCCCTTTAAGGTCCTTAAAGGAGTAATTGCTGGCCACATCTCTGTGCGCGCACATGCATGTGGCAAAACTTTTTTTTCTGGATAAATTTTATTTATTTTTAATAAATTTTACTCAAAAAGTCTGTGAAATCTCCAGAAGAGTTACAAAATTCTGCTATATTAAAGGGGAACTGTGGTCCAAAAATGACTTTAGGTAAATTGATAGGAATTGCTCTCCCGAGGATTTTTGCAGTGTATTTCTATTGTTTACTTTGCATAGTTTTAAAGATATTTACATTTTTGTGTGTGATATGGCAGCAGCATCAACAGGTCCCCTGCACTTCCTGTTCTGAAACTATGTGACAAGTCAATCTGCCCTGTGTCTCCTCCTCCCTTTGCAGCCCCCCTCCTCTTGCAAGCCCCCCTGGTCCCTCTCACTTATGGACCCCATGGCCCCTCCATTTGCAGGCCCCCCTTGGCCCCTTCCCTTACAGACCCATATGGCCCTGCCCACTCGTGGACATCTTAACTCCGCCCACTCACAGGTGCCATAGCCCCACCCACAGGTGTCATAGTCCCGTCCACTCATGGGTGCCGTGGGCCACCCAGACCCCCCCTACAGAGTGAGAACTCTGCTTGAAAAGGCTGTTTTCACATAGTGGGGTATTAGGGCTGTAGATTTCCTTACCTTCACTGTGGGGACCTTCACACAGCAGTGAGGGGGAGGGACTTCCTGCCTCCCTCACACACTGAATTCTGAGGCTGTGCTCGCTGGTGGCGAGATGGAGGAGCAGCCTTAGGAATGTCACATGTTAACCTCCCACCCATTAACTTTCTGATCAGTAATTTCTTTATATCTTGGGCTGTGAAGCACGTAGAGAGGTGGTTGATTGCTTGTTTTAAAGGTAGGAAACTGGCCTAACCACAGTTACCCTTTAAAAAATAATATAACTTATTTACTGGGAGGATTCCTAGTTGTCTAAACCAAGGTAAGTATATATTCTCCCGCACCATCATTTATCTTCAAAGTCTATATTGGCTGGGTGCTACCTATCGTGTCATGACTAATGACCATGAATCTCAGTAAAAACAAAGCAATGGTGCACTCTAGACTTAAACAAACTTGCGTGCTTTATTCACACGAGTAAAGTTTCGATATCATTTGATATCTTCATCAGTTGTCTAAACCAGTGCAATCCAATGCAAAATCCTACAAATTCTTCTGGGACTGAAGGCAAATTTTGCTGAAACAGTTAAAGGGGATCTGTGATCTCAATATAATTCCCCCTTTTAAGAAGGACACTCCAACCTTTAAAATGACCCAGGGATCATGCTTCTTGCTGCAATCTATCTAAACATACACATTACAGGTGGTGCTTCCTTCTTAAACCGTAAGCTGTGACATCGCCAGCACCACTGCTGTTGTTTTTGTTTAGGGGTGGGGCTTATGACGCTTATGATGTATCTGTCACATCATAAGCAGTGCAGACTGGGAAGTAAAATTTAAAAGGGTATAATTTTGGATTTACAGCAGTTAGAGAAATAATGCTAGGTTTGAAAGGTATGAGAGGGAACTTTTTAATGACCATTGTGTGGAGACCACAGTTCCCCTTTAAATACCACTAGTGTTGTTGAGTGGATAAACACACACATCACATAAGTGCCAAGTAAGGTGAGTATATAACAAGAGTTTATGTATATATTTAGTCCAGAAGAGCCCTTACATATATGCGTTACTATATAAACTAAGTCCAAAGTGTTTTAAACTTCACTTGGGGCCCTCAGCCACATGAACTTAAAAGTAAATACATTTTTATTATTTTTTTTTATGTATCACAATTTTAAAACAACTTTTTTGGGTATCCTCCACTTAAAAAAATGAGTTATCTCATCAGTGTCCATTTGTCATCATACATAATTCTACAACATTACAGGCCTCTAAGTTTGAATTCAGTGGTAAGGAAGATACTGGAAAGTTTGAAACAGGAACAGCAAGATTTCCATGTTTGCTGATGACAAACTTTGTCGACCATTAAAAGCTTCAGAGGATGTGCAATCGTTATAGGTGGATCTAGATAGATTGTCACATTGGGCTGCTAAGTGGCAGATGAGATTCAATGTTGATAAATGTAAGGTGATGCATTTTTGACTTAAAAATCCTTGTACTGTTTTGTGTTAAGTGAATCCCTGTTGGAGAAGGATCTTGGAGTTTTGGTGGATAACAAATGTTCTGTCCACACTAAACATGTACAGGAAAAATTTATGTAAGTTTGACAGGCAGTTTAAAGCCTTCCCAATAGTTAAAGAAATCAGCCAGGGATAGAACCAATAGATTTATTAACTGGGAGGTAGAATGGTGTGTGAAGGGTAAAAATGAAAAAGTAAATGCCAAAATGAACATCTTAACAAAATAGCATACAATCAGTATGGCAGATATATTATATAAACTGCAATCATATAAACATTACATAACACCGTATCACACATGCATTACACAATGAATAACAAAATAAACAAGGTATGCACTAACACATGGCAATAATAAACAGCCTTTCCCTTGCAGTAAATGGTGCTTTAATATTCTTGGCGCCCCCTAGTGACATACATGTACAGTATACTGCGGCTCTTGCACCCAGATCTGGGGACATGACAACAAACTTAAAGGGTATGTCCACCCAAAAATAAACTTTTTATATGTTCTTTATATAATAGCACCAACCTCAAACGCCATGTCCGTTTTTCTAAAAAAAAATTTGCTTTGCCCGATATTTAATGAGATATACATCAGGCCGCATCAAGTCTGCACTTCCACTCCACTTCCTCTCTCCCGCGACGTTAGCTGACCCCATGCTGCAGCATACAAAAAAACATTCCTCCTCTTGCGTGGCTTCCCGGACGCGAAAGCCAATGAGAACACAGCATTCACAGAGGTGTGTGTGTCACAGAGCGATCAGTCAGGAGCGGTTCAGACCGGAGCCGAAATAATCATATTATTATTATGCAACATGTGAATCCTGGATTTCTTCTGTAAACAACACTTTACGGCTGCCGATTGGTTGATTAGCAAAAGAGGGCGGGATCCAGGGGTCAGATCATTACTGGATGCGACTTCCTCTGTGCTCGCTGTTGGATGTTAATGGACATGCGCGAGAACATGAAAAGAACAGAGGCAAGGTAATGTAACCTGGTTCTGTTCATCGCTATACTGGTCCATGCTGCAGGATTAGCCAGCTAGAAAGGTGAGTAACTTTTGAACCGCTGGACCGATTTAGATGCTGTAGTTTGTTTTGGAGCAGTTATTTGGGCCAAATAAATATAGAAAGTTAGTTTGGGGGGTGGACATTCCCTTTAAAGGGCAAGTCCACCCGCCGAAATTACTTTGTCATTTTCCTTTTGATATTAAATAATATGATAATTAAATAACATGCCTGAGGTTATATTACAATTCATTGTATTTTAAACATTCTTTTATTACACTTAAACATAGTAATATACTTCATAAAAAGTATTTTAAAATTTAAAAGTATATAAAATTTATATATCAATACCAGTAACTTGGATATAATGTTGCGCACCTATTAAACTGCAACTGGATATGATGTGCGTAATAATGTAATACGCATCAGACATACGCATGAGACACGGTGGCGCTCTACGGAATGACAGAGATTCTAACTTAGTTGTTGTGGAGATGGTTGCCTGATATTTGAATCGTCAACTTTGTGCTGGTCTTTGAAGTGTCTAGGATTAGTTGTGATATGTCTGTATTTAAAAAAACAACTAACCCAAATTGGCTGGTGTAGTGCTGAGTGGTACAGAGAGGATCTGGTTAATATCAGCAGTTAATTACATACTATTAGTTTAAAACTACATTACCCAGCATCCTCTGAGAGCATTTGCCTATATTCTGCTCAATAAAGGACTACTATTCGGATATGACGTCACACACCTATTGAACTACAAAGATACATGGCGTTGCGGTCATTACCAGAACGAACCTACAAACAGATATGATGCTAATCACATTTCCACTTCCTTCCACAGCTAAGTAAATTTTTTGATTCGCTAGCAATCTTATCTCTCTAAAACTAACCACAACATTGGCTATTGCAATGAAATGGAAGTGACACATATCTTCCTTTTCTGCCTACATAGACACTATGTAGAAATACTGGAGCTGTGGCTAAACATTCCATTTTGACGATTCCATTCCACATTAGGATTAGGGACTAGGCAAGTACTTTTATTTAAATACATATATTGACTGTTTTACATTACTATATACTTTAATGTCATTGCTACATATTTGTTAGGAATCATATAACTATTTACTAAGAGCTTAAACAACACATGCACACTGTCCCTATATACATAACTTTTACCTACCCCCATAAAAATAGTACCTCCGAAAAATGCAGTGTATTCCCCATTGCATTTATAAATTTATTTATAATAAATAAGGGATATATATATCTTTTAATACAATCCGCAGAGCTCTCCAAGATCTAATTCAAAAAAACAAATTTATTGTGTTCCTTGGCCAGGAAGTTCCTGATGAACACAATACATTTGTCTTTTTTTGAATTAGATCTTGGAGTGCTAAGCTGGTTGTATTATAAGTTGGATATTCCTGTATCGGTTGTACAGCACCCAGGCACATGGTTATAAAAAGCGGAAAGCGTCCACGGACCAGACATTCATGTAATGTATACTAAAACCCCTGTATGCCAGTGTGCAGATAATATGATATTGTATGTGGCCTAGGAATGTGCATTGATTATGTTTTCTATATTTGTATTAATGTTTGACCAGATCAGCGGCACTTCCACAAAATGTAGTTGTAATTAAAGGGCATGTCCACCCCATTAGTAATCTTTTTCTGTAGTGTAGGGCTCCCTCTCTCAGCCCCAACCGCCATCGTAATATTTGCAGAAACTCCCCTGATCATTACTTACCTTACCTCTTTCATCCGACGTTCAGTCCCGGCCCTCTGCTTGCATGAAATTGCAAGTAGGGGGCTGGACCGGCAGCTGTGTCCATGTTTGGCTGAGAGGCAGCCAATCACTGATGTGGCTTCTGGCTATCCAGAACGCTGGGGGAAAGAGGTAAGGTAAGTAGAGTTCGGAGGAGTTTCTGCAAATATAACTATGGCGGTTGGGGCTGGGGGAGTGAGCCCTACACTACAGAATAGGGTATTTATGCTATGGGGAGGGAGAGCAAAACGGAGAGAGAGGGGGGAGAGGGAGGGGGGGGAGGGCTGCAGTGCGCATGGCAAAATTCTCCCGGGGGAGAGACAGGAGGCAGAGTCCTATATGGACTCTGCCAGGCTCCTGGTGGCCAGTTTTTGGGGATTTGGAGGGGCATTACAGGAGAACCATTTGGAGCAGGCGTGTAAGGTAAAGATTTTTATACACTACACAGTGGGGCCAGTAGTGGGTTAAATTATAGTTTTGGGGGAGGACATGCCCTTTAAGCCTAAGGAGTGCTTCCACAATATATATAATCTATTGTGTTCCTATTTGCAATATATTGATATTTTATATATGCCTTTTCACTTTTAGAGCTCTCAGGAAGACGGTCTACGAATTCTTCACAGATTGGATCTACGTGTTCTTGAGCAAAAAGATATGAAAACCAATTCCCTTTTGTGTAGTAAAGGCCATAAGAGGTGCCTTTCCTGATCCATGCAGATGATATACTGTATTTCTTACTGCTAGAGATTATTATTATGCAGAGGAAAAGGTCTATGATTCAGAATAAAAATGTTTACTTTAACTGTTTTTGTGTTAAATATTAATGTTAAAAAATGTAACATTTTCTATAAAACAATATTTTTGTTTAATACAATATTTATTATACCAATATATATATATATATATATATATATATATATATATATATATAATAATGTTAATTTATATACAATAATAATATAATTTTATATACAAATATGGTATAACATCCTATATTATATAAACATATGAAAAGAGAGAGAGAGAGAGAGAGAGAGAGAGAGAGAGAAAAGAGTTCTCTATTAAATGGGTCAGCATCCTGAACAAATGTTCATAAGATTTGTTGTTGGTTATTTAGCAATCTAGCAAGGAACTCGAGCAAGTTAGACTTGACTTAAAATTTTTTTTGAATCACACCATCTCCTGAGTTTAACCCTTTCACTGCCAGGAGATTTTCATTTTTTTTTGCATTAACTGCCAGAAGAATTTTCAGGATTTTGCCCTCAATCGCTTTAGACTAATTTTACTGTAGGAAACCTTGCAGTAAATCAGGAATATTATACATTGTTTTTTTCAGCACAAAGTGTACTTTAACATGGTAACAGAATTTTGTAACTTTTCTGGAAATTTTACTGGAATTATGGGTAAAATATGTAAAAAAAATGAAAAATTTGCAAATTTTCATGGATTTTTCCCATTTTTACTTATAGTTATCTTAAGGTTACACACAAAAATCTTACTGTTTCTAAAAGCTCAGATACTCCCGAGTACAACGATACCAGATATATGTAGGTACCCCACTTTTCCTGTACAGGAGACCCCCGCAAACTAAAACTGCACCTTCAAGAATATTACACCAAATTAAAATGTATAACCACTACTGACAGTTAACATAGAATATCTACCAAATTAACTAAAATATCCCCACAAGTGAGATATTTTTAGTAACTACACACCCGCAGGATTTTCCGAGTGAGGTAAGTTTTGATCAAAATGCAGATACCCGGGCGCAGCTCTTCGTCCAATTGTAAGTTATTTTCTCACATTTTCCTTTTTTTCCTCAACTGTAAAAACAGAGACAAAATCAAATGCGAATTTCAGCTAAAAACTGTGGAGGAAAGTTCAAACGCATCTCAAATATGAAAGCCTAACCCCTCCCGAATAAAACGGTATGCCACATTCATGGGTGTACCCAGAGACATGGCTACCAACTAACCCAGAGCGTGACCAGTGCCAAATGTCAGTAGCAGCAAAAAAAAATTTGCCAGTTTTGTATTTGAACAGTCTGCAGTTTTTCCACAAAACACCCCCCCAACTCAGAAATACCCCCCACAAACTATATATTCCTGAAATCTACACACCTTCAGCTATGTAACGCTGTAGTTTGTTCATTCATATCATCAATGGTGTGGGCGCAGCTCTTCGTAGAAGTTTGCACTTTTACCAGATTTTCAAAAAAAATGAACATCAAACAACATTCAAAAAGGTAAAAATCATGCCAAAACCTCATGGAATGTAAAAAAAAGTTGCTAAATATCAATCTCCCAAATGTCCTGAATCAAACGGTATGCCATATGTGTGGTTACACATGCGGACGTGGAAGCGAAAAGCCACAAAGTGAGACAATGCATGATGGCTCAGAAACAGCGAAAATATTTAGCCAACTCCAAATTTGAACAGTCTGCAGTTTTTTCCACTAAACACCCTGATAACTCAGAAATACCCCCCACAAACTATATATTCCTGAAATCTACACACCTTCAGCTATGTAGCACTGTAGTTTGTTCATTCATACCATCAATGGTGTGGGCGCAGTTCTTCGTAGAATTTCGCACTTTTCTGAAAAAATGAACAAAAAACAACTTCAAAAGGTAAAAATCATGCCAAAACCTCATGGAATGTAAAAAAAGTTACTAAATATCAATCTCCCAAATGTCTGAATCAAACGGTATGCCATATGTGTGGTTACACACGCGGACGTGGAAGCGAAAAGCCACAAAGTGAGACAAGCATGATGGCTCAGAAACAGCGAAAATATTTAGCCAACTCCAAATTTGAACAGTATGCATTTTTTTCCACAAAACACCCCTGATAACTCAGAATACCCCCAAACATATATTCTGAAATCTACACACCTTCAGTATGTAGCACTGTAGTTTGTTCATTCATACCATCATGGTGTGGGCGCAGTTCTTCGTAGAGTTCGCACTTTTCTGAAAAAATGAACAAAAAAACATTCAAAAGGTAAAAATCATGCCAAAACCTCATGGAATGTAAAAAAAAGTACTAAATATCAATCTCCCAAAGTCCTGAATCAAACGGTATGCCATATGTGTGGTTACTCACGCGGACGTGGAAGCGAAAAGCCACAAAGTGAGACAATGCATGAGGCTCAGAAACAGCGAAAAATTTAGCCAACTCCAAATTTGAACAGTATGCATTTTTCCACAAAACACCCTGATAACTCAGAAATACCCCCCACAAACTATATATTCCTGAAATCTACACACCTTCAGCTATGTAGCACTGTAGTTCGTTCATTCATACCATCAATGGTGTGGGCGCAGTTCTTCGTAGAAGTTCGCACTTTTCTGAAAAAAAAAGAACAAAAAAAACAAAAGGTAGAAATCATGCCAAAACCTCATGGAATGTAAAAAAAAGTTACTAAATATCATCTCCAAATGTCCTGAATCAACGGTATGCCATATGTGGGGTTACTCACGCGGACGTGGAAGCGAAAAGCCACAAAGTGAGACAATGCATGATGGCTCAGAAACAGCGAAAATATTTAGCCAATCCAAATTTGAACAGTATGCATTTTTTTCCACAAAACACCTGATAACTCAGAAATACCCCCCCACAAACTATATATTCCTGAAATCTACACACCTTCAGTATGTAACACTGTAGTTCTTCATTCATACCATCAATGGTGTGGGCGCAGTTCTTCGTAGAAGTTCGCACTTTTGAAAAAATAAACAAAAAACAACTTCAAAAGGTAAAATCATGCCAAAACCTCATGGAATGTAAAAAAAAGTTACTAAATATCAATCTCCCACAATGTCCTGAATCAAACGGTATGCCATATGTGTGGTTACTCACGGGACGTGGAAGCGAAAAGCCACAAAGTGAGACAATGCATGATGGTCAGAAACAGCGAAAATATTTAGCCAACTCCAAATTTGAACGTATGCATTTTTTTCCACAAAACACCCTTGATAACTCAGAAATACCCCCACAAACTATATATTCCTGAAATCTACACACCTTCAGCTATGTAACACTGTAGTTCGTTCATTCATACCATCAATGGTGTGGGCGCAGTTCTTCGTAGAAGTTCGCACTTTTCTGAAAAAATGAACAAAAAACAAGTTCAAAAGGTAAAAATCATGCCAAAACCTCATGGAATGTAAAAAAAAGTTACTAAATATCAATCTCCTAAATGTCCTGAATCAAACGGTATGCCATATGTGTGGTTACACACACGGACGTGGAAGCGACTAGTCAAAAAGTAAAACAATGCGCAGTGAGCCAATAACAGCATTTTCCCAGATTTTTCAAACTGAACACCCCTCTAACTTGGAAATACCCCCACAAAACTATATATTCTCAGAATCTACATACCTTCAGCTACGTAACGCTGTAGTTCGTTCATTCATACCATCAATGGTGTGGGCGCAGTTCTTCGTAGAATTTGGCATTTCTACACAATTTTCTGGAAAAATAGAGAAAAATACATTTCAAAGTTACAAAATCACACCAAAACCCCATGTAATGTAAAAAAAACTTACCAAATACCAATCTCCTAAATGTCCTGAATCAAACGGTATGCCATATGTGTGGTTACACACACGGACGTGGAAGCGACTAGTCACAAATTAAGACAAGGCACAGTGGCTTAATTACAGCAATGTTCCAGAATTTTCACGGTAAACCCCCTCCAACTCAGAAATACCCCACACAAACTATATATTTTTGGAATCTACATACCTTTAGCTATATAACAGTGCCATTTCTTTGTTCATACATGCAATCTTGTAGCCGCATTTCAAAGTAGTATTTCGAACTTTTAGCAGACAGAACTCGCACTTGATCCGGTGCCTGGAAAACCTGGAAAATATGTTTCAAATCTTCCTACCTTGCTGGATATCTTTGCCTCTGTGTTGTTGCCTATTTGCATTACTGAGAAAATACTGATAGCTTTAGTGAAGGCTATTGAGCTTTTGCTGTGAAAAAGTTTTGTAGCATCAGATCGAAAGATGAATAATAAAATTCACTTTCTATTTCATCATTTGCCACAAGCGCCCTTGAACCTACAAGCTCTGCCCCAGCACAAGACTAGGTGCTTTCTGTTTGGAGTTTAGTTGTTACGTCTCCAGTTTTTTTCCGGCACATCTTGAAAGATAAAAGCAGTTGTTAAATGCAATACATAGAACCATTCATACATTTACTGTAAATACACCATAACGCATCACCCTGTTACTGGTGTATTTTACAGGAACCTCAAAAATCCTTGGGAAAAATAAACTAGCGGTTAGTACAACATTACTGAACAATAAAACACATTGTACCTTATGCCCCCTTTACAGTAAATAACTATTTTAACTAGAAGGAGACCTTACCTGTCCCAACCACAAAGCTATTTCAGAAAAAGGCAAATGAACCCCGGAGCATGCCAAATAAGGGCCTAGGACACCCACAAATCCAGAGAGCCTCCTATCCTATCTAACTTTCAAAGTGAGTGCACCAAAGTATGGTAGCGCCAAAACAGGGCTTCAGACATAAAGCAGGGTTGTAGGGCACTTAGGACAAAAATACCTTGTATCGCCTAGTCCCATTTTTACGGCAAACTGCAGGCTCTTGGGGATGCTGCTTATTAGGCGTGGGTGGAATGGGTTCTAAAAAATGCTTTCCTACAATCTAGCTACATTATCATTACTAGGCATCCGGGACCTCCTCTACACTACCAAACAACATAGCTGGAATAAGTGCAGCTGGAACTTATAATAAGACAGTACAGGCTCTGGTACCAACTGTCTTGTAAAAAATATACGAATTATGTAGGGCGTTTGCAAAAGATAAATGGCTAATTTATTGTACCAGGCCTTTGTTTTTCTGGTGGCGTTGTAGTAGTGTTGGATTGATCAGTTTTGTCAACGCCACCCATGTACTTGTTGTATTCTTTGCTACAGAGTGGTCTAATTTGGGGGGCCTACCACCACTCGTGCCCTACTCTTAATGACTCATCGTGGATGGTGGTCAGCATGAATACAACCTTAGTATCACAAACTTGACAGCCAGGAGCATCGTTCTTAGAGCAAAATTCTCTCCACGCTTTAGTGTCTTATCCAGTAAAGCCTTGGGCAACCCTTTTCGAATAGGATTTATGGTGCCACAGGCTGGGGTGTCAAAAGAATAAAGATATCTAAACAAAGGAATACTTGTATAAAAGTTATCCACATATAAGTGGTAACCTTGGCCCAGCAATGGAGAAATGAGCTCCCAGACTATCTTGCCACTGACCGTTAAATCCAGTGGACAACCAGGGGTCTAACTGTGAGTCCTTGCCCTCATATATCATAAACTTGCTAGTGTACCCAGTAAACTTTCGCAGAGCTTATATAATTTGATGCCATAGCGAGAATGCTTACTTGGCATGTATTGACGGATATTAGGCGCTTTGTAGAGCATAAGGGACTCATCAATACAGATATTCTGGGAAGGGATGTAAACCTCTGCAAAGCGTTTAGACAGGCTATCAATAAAGGGCCTCAATTTATGAATCCTGTCATGACCGGGTGCACCGGGGGGAACAGCTGTGGTGTTATCGTAAAAGCATAAACCGCAATAAGATTTGGTAGCGGTTTCTAGGCATTACAGCTGAAAAAAGGGGGAGGGAAATTACAGTGGTGGTATCCCAATAGCCTTCCAATGTATTGTTCTTTACGAGACCCATTGAAAGAGTGAGGGCAAAAAATTTTTCATTTCCACTATGTGGTGGGATACCATGCACGAGCACGTGAATATAACACCTAATTGGTGTGTGGCAATTATACTGCTCGGCAAATAGATAGTATAGTGGACACATCCTGTAGGATTGGTCCGTCAGAAACAGCTGAAAGAAGTCTAGCACTTCAAAATACTGGTGTCCACCTTCACGCCAGGGACTGCTAAAAAATCAGGAATTTTGGGGGTAAAATTAGCGGGAGGCCTCCACGCAGGCTCTCCTCCAACGCAGCACCAGCAACACTCCCATCATCTACCTCCATAGGACCAACAATGCTAGGACAGCACTCATCATCAGCAGAAACCACTACTCTCTAAGGCTGTGACAGTGTCACTACTGCCATGCTCGTCAGAATCTGAGATTCTGATCACTGGGTAAATACTCAGGGTCAGCATCAGCATCAGAAAAATCACTTTCCTCTGAGCTGGTCAGCATACAGTATCTAGCAGCCTCCTCTACAGAAAAGCTTTCTTCTTAGCCAGTATCAAAAGTCACTGTACCAAACAAAAGACCTGCGTTAACCCCTTAGCAAAAAGACCTGCAGTTAACCCTTCAGCAAAAAGACCTGAAGTTAACCCCTTCAGCAAAAAAGACCTGAGGTTGACCTCAAGCAAAACTAAGTAACAATGTTTCAACTTTCCAACTTTCAACACTTTCTAGAAAGCACCAGAAAACTGAAATACTATAAAAAACTAAACCTAATGAACAGTATACAAAATTTAACACGTACAATTCCAAAATACAGAAAATAACTTTTATATATTTAGATAACTTTATAAAACAGAAATCAAGGGTAACTGAAGCAAAAAAAAAATTATAATAAAGACACTGATATATTTAGCACAGAAAAGCAAAAAATGCACAAAAGTACTTCACTACACAGCAGGACTGGGGGTCAAAATCACAGATCCACTAGTCTTGTTGTGTAATAAAGAAATCAAGGGTAACTGAACCAAAAAAAGTATATAAAACTGAGATAGCAGAAAATTACAACACAAAAAACAAAATGACTAAATAACTTTACCGCACAGCAAGACTGGGGGTCAAAATGACAGACCCACTAGTCTTGATGGGTAATAAAGATGTTAACAGTAAATTCAATCCCACAAGTTATCAGTAAGAGGGTCTGGGGGTGGGGGAGGGGGTAGAGGGGTATATAGGTGAGTATAGGGATATAAGAGGGTATATAGGGTATAAGAGGGGTAAAACACAAATATACACACAAAAACAAATACAATTATAGAAATAATATAAATAAACACCAAAATAAAGAAACAGCAAAAAAAATCCAGAAAAACTGTCAAAATCAAAATGAATGAAAAATACAAAATAAAAAAATATGTTGATTTTGTGTGTATGTTTGTGTGTGTATGTATATGTGTGTGTGTGTGTGTTAGAGTGTAAATAGTGTTTGTAAGTGTGTGTTAGTGGTGTACTAAAGTGTGTAGATGTGTGTAATACAAAAAAAAAAGTTTATAAGTTATAAACTAAATGTATGTGTGTAGTGTGTGTAAATACTGTACCAGTCCAGAACAGATGATCTAAAGAGGCAGCAAGGTAAATCCCAGCAGGAAACACAGCAGATCACAGCAGGAGGCTCCAGCAACGAATCCACCAGGTAAGTTGTGAGAAAAACCAGCAGGGGGCGGTTCCTTTACACTGAACATCAGCAAGTCACTCCCCATGTGACTGTGTATGTCAGTGCCTCTTCCATTGGCTGCTCTGCGATCGTGGACCGGGGAGAGGTAAGTAACCGGCATTGCTCGTGTAGGGGGTTTGCAAGAGCGGGGAAGCGGTTTCCCGCTCTAACTTCAGGCATTCCGCTCCCGGACCCGGAGTGCTGCAGATCGTGAATATACGATCTGTGGCAGTTTGGTACTTGTCTGCACAGAACGTATATTCACGATCTGTGGCAGGCAAAGGGTTAAAGGGGACAGTAAAATGATTGGTTAAAGAGAGGACAAACAAGTGAAAGTACCAGAATGAGTTAATCCAATTTAAGAAACAGAAAGCATTAAAGTCTAGTGGACTATAAGGATAATAGTGGATGGGTGGTTGACGGGCAACAAGACTCTGAATCCTTTAAAAGGAATTTAGAACGAGACGCAAACCGATTGTTTCTGTTTTTCCAGGGGTCAGATTTTGATGAGACAGCACCTGAAGTTCGAAAAAGAAAATGCATTAGGAGGGGGGGGTTGTGCCAAATGGAGACCCCCCCCCCCCCCCGAATTACACCCAAGAAGTCATTTTAATCTCTGCTCCAATGTACCACTTCAGGGGAACACAGTTACAGTAGTAAATGTTGTTGTTTTGTCCTACCCCTAGGGTTAATTGTTGGACAGTGAAGTTGATCTGTTAAATAGAGAACAATTAAAGGGGAAGGTCAGTGCAAATACATGATTTTCAGAAAAGAGCAGTATTTTTTCATCCCAATGACCTTAACCTGCCCTTTCAGCATTTTGTCTGTGTATAAATAAATGCAATCGAAATACTGACTTCCTGCTTGTAGGACCCCTTATTGAGACCGTTATGGTCTTGCCCTTGACCCAGCGCCTGGGTTGATTCAGTTGCTCAGTAGAGATCTGAGCATGTTTGACCCATCCAACAGCCAATCAGTAAAAATTACTGTTAGGAACATTCCAAGGATGGGGTGCATCCTGGGAAGAAGAAGGAGCGTTAGAACCTGAAATGTCAGCTCACTAATGTCAACAGCAAAGGGTATGAAATCATGATTTTTCAAAATGGGAGAGAATATATAGAATAACTAAGAAGGCATTACACAAATGAACAATTTAACAAAAATGATCATTTCCACTGAACTGTCCCTTTAAGCTTAAGGACTTTTTAGGGGTCAGGAACATTGACACCAGTAATTCAAGAAAGCCAGTACGTTTAATCCTCCTTGATGATCTCAAGGGATTGGTTAAGGCCAGTTCTGCGTTTGTTACGTGGACAATTTAAATGAGACGAGAGGGTGGCTTTAGATAAAAGTATTGTATAAGGGCCGCTGACAAAGGAGGGGCCATTGTGTTGCTGGACCCAGGGTACTATCGGAAGAGATATTATCACAGTTAGCTGATGGTAGGACTTACCTTAGACTGGGTAGTGACCCAATGATTCATCTCAAAAATTATTAAATTGTAAATATCTGGGGCCCTAAATGGGGATGGCTTTCAGAACAGGTGTCCCATCATATATACTAAACGAAAATTCATAAATCTCTTATTGCTTCTAAGGGATCATATTTAAGCCAGTAGCACAGTGCCTTGACTATTTTTTACAGCCAGTTATACCTTAAGGATAATGGTGGCCTTTTAAAGGGCAAATATAGTGAAAAAAAAACTTTGTCTGATATACAATGTATAGATCACTTAGTAAGCTGCCTTACTTTCATGTTTCTGTGTGGCTTCGTTTCTTCCACACTGGCAGAAGTTTGTACCAAGCTGTGTAGTCCCCCCTCCCTCTCTGTCTACTCCCCCTCCAGCAGTGACGGGCTGTATACAGAGTCGAGCATGTCAGTTGAAAGGACTTTAAATGAAGTGCTGACATCCTGTTGACCCTCCTTTCCAGAGCTAGACTGCAAGCAATCAAAGTGTGGAATAAAGTAGCAATATGCTGAAGGGAGGGGCAGAGGGGGAGAGAGGAGGACAAGTGTGCTGAGATTCTTTACAAGTAAGTTACTGAACTCTGCCGTTCTCTAACTTTGCTAATTGTTATTTACTTTTACCTAAAGTTCATATCTCTCCCCCTGCCTAGCTGAGATCATAATCACTGAAGAGAGAGTCAGTGTAACAGCAGCTTGTAGTGAGAACCTCACAAACACAGTGACACTGCTTGTTGTCCTGTTACATTTCAGTTGCTTTAGTCTATATATTTCATAGATTGCAGTGTGTCTTGTTTGGTATATAGTCTGTATTACTGTATTATATATACTGTATTAGTGTTCCATTGTAGTCACTGGTTTGTAGTATATAAGATTTTTTTTTGGGGGAGGGGCTGTTTTATAGGTGTTATGCTCATATTGCTGGGTTAATGGTTTATTGATTGTGTTTAGCACTACAGCATTTGACTATATGTTGCACATGGTACATATAGTGTGGGTGGAGAGAGTGGTGACAGTACTGCAGGAGCTTTGGATTGTGTGGGTGTGTGCCTTTGAGTGAAGAGAGGTGTAGCAGCTCCTACAAATCACAGCATATTCAAAGGCTTAACTCGGGGACTAGTAGATTTTAAGAAAACTAAAGGTACCCTGATGGATGGGATGCCTTATAGGATACATTAGAAGAAAAAAAAAAAACAATTTCTCACTATAATTGCCCTTTAACTTCATTAAAATTTTTGAGAGGGACCTTACTAATGTTATATTGGTTACAGCTGATGTCAATAGCGTTATACTGTTATACAAGTCATGGATTACAGGTTTGTAACAAAGCCCTCCTCAAGGGGAAACATTTGGGGCCACCCTTTGAGTTTGACTGATTTTTATGATTCATTTGCAGATCCTAATGTACAAGAGGTATATTGACAATGCGTTACTGCTTTGGGGGGGGACCACATTGGAGCCCAGGCATGTTTTGATTCTTTGACAAAATTGATACACCGATTAAATTCTGTATACAAATGAGTAGAGAATCTATTGACTTTTGGACCGTGGGTCTTTAAAACTATATAAACTTTGTACTACACTTGTTCAGAAAAGATACTGATCGCAACACTTTGTTACACAGGACGGTTTTCATTCCCGTCACCAAATTTTAAGTATTCATACTCCCAGTTTTGTTGAGTTTTTAGGAATAATTCTGATCCAGATACTGCACATGTCCAGGCCCAATAAATGCTGGATAGATTCTGAGTCAGGGGCTATGAGGAGAAACTCCTTTAGAACAGTTGGCAAGGACACAAAGCTTATCATCAGGGAACCCTATTGGTCATAAGAAAGCCATGTAAAGACAGGGTTATATGCACAATGTGTTATACTGCTCAGTCCACACATTAAACGCAGTGTTTATAAATATTGAGAATTGGTCAGGTGAGATAAATGATTACCTTTACAAAACACAGAAGTGAAGTGTGCATACAGGAGGGCACCCAAATTATGCAATTTGGTGATGAAAACTGATTTGAGACCTCTGATTTGCGACGGGGAATTTGGATAGCAACAGCAATAGTTATATTAGATGCCTTGGATGCCGATGCAATAGTGGGCAAAGGGTTTCCCACCCCCATACGGGCAAAATATACAAAAATGTATTGTTTTTGTATATATATATTGTAACATGCCTACTGGGAAAGTTGTAGAGGGTAGGTACATTCCTCTAAGGTTCTTACCTATAGATAATAGAGTAAAAAACGGCAAGTTTGTTTTGGGTAAGGAAGGGTTTCTTTACCTGTCTGGCACATGAAGATGTGTACTGGGGCTGGTTTTTACTGGGAATCCACAAGTGACGGGTGGGGTGGACTCCCAATCCTTAGACCACTCCAGGTTTTCCAGTGAGTAGTATAGTGGATTAGATTCAGCTGTCTAGAGAAGGGTTTTTTTTTTCCCCCAGACAGTTCTCTCTCTGTCTGTGTGGCTAGAGGAGGGCTGGCAGCAGCCAGCCAAACATGGTTCTGTGAGTAACACAGACTAACTGTGTATTATTCGTGTCCTACAGTAGGGCACTTGTATAGACAGTGTGTGTACTGTATTAGAAGTTAGAGCTCAGAAGAGCAGGAGTTTATATGTTTGTTTTATTTTGTACCCTGGTTGGCTGAGAATGTATCAGCTTATTGCATGTACCTGCTGTGAATATATATATATATACTAGCAAATGTTTGCCCGTTGGTGCACAGTGGAATTAGTGTGAAGTGTTTACTAGGTATCTTTTTATTGATTGAATGTTTTAAAGGACAATATACTTACCATTTCCTCGATCCATTCCTGCAAAGTAGGACTCTAAACGCTAAGTTCTCACCTCTGGGTACTTTACAAAAGTCCTGCACTACTTACTTGTATCTCCTCGTCGCTTCGGTTGGATCCTCCCCACTTGCACTGTCAGTGACAGTCGGGAGGCAGCCAATGGGAAGACATGCCTCCTTGCAGAGCGCATCTTCCCATTGGCTGCCTCGCGACCTGTCACTCAAAGTGCCAATGGGGAGGATCGGACCGGAGCGACAAGGGAGATTACGTTAGTGCAGGACTTTTGTAAAGTACCCAGAGGTGAGGACTAGCGTACTCACCCTGGTTACTTTGCAGGAGTGGGGGGAAAGGAACAAGGGGGAGGTGAGTATAATTGTCCTTTAAATGCAATACAGTGTAATGATAGGGTGTTGAGCTTTTCACATGTTAATAAATTAATTTTTCATAAACCTGAAATAAAGACCTTTACTGACTTACAGACATTAAAAGCCATGCTATAGTGATTCCTATCCAAAGGTTTGTACATTCAAGTGATCCATCTGCCCTTCTCTTACTTCCATAGCAATTACACTATTGGTTTAGGGAAGGATTATTCAGGTCCCTCCAGTGCAGAACCTACTGACAGCTCTAATGCATAGAATGGCAATAGAAAACCTGCAGGTCTGAGAATAGACCCAGGCATATCATACTACTGTTCAGCAACCGCAGCTCTCCTTTTTTTCTATTTAGAGGGGAGGAGGGCAAGGTGAGAGACTGTCACATGTGACATATTCACTTGCAACTTCACCTCGCCCACCAACACTCGATTCGCTAACACTACTGTCAATCTAATTTTAAGCACACCATTGGATACAACATTAAAAGGGAAGCGATAGATTATTCCTTTTAAGCTTACATTGACTCCAAGTAAAACTTCCTGGGGTGTGTGGCTTAAAGATTCCATTACAAATGGAGTGGGGACGATGCAAGTACTTTTATTTATATATTTTCCTTATTTACATATCTATATACTTTAATGTCATTACTACATACTTGTTATATTGTATAACTATATTTAGTGCTTAAAGGGCATGTCCACCCTTTTTAACAACTTTTAGCCATTAATAGAATACCCCCCCAGCCCCAACCGCCATAAAAATAATTTAAGAAAGTGACCAAATCTTACTTACCTTCCCTCTCTCCTTCCCCCATGCAGTTGGGGCTGGGGGAAGATATTCTATAAGGGCAAGGGGTTTTATGGTAGGGGGAGGGATAGCAAAATGGGAGGGAGGAGAGGGAGAAGGAGGGGGGAGAAGGGCTGCAGTACGCATGCCAAACTTCTCCCGGAGGCCAGGTAGGAGCAGAGGCCTATATGGACTCTGCTATTCTCTGTTGGGCAGTTTTGGGACTTTGAGGGGGGACTACAGGAGAAGTAGCTAGATTAGTAGGAAAGCATTTTTTAGAACCCATTCCACCCACGCCTAATAAGCAGCATCCCCAGAGAGCCTGCAAGGTTTGCCGTAAAAATGGGACTAGGCGAGATACAAGGTATTTTTGTCCTAAGTGCCCTAGCAACCCTGCTTTATGTCTGAAGCCCTGTTTTGAGCGCTACCATACTTTGGTGCACTTTGAAAGTTAGATAGGATAGGAGGCTCTCTGGATTTGTGGGTGGAATGGGTTCTAAAAAATGCTTTCCTACTAATCTAGCTACATTATCATTACTAGGCATCTCCGGGACCTCCTCTACACTACCAAACAACATAGCTGGAATAAGCTGCAGCTGGAACTTATAATAAGACAGTACAGGCTCTGGTACCACTGTCTTGTAAACAATATACGAATTATGTAGGGCCGTTTGCAAAAGATAAATGGCTAATTTATTGTACCAGGCCTTTGTTTTTCTGGTGGCGTTGTAGTAGTGTTGGATCTGATCAGTTTTGTCAACGCCACCCATGTACTTGTTGTATTCTTTGCTACAGAGTGGTCTAATTTTGGGGGGCCTACCACCACTTCTGTGCCCTACTCTTACTGACTCATCGTGGATGGTGGTCAGCATGAATACAACCTTAGTATCACAAAACTTGACAGCCAGGAGCTCATCGCTTCTTAGAGCAAAATTCTCTCCACGCTTTAGTGTCTTATCCAGTAAAGCCTTGGGCAACCCTTTTCGAATAGGATTTATGGTGCCACAGGCTGGGGTGTCAAAAGAATAAAGATATCTAAACAAGGGAATACTTGTATAAAAGTTATCCACATATAAGTGGTAACCTTGGCCCAGCAATGGAGAAATGAGCTCCCAGACTATCTTGCCACTGACCGTTAAATCCAGTGGACAACCAGGGGGGTCTAACTGTGAGTCCTTGCCCTCATATATCATAAACTTGCTAGTGTACCCAGTACTACTTTCGCAGAGCTTATATAATTTGATGCCATAGCGAGAATGCTTACTTGGCATGTATTGACGGAATATTAGGCGCCCTTTGTAGAGCATAAGGGACTCATCAATACAGATATTCTGGGAAGGGATGTAAACCTCTGCAAAGCGTTTAGACAGGCTATCAATAAAGGGCCTCAATTTATGAATCCTGTCATGACCGGGTGCACCGGGGGGAACAGCTGTGGTGTTATCGTTAAAATGCATAAACCGCAATAAGATTTGGTAGCGGTTTCTAGGCATTACAGCTGAAAAAAGGGGGAGGGAAATTACAGTGGTGGTATCCCAATAGCCTTCCAATGTATTGTTCTTTACGAGACCCATTGAAAGAGTGAGGGCAAAAAATTTTTTCATTTCCACTATTGTGGTGGGATACCATGCACGAGCACGTGAATATACACCTAATTGGTGTGTGGCAATATACTGCTCGGCAAATAGATTAGTATAGTGGACCACATCCTGTAGGATTGCGTCCGTCAGAAACAGCTGAAAGAAGTCTAGCACTTCAAAATTACTGGTGTCCACCTTCACGCCAGGGACTGCTAAAAAATCAGGAATTTGGGGGGTAAAATTAGCGGGAGGCCTCCACGCAGGCTCTCCTCCAACTGCAGCACCAGCAACACTCCCATCATCTACCTCCATAGGACCAACAATGCTAGGACCAGCCTCATCATCAGCAGAACCACTACTCTCTAAGGCTGTGACAGTGTCACTACTGCCATGCTCGTCAGAATCTGATGATTCTGATCCACTGGGTAAATACTCAGGGTCAGCATCAGCATCAGAAAAATCACTTTCCTCTGAGCTGGTCAGCATACAGTATCTAGCAGCCTCCTCTACAGAAAAGCTCTTCTTCTTAGCCATTGTATCAAAAGTCACTGTACCAAACAAAAGACCTGCAGTTAACCCCTTCAGCAAAAAGACCTGCAGTTAACCCCTTCAGCAAAAAGACCTGAAGTTAACCCCTTCAGCAAAAAAGACCTGAGGTTGACCTCAAGCAAACTAAGTAACAATGTTTCAACTTTCCAACTTTCAACACTTTCTAGAAAGCACCAGAAAACTGAAATACTATAAAAAAACTAAACCTAATGAACAGTATACAAAATTTAACACCGTACAATTCCAAAATACAGAAAATAACTTTTATATATTTTAGATAACTTTATAAAACAGAAATCAAGGGTAACTGAAGCAAAAAAAAAAATTATAATAAAGACACTGAATATATTTAGCACAGAAAAGCAAAAAATGCACAAAAGTACTTCACTACACAGCAGGACTGGGGGTCAAAATCACAGATCCACTAGTCTTGTTGTGTAATAAAGAAATCAAGGGTAACTGAACCAAAAAAAGTATATAAAACTGAGATAGCAGAAAATTACAACACAAAAACAAAAATGACTAAATAACTTTACCGCACAGCAAGACTGGGGGTCAAAATGACAGACCCACTAGTCTTGATGGGTAATAAAGATGTTAACAGTAAATTCAATCCCACAAGTTATCAGTAAGAGGGTCTGGGGGGTGGGGGAGGGGTAGAGGGGTATATAGGGATATAAGAGGGGTATATAGGGATATAAGAGGGGTAAAACACAAAATATACACACAAAAACAAATACAATTATAGAAATAATATAAATAAACACCAAAATAAAAGAAACAGCAAAAAAAATCCAGAAAAACTGTCAAAATCAAAATGAATGAAAAATACAAAATAAAAAAATATGTTGATTTTGTGTGTATTTTTGTGTGTATGTATATGTGTGTGTGTGTGTGTTAGAGTGTAAATATGTGTTTGTAAGTGTGTGTTAGTGTGTACTAAAGTGTGTAGATGTGTGTAATACAAAAAAAAAAGTTTATAAAGTTTATAAACTAAATGTATGTGTGTAGTGTGTGTAAATACTGTACCAGTCCAGAAGACAGATGATCTAAAGCAGGCAGCAAGGTAAATCCCAGCAGGAAACACAGCAGATCACAGCAGGAGGGCTCCAGCAACGTAATCCACCAGGTAAGTTGTGAGAAAAATCCAGCAGGGGGCGGTTCCTTTACACTGAACATCAGCAAGTCACTCCCCATGTGACTTGTGATGTCAGTGCCTTCCCATTGGCTGCTCTGCGATCGTGGACCGGGGAGAGGTAAGTAACCCGGCATTGCTCGTTGCCTAGGGGGTTTGCAAGAGCGGGGAAGCGGTTTCCCCGCTCTAACTTCAGGCATTCCGCTCCCGGACCCGGAAGTGCTGCAGATCGTGAATATACGATCTGTGGCAGTTTGGTACTTGTCTGCACAGAACGTATATTCACGATCTGTGGCAGGCAAAGGGTTAAAGGGGGACAGTAAAATTGATTGGTTAAAGAGATTGGACAAACAAGTTGATAAGTACCAGAATGAGTTAATCCAATTTAAGAAACAGAAAGTCATTAAAGTCTAGGTGGACTATAAGGATAAAATAGTGTATGGGTGGTTGACGGGCAACAAGACTCTGAATCCTTTAAAAGGAAATTTAGAACGAGACGCAAACCGATTGTTTCTGTTTTTCCAGGGGTCAGATTTTGATGAGACAGCACCTGAAGTTCGAAAAAGAAAATGCATTAGGAGGGGTGGGTTGTGCCAAATGGAGACCCCCCCCCCCCCCGAATTACACCCAAGAAGTCATTTTTAATCTCTGCTCCAATGTACTCACTTCAGGGGAACACAGTTTACAGTAGTAAATGTTTGTTGTTTGTTCCTACCCCTAGGGTTAATCTGTTGGACAGTGAAGTTGATCTGTTTAAATAGAGAACACTTAAAGGGGAAGGTCAGTGCAAATACATGTATTTTCAGAAAAAAGAGCAGTATTTTTTCATCCCAATGACCTTAACCTGCCCTTTCAGCATTTTGTCTGTGTATAAATAAATGCAATCGAAATACTGACTTCCTGCTTGTAGGACCCCTTATTGAGACCGTTATGGTCTTGCCCTTGACCCAGCGCCTGGGTTGATTCAGTTGCTCAGTAGAGATCTGAGCATGTTTGACCCATCCAACAGCCAATCAGTAAAAATTACTGTTAGGAACATTCCAAGGATGGGGTGCATCCTGGGAAGAAGAAGGAGCGTTAGAACCTGAAATGTCAGCTCACTAATGTCAACAGCAAAGGGTATGAAATCAATTGATTTTTCAAAATGGGAGAGAATATATAGAATAACTAAGAAGGCATTACACAAATGAACAATTTAACAAATATTGATCATTTCCACTGAACTGTCCCTTTAAGCTTAAGGACTTTTTTTAGGGGTCAGGAACAATTGACACCCAGTAAATTCAAGAAAGCCAGTACGTTTAATCCTCCTTGATGATCTCAAGGGATTGGTTAAGGCCAGTTCTGCTGTTTGTTACTGTGACAATTTAAATAGAGACGAGAGGGTGGCTTTAGATAAAAGTATTGTAATAAGGGCCGCTGACAAAGGAGGGGCCATTGTGTTGCTGGACCCAGGGTACTATCGGAAGGAGCTATTATCACAGTTAGCTGATGGTAGGACTTACCTTAGACTGGGTAGTGACCCAATGATTCATCTCAAAAATTAATTAAATTGTAAATTATCTGGGGCCCTAAATGGGGATGGCTTTCAGAACAGGTGTCCCATCATATATACTAAACCGAAAATTCATAAATCTCTTATTGCTTCTAAGGGATCACTATTTAAGCCAGTAGCACAGTGCCTTGACTATTTTTTACAGCCAGTTCATACCTTAAGGATAATGGTGGCCTTTTAAAGGGCAACTATAGTGAAAAAAAAACTTTGTCTGTATACAATGTATAGATCACTTAGTATAAGCTGCCTTACTTTCATGTTTCTGTGTGGCTTCGTTTCTTCACACTGGCAGAAGTTTGTACCAAGCTGTGTAGTCCCCCTCCCCTCTCTGTCTACTCCCCCTCAAGCAGTGACGGGCTGTATACAGAGTCCGAGCATTGTCAGTTGAAAGGACTTTAAATGAAGTGCTGACATCCTGTTGACCCCTCCTTTCCAGAGCTAGACTGCAAGCAATCAAAGTGTGGAATAAAGTAGCAATATGCTGAAGGGAGGGGCAGAGGGGGAGAGAGGAGGACAAGTGGTGCTGAGATTCTTTACAAGTAAGTTACTGAACTCTGCCTGTTCTCTAACTTTGCTAATTGTTATTTACTTTTTACCTAAAGTTCATATCTCTCCCCCTGCTTAGCTGAGATCATAATCACTGAAGAGAGAGTCAGTGTAACAGCAGCTTGTAGTGAGACCTTCACAAACACAGTGACACTGCTTGTTGTCCTGTTACATTTCAGTTGCTTTAGTCTATATATTTCATAGATTGCACTGTGTGTCTTGTTTGGTATATAGTCTGTATTACTGTATTATATATACTGTATTAGTGTTCCATTTGAGTCACTGGTTTTGTATGTATATAAGATTTTTTTTTGGGGGGAGGGGCTGTTTTATAGTGTGTTATGCTCATATTGCTGGGTTAATGGTTTATTGATTGTGTTTAGCACTACAGCATTTGACTATATGTTGCACATGGTACATATAGTGTGGGTGAGAGAGTGTGTGACAGTACTGCAGGGGAGCTTTGGATTGTGTGGGTGTGTGCCTTTGAGTGACAGATGAGGTGTAGCAGCTCCTACAAATCACAGCATATTCAAAGGCTTATATCTCGGGGACTATGTAGAATTTAAAGAAACTAAAGGTACCCTGATGGATGGGATGCCTTATAGGATACATTAGAAGAAATTAAAAAAAAAACAATTTTCTCACTATAATTGCCCTTTAACTTCATTAAAAATTTTTGAGAGGGACCTTACTAATGTTTTATTGGTTACAGCTGATGTCAATAGCCTGTATACTGTTATACCAAGTCATGGATTACAGGTTTGTAACAAAGCCCTCATCAAGGGTAAACATTTGGGGCCACCCTTTGAGTTTTTGACTGATCTTTTATGATTCATTTTGCAGATCCTAATGTACAAGAGGTATATTGACAATGCGTTACTGCTTTGGCGGGGGGACCACATTGGAGCCCAGGCATGTTTTGATTCTTTGAACAAATTTGATACACCGATTAAATTCTGTATACAAATGAGTAGAGAATCTATTGACTTTTTGGACCGTAGGGTCTTTATAAACTATAATAAACTTTGTACTACATTGTTCAGAAAAGATACTGATCGCAACACTTTGTTACACAGGACGGTTTTCATTCCCGTCACCAAATTTTAAGTATTCCATACTCCCAGTTTTTGTGAGTTTTTAGGAATAATTCTGATCCAGATACTGCACATGTCCAGGCCCAATAAATGCTGGATAGATTCTGAGTCAGGGGCTATGAGGAGAAACTCCTTTATGAACAGTTGGCAAGGACACAAAGCTTTACATCAGGGAACCCTATTGGTTCATGTAAGAAGCCATGTAAAGACAGGGTTATATGCACAATGTGTTATACTCTGCTCAGTCCACACATTAAACGCAGTGTTTATAAATATTGAGAATTGGTCAGGTGAGATAAATGATTACCTTTACAAAACACAGAAGTGAAGTGTGCATACAGGAGGGCACCCAAATTATGCAATTTGGTGATGAAAACTGATTTGAGACCTCTGATTTTGCGACGGGGAATTTGGATAGCAACAGCAATAGTTATATTAGATGCCTTGGATGCCGATGCAATAGTGGGCAAAGGTTTTTCCCACCCCCATACGGGCAAAATATACAAAAATGTATTGTTTTTGTATATATATATTGTAACATGCCTACTGGGAAAGTTGTAGAGGGTAGGTACATTCCTCTAAGGTTTCTTACCTATAGATAATAGAGTAAAACCGGCAAGTTTGTTTTGGGTAAGGAATGGTTTCTTTACCTGTCTGGCACATGTAAGATGTGTACTGGGGCTGGTTTTACTGGGAATCCACAAGTGACGGGTGGGGTGGACTCCCAATCCTTAGACCACTCCAGGTTTTCCAGTGAGTAGTATAGCTGGATTAGATTCAGCTGTCTAGAGAAGGGTTTTTTTTTTCCCCCAGACAGTCTCTCTCTCTCTGTCTGTGTGGCTAGAGGAGGCCTGGCAGCAGCCAGCCAAACATGGTTCTGTGAGTAAACAGACTAACTGTGTATTTATTCGTGTCCTACAGTAGGGCACTTGTATAGACAGTGTGTGTACTGTATTAGAAGTTAGAGCTCAGACGAGCAGGAGTTTATTTATGTTTTGTTTTATTTTGTACCCCTGGATTGGCTGAGAATGTATCAGCTTATTGCATGTACCTGCTGTGAATATATATATATATACTAGCAAATGTTTGCCCGTTGGTGCACAGTGGAAATTATGTGTGAATGTTTTACTAGGTAATTCTTTTTATTGATTGAATGTTTTAAAGGACAATTATACTTACCATTTCCTCGATCCATTCCTGCAAAGTAGGACCTAAAACGCTAAGTTCTCACCTCTGGGTACTTTACAAAAGTCCTGCACTACTTACTTGTAATCTCCCTCGTCGCTTCGGTTGGATCCTCCCCACTTGCACTGTCAGTGACAGTCCGGGAGGCAGCCAATGGGAAGACATGCCTCCTTGCAGAGCGCATCTTCCCATTGGCTGCCTCGCGACCTGTCACTCAAAGTGCCAATGGGGAGGATCGGACCGGAGCGACAAGGGAGATTACGTTAGTGCAGGACTTTTGTAAAGTACCCAGAGGTGAGGACTTAGCGTACTCACCCTGGTTACTTTGCAGGAGTGGGGGGAAAGGAACAAGGGGGAGGTGAGTATAATTGTCCTTTAAAATGCAATACAGTGTAATGATAGGGTGTTGAGCTTTTCACATGTTTAATAAATTAATTTTTCATAAATCCTGAAATAAAGACCTTTTACTGACTTACAGACATTAAAAGCCCATGCTATAGTGATTCCTATCCAAAGGTTTGTACATTCAAGTGATCCATCTGCCCTTCTCTTACTTCCATAGCAATTACACTATTGGTTTAGGGAAGGATTATTCAGGTCCCTCCAGGCAGTACCTATCTGACAGCTCTAATGCATAGAATGGCAATAGAATAAACCTGCAGGTCTGAGAATAGACCCAGGCATATCACTTACTGTTCAGCAAACCGCAGCTCTCCTTTTTTTCTATTTAGAGGGGAGGGATGGGCAAGGTGAGAGACTGTCACATGTGACATATTTCACTTGCAACTTCCTACTAACACTCGATTCGCTAACACTACTGTCAATCTAATTTTAAGCACACCATTGGATACAACATTAAAAGGGAAGCGATAGATATATTCCTTTTTAAGCTTACATTGACTCCAAGTAAAACTTCCTGGGGTGTGGCTTAAAGATTCCATTACAAATGGAGTGGGGACGATGCAAGTACTTTTATTTATATATTTTTCCTTATTTACATATCTATATACTTTAATGTCATTACTACATACTTGTTAATATTGATATAACTATTTATTTAGTGCTTAAAGGGCATGTCCACCCTTTTTAACAACTTTTAGCCATTAATAGAATACCCTCCCCCAGCCCCAACCGCCATAAAAATAATTTAAGAAAGTGACCAAATCTTTACTTACCTTCCCTCTCTCCTTCCCCCATGCAGTTGGGGCTGGGGGAAGATATTCTATTACATGGGCAAGGGGTTTTATGGTAGGGGGAGGGATAGCAAAATGGGAGGGAGAGAGAGGGAGAAGGAGGGGGGAGAAGGGCTGCAGTACGCATGCCAAACTTCTCCCGGAGGCCAGGTAGGAGGCAGAGTCCTATATGGACTCTGCTATCCTCCTGTTGGGCAGTTTTTGGGACTTTGAGGGGGGACTACAGGAGAACCTTATGGAGCTGGGATGTGAGGTAAGGATTTTACTACACTACATGGTGGGGCCAGTAGTGGGGGGGATTATAGTTTTGGGGGTGGACATGCCCTTTAAACAACACATAAACACTATCCCTATGTATATTACTTTTACCCACTCCCACCAACATAGTAACTCCGAAAAGCCCAATGCATTACCCATGAATTTAGTTTATTTATATAATATAAGGGATATATATATATATATATATATATATATATATATATATATATATACAATTTGTACAGCACACACTTATCTCAAGTCCACCAAGTCCAAAGCTTCCAACTGAGGGGGGCCTCACCATCTTTAAAAGGCCGGAGGCAACATGCCCCCCGCACCCTTAACCCCTTAAGTGCTCATGAAAACCACTAACACCAACAAAGTGATAAATATATAGAATAAAGGACATATCCTGACCATTGCTGCTATAGAGTTGGTGGCTGCAGCAAATGTCTCCTATGGGCCACACGATCCGTGATGATTTACCGGAATGTCAAATTGCCTGTTCATCTGATCCAGGTAAACGGGTGACCAACAGTGTTCACCGATGCTTATTCAGTGGTAACCCATTTAGGAATCCCCCCTTTTGAAAATCCAACAATACTTCTGCATCTATCATGTTCTCACCTGATAAATGTTACAATTAAAGGGGAACTAAAGTCTCCAGACAACATTGTCCCAATAGACAGAGCACATTCACAAACATACAAAAAGCTGTGTCTCACCTCTCCCTTTGCTGTGGCCATTGGAAGATTTATGAAAATAACCTGTGAGTACTAGGGGTCAGCTCCCACAATCCACCTTAGCTGGGTAAACCCCCAGCTAAGTGTCTGCGTACAGGCACATGCTCCATAAAGCTCAACAGATCAAAACAAGGAAGTTGCAGCCTTGCTTCCTAGAAGCTGACAACCAATCACATTATAGCACAGAGATCCTCCCTCTCCATGACACAGAACAGGGATTTCAGTTTTTTGTTTTCAAACACATTCAAGGCTCCTGTCCTAACAATGATATAATCCTTTGCTTTTCATACAAAAAGAAAATGAATCTTTGCAGTGTATTTCATAGATAGCATGGATGTAAGAAACAGAATACTTACATTTCAGCAAAAATAAAAGTTAGTGTGGGGAATAGAACCTGCAACTTGTACATTTACCCTGTCTTGCTAAAAGCAGAAGTCTTACCGCTAGGCTAAGAGAGACACTATAAAAATCATTGGTACATGTAGAATATTGTAGTAGGAACATAATAGAAACAAAAAATAAAAATACATTGGGGGAATCAAACTCATAACCTTCTGATCTGTATGTGTCTAACCCTGGCATCTTTCAAGGTGAGCCACCGCTGAATAAGCTTAAAGCCTAGGAACATTTAGAAGCTTTATCTTTTGCATGGAATATAATAGAAACAAAAAAAAAGGTTTAGCTGGGGTATTGAACTTGTGATCTTCTGAACTGTATGTGTCTAACCCTGGTGTCTTACAAGGTGAGCCACCACTGCACAAGCTGAATGTAAAGGTACAATTAGAAGCTTTCTCTTTCTCATGGAATATAATAGAAACAAAAAAAGCTACATCTGGGGTATTGAACTTGTGACCTTCTGAACTGCCTATTTTTTAAATCTGGTGCCTTACCTGGTGCGCCAACACCGAATAAACAGAGAGTCCAGCTACATTTGGTAACTTTATCTTTTGCTAGTAAAAGAATAATTTAAAAAATGAAATATGGAATCCCTGATAACTTAGAAAGCTGCTTGTTACCCTGCAGTTTATTTTCTAGCAACTCACACTGACTGGTAAATAAACTGCAGGGTAACAAGCAGCTTTAAAAGTCTTATCAGGGATTCCATATTGGTGTGTAGACATCTGTATAGAAAACACTTTGTGCATAGAGACAGTGAATACTGGGGTCAGGGGGCGTGGTTCTTTGATGACTTCATGGGCTGTGGGTTGTACTGGCAACAACATGGAAGCCTTCTTATTTACAGAATCTATTTCTCACATATATTAAATGCAATGTACCACAGAAGAATCTTACAATGTATAGGTGTTCTGGGGAGAAAAACTTTCACATTAGGTTTTTGAAAATTTAAGTTTAGTTCTCCTTTAAGTACTGAATCAAATAGTTACACAAAACAGTTTTACACTCATAAATGAATCAAACCAATAGTTTAAGCTAAAAGAAGGTACAGCATCCTCTTACAGATCATTCCTGGCCCCTCAAACCGAAATTATAGCAAAGTCCTAGGTCTTAAAGTATATTTAAACCTAGACAGTTGAATGGCCTATTTTCTGTGATACAGACCCATTATTTGCATAAAGTCGTAGCCCTAACTAGGGGTCAAGCTTATCAAACAGGGAGTCTACAGTACTAATGGAAATACTGTCATCCCAATTCTACTAGGGTATTTCAATAGAGAGACAACCGTGTGATCAAGTCCTATCAGTCCCACATCCATCTACAAGAAGCATGAGAGTGATAGCTGCTCATTGAGACCCTTTGGGGCAAGGGTTTCCAATTTTTTAATCCAAAATGCTTTGCATTGGAGCCGAAGCCTACCTCATTCAGAGGCATTTTGGACAGCGACTATTTGGTTGATTGCCATCCACCTCAGGATGGCCAACGAGTGTCCTCTTTCTTTGAAATGCCGAGCTACCGACTGCTCCCCAAACTTATTCTCCTTAAGTGACTCCAATCCTTTACTTATCCCCCTAGTGGCCAGGGCTGAATGGATGGACGATCGATGGTTTGCCACCTAAACTCTAAGGGAGGTGGTGGTCTTTCTCACATAGTACAAGCCACAGGGGCAAGTAATGAGGTAAACTGCATCCGAACTCAAACATGACAATTTGTGTTGGATTTTAAACCTGCATCCTGTGTATAGATGGGGAAAGTCTGCCCCAGGGGTCATATACCTACAAGCTTGGCATCCCACACACTTGTAGCATCCCTCTTTTTTGTGGCTGAGCCAAGTGACTACAGGTAGTTCGAGGGAGTTTCTGCACAAATAACTATAGCAGTTGGGGCTGGGGGAGGGAGCCCTACACTATAGAAAAGCGATTAAACACTAGGGGCAGAGGGAAAATTACAGGGATTGGGAGGGAGGGAAGGGGGGGGGAGGGCTGCACTGAGAAAACCACAAACCTCTGAGAGGATGCCTCAGAGGCGGAAACAATTTCCCTCCCTGCAAGGCTCCCTGTGTTCACATTCTGGGACTTTGGAGGGACATTCCAGGAGAACCATTTGGAGCTGAGAGGTAAGATAATGATTTACACTACACATTCGGGCCAGCAGTCGGGGAGATTATAGTTTTGGGGGTGGACATGCCCTTTAAAGGGTAGGGAGATGTTACTGGAAATTAATTCCCAGTGCCTCTTGACACTACTCTTAATGGCACTACGTTGAGAGGAATACTGTAATATATATGGAATGGTTTCACCACCCTTTTTGGTCTCTGATTTCAACCTTATGCCTTCCCCTTTAAACGTTGTAATGGCCCTATTTCGCTGATCTTCAACAAAAGTGGGATGATACATTTATAAGTCATTTGTTCGAATTGCTTGTCAGCCATCACCGGGTCAGAGTTATTAGTTAAAACCCTTAGAAATTGGGAAAACATTACACCTTTCTTTTCATGGCAGATGATGTAACAGTGTATTTTTATCTGTTGGTTTGGAAAAAACACTAGTATACAGGCCCTGCGTATCCTTTGCAATTGTAAGGTCCAAGTAGTCAATCTATACATCATGCATCATCATGATGAATTTTATCGTTGAGTTCTTCTGATTGAGAACATTTAAGAAAAGGGTACATTTCTCAGGTGGCTCATTCCACAGTATAAACAAGTCATCAATGTACCGTCAATAAATCAATAGCTTATGACCAAATTCCGGATAGATGTATTTTGTCTCAAAGTCCTCCTTGAACAAATTTGCAAACGAAGGGCCCACATTATGTTCCAACAAGAACAACAAGAGTTCCATAAGAAATTCAATAGGATGATTCCTATGACCAACTTTAATCAAGGCCTGTCTGCATACCTCAACTCCCTCTAGTTGAGGAATGATGGCGTAAAAAAGGTTCCATACAACCAATGTCATCAGAGTGGTGTTCTGTAATGGGCCCTTATACTGTAGTTGGCCAAAGATATTCAATAGCTGTCAGCTATCCCGTGGGTACAATTTAAAATTAATGACTAATGGCTGAAGGTTATAATCAACGTATTTAGATATAGGTTGTAAAAGAGACCCAACGTATGAAACAATTGGTCTTTCTGGAGGTTCCTTAAGTGATTTATGAACCTTTGAGACGGTGTATATAATTTGCATTTTGGGGGCATCTGTCGTTAGGAATTTAGCCTCCTGCTCACTGATCTAACCGAGGGTATGGGCCATTTGTATGATTTCATCCAGCTTAAGTTTAAGGGATTCTGTTGGGTCCCCACCTAAAGCTCTATATGTACCTGGGTCACTTAGCTGTGCCAGCAATTCGGACCTATAGTACTGACATTAGAACAAGCAATAGGTATAACCAGCACACACCTTCTGGGAATAGCACGGGTGCACGCTCGTATATTCACCTTCTATACTCTTGTATCCAAATAGTCCAGAGCAGCACTTCCTTAAAACATAATATTTTATTCACAATTCCTTATTTTCCACCTAGAGGCTTAGCTGATGCCAGCTTAGCTGGCAAATGGCTAATTTTTCTTATTGGCAGGGCCATATATGGTCCTACCTTGCTCTACTGCATTCAGGTTATGAAATAACAAATGCTCTGCGACAACAGCTACTCTGTTGCTAATTTTTCTAAGATTGGGTCGATCCTACTTGGCCCGAGAGCAGTACTCCATATTTGATCTTCGTTCTCTCTCCATGAGGCACCTTTGTGGTGTCACCTACTCTGACCATCTCATACAGCCGCAACAGCTACTCTGTGGCTAATGTTTTCAGCTCTGGGTCAATCCTGCCTGGCCCGAGAGCAGTACTCCATATTTGATCTTCGTTCTCTCTCCATGAGGCACCCACTTTGTGGCTAGTTGATTCCACGTCTGCGTGTGTAACCATACATAGGGCATACCGTTTGATTCAGAACATTTGGGAGATTGATATTTGGTAACTTTTTTTTACATTCCTTGGGGTTTTGGCATGATTTCTACCTTTTGAAGTTGTTTTTGTTCATTTTTTCAGACAAATGCGAACTTCTACGAAGAACTGCGCCCACACCATTGATTGTATGAATGAACAAACTACAGCGTTACGTAGCTGAAGGTATGTAGATTCTGAGAATATATAGTTTTGCGGGGGTATTTCCAAGTTAGAGGGGTGTTCAGTTTGGAAAATCTGGGAAAATGCTGTTATTGGCTCACTGCGCATTGTTTTACATTTTGACTAGTCGCTTCCACGTCAGTGTGTGTAACCACACATATGGCACACTGTTTGATTCAGGACATTTAGGAGATTGATATTTGGTAAGTTTTTTTTACATTACATGGGGTTTTGGTGTGATTTTGTAACTTTGAAATGTATTTTTCTCTATTTTTCCAGAAAATTGTGTAGAAATGCGAAATTCTACGAAGAACTGCGCCCACACCATTGATGGTATGAATGAACGAACTACAGTGCTACATAGCTGAAGGTGTTTAGATTTCAGGAATATATAGTTTGTGGGGGGTATTTCTGAGTTATCAGGGTGTTTTGTGGAAAAAACTGCAGACTGTCCAAATTCGGAGTTGGCTAAATATTTTCGCTGTTTCTGAGCCATCGTGCATTGTCTCACTTTGTGGCTTTTCGCTTCCACGTCCGCATGTGTAACCACACATATGGCATACCGTTTGATTCAGGACATTTGGGACCAACCTGAAACACATATAATGTATTAATACCATTAATTCTCAATATTATATAGTATCCCCATACCAACCAGAACTACAGTATATGTATTAACCAGTAATTCTCAATATTATATAGTAATCCCTGTAACCAACCAGAACTTCAGTATGTATAGTACCATTATTCTACAATAGTATATGATAATCCTACATACCAACCAAACTACAGTATTGTATTAATACCAGTAATTCTCAATATTAATAGTATCCCTGAACCAAACCAGAACTACAGTATATGTATTAATACCAGTAATTCTCAATATATATAGTATCCCGTACCAAAACCCCAGAACTACAGTATATGATTAATCATCCAGTAATTCTCCATATTATATAGTATCCTTGCCCACCAGAACTGAGTTATTATGTATTAACCACCAGTAATTCTCATTATTATATAGTATACCCGTACTAACCAAGAACTACAGTATAGTGTATATACCAGTAATTTCAATATTATATGTCATCCCTGTACACCCCAGACCTACAGTATATGTATTAATACCAGTATTCTCAATACTATTTAGTATCCTGTGGCTGGAGAGCCAAGATAAACCTCTTTTGTTCAGATGGTGTCAAGTTCGTGTGACAGCAACATGGTGAGGTGTGCAAGACATGTGTCTTACCTACAATCATATAATACACAAGTGGTACCCAGAGTTTCCTGTATAACTCAGTCTGTGTCCTTGTACCTTTATATGGGACACAGAACTCCTCAGTAACTTCTAATATCCTTATAATTTACAGTAGGGGATACTTATCCTTATAATACATGAGTGGTACCCAGAGTTTCCCCTGTATACTCAGTCTGTGGCCTTGTACCTTTATATGGACACAGAACTCCTCAGTACTTCTAAAATCCTTATAATTTCAGTAGGGGATACATTTATCCTTTATACTATATGATTGGTACCCAGAGTTCCCTGTATAACTCGTCTGTGTCCTTGTACCTTTATATAGACAAATAACCCATAGTGACTTCTAATATCCTTTAATTTACAGTAGGGAATACTTATCCTTTATAATATATGAGTAGTACCCCAGAGTTTCCCTGATAACTCAGTCTGTGTCCTGTAACCTTTATATGACACAGAACTCCTCATTGACTTCTAATACCTTATAATTTACAGTAGGGGATCATTATCCCTTATATACATGTGTGACCCAAGAGTTCCCTGTATAACTCATCTGTGTCCTTGTACCTTTATATATAGACACAGAACTCCTCAGTGACTTCTAATATCCCTATAATTTAACAGTAGGGATACTTATCTTATAATACATGAGTGGTACCCAAGTTCCCTGTATAACTCATTCTTTGTCCTTGTACCTTTATATATAGACCCAGAACTCCTCTAGTGATTCTTCTAATATCCTTATAATTTACAGTAGGGGATACATTATCCCTTATAATACATAGTGGTACCCAGAGTTCCCTGTATAACTCGTCTGTGTCCTTGTACCTTATATAGACAACAAAACTCCTAAGTGACTTCTAAATCCTTAAATTTACAGTAGGGATACTTACTCCCTTATAAATACATGAGTGTGGTACCACCCAGAGTTTTCCCTGTATAAAACTCAGTCTGTGTCCTTTTACCTTTATGAGACTATTACACAAGAACTCCTCAGGTGACTTCTATATCCTTATAATTTACAGTAGGGATACATTATCCCTTAATACTCATGAGTGGTACCCAGAGTTCCCTGTATACTCAGTCGTGTCCTTGTACCTTTTATATAGATAGACCCAGAACTCCTCAGTGACTTCCAATATCCTTATATTTACAGTAGGGGATACATTATCCCTTATAAATACATGAGTGGTACCCAGAGTTCCCCTGTATAACTCAGTCGTGTCCTTGTACCCTTATATAGACACAGAACTCCTCAGTGACTTCCAATATCCTTATAATTTACAGTAGGGGATACATTATCCCTTATATACATGAGTGGTACCACCCAGAGTTCCCTGTATAACTCATTCTGTGTCTTGTACCTTTATATAGACACAGAAACTCCCAGTGAACTTTCCAATACCTTAAATCTTAATTTTACAGTAGGTACATGGATACTATATAATATTGAGAATTATTGGTATTAATACATATGCTATAGTTCTGGTTGGTACAGGGATACTATATAATATTGAGAATTACTGGTATTAATACATATACTGTAGTTCTGGTTGGTACAGGGATACTATTTAATATTGAGAATTACTGGTATTAATAAATATACTGTAGTTCTCGTTGGTATGGGGATACGATATAATATTGAGAATTAATGGTATTAATACATATACTGTAGTTCTTCTTGGTATGGGGATACTATATAATATTGATAATTACTAGTATAAATACATATACTTTAGTTCTGGTTGGTACAGGGATGCTATATACCGGTAATATTGAAAAATACTGGTATTAATACATATACTGTTGTTCTGGTTGATCCAGGGATACTATATAATATTGAGAATTACTGGTATTAATACATATACGGTAGTTCTGGCTAGTACAGGGATACTATATAATAAGAATTACCGGTATTAATACATATACTGAAGTTCTGGTTGGTACAGGTATACTATATAATATTGAGAATTACCGGTATTAATACATATACTGTAGTTCTGGTTGGTACAGGGATACTATTTAATATTGAGAATTACTGGTATTAATACATATACTGTAGTTCTGGTTGGTACAGGGATACTATATAATATTAAGAATTACTGGTATTAATACATATACGGTAGTTCTCGCTAGTACAGGGATACTATATAATATTGAGAATTACTGGTATTAATACATATACTGTAGTTCTGGTTGGTACAGGGATTCAATATAATATTGAGAATTAATGGTATTAATACATATACGGTAGTTTTGGTTGGTACAGGGATACTATATAATATTGAGAATTAATGGTATTAATACATATACTGTAGTTCAGGTTGGTATATGGATTCTATATAATATTGAGAATTACTGGTATTAATACATATACTATAGTTCTGGTTGGTACAGGGATGCTATATACCAGTAAAATTGAAAATGACTGGTATTAATACATATACTGTAGTTCTGGTTGATCCAGGGATACTATATAATATTGAGAATTACTGGTATTAACCCTTTCCCTGCCACAGATCGTATATTCACGATCTGTGCAGAGAATGCTTTAACTGCCACAGATCGTGAATATACGATCTGTGGCTTCCCTGCACCTAAAAAAAAATTGGCCCCCGCTAGGGGCGATCAGGGGGCAGCATTCAACTGCCCCCCTAGCCCTCTCGATCCCCCCTCGGTCTGATCCAAATCCGAGGGGGGGATCGGAAGATACGCTTACCTTTAGCCGGGTCCCGCGATGTGCAGCCAGTCCCACGTGGAGTCTGTGCAGGAAGCGGAAAGGGAGACCCCGGTGACGTCACGGAGCTTCCTCCTTCACCGGGGTCTTCCCTTGAATGTCTAAGATGCTGCCCCTGGTGGTTAAATTGAGGTACTGCAGCCTGATCTCAATTTGATCATGCTGCAGTACCTAGTATAGAAAAGCTGTCAAGCTGCCAGCTTTTCTATACATTTTGTGAATGGAACTCAAAGTTCCATTCACAAATAGGATTTTTTCTAAGTCTTTGCTACTTAGCGAAGACTTAGAAAAAAAATGGGGACAGAGATCAATATTTGGTGATCACTTCTGATCACCAAATTATTGATCTTTGCCAATGAATGAAAAATCACTTCCTGGAAAATGATTTCCGGGAAGTGATTTTTCCGATCGGATTTCGAATTGGAAAACGGGCATTTATGCCCGTATTCCAAGTTCGGTATCATTCCCTAAGATGATCTGATGATTATCTTTGGGAATGATCGGGGAAAAAAAGGGGAAATACACACAAAAAAATTCTTAAAGTGATACACACACCCTTTTTTTTTTTTTTACCCTAAAACTATAAATTAGAAAAAAAAGTTGTCTTCTCCAAGCTCCCCAATGTCCCCAGTGATATCGGTAAAGTAAACGCGGATACTTATTTGTTCGATTTCAAGGGAAACTAAGCCTATATTTTATAAGGAAATTTTGCAGAGGTACCAAATAAAGACCGTATTGAATTTTTAGGATCAGTAAAGTGTGCAAAAACGTGTGTGACTCTCCATACTAACCGACTTCACTAAAATACCACTAAAAGGGGGAGAGTGTGTGTGTGGGGGGTGGGTTGTGGCGTTTTTAAACATTTTTCTTGTAACTGCACTTCTAAATGCGTCCCATTTGAGCTAGTTGGTGGCCTCGTCTCTGTTTGCACCCACGCAAATGGCACACCGTTTGATTCAGGACATGTGGGAGATTGCTATTTAGTGGGTTTTTTTGCTGGTCAAGTGGGTTTAGGTAGGATTTCAACCCTTGAATCATCTCATTTTATTTTTCACAAAATCTCGTAAAAACACCGAGTTCTTTGGATCGCTGGGTCTGGAATTCTTCATGCATGTATGAAAGCATGGCACCGTAACGTAGCTGAAGGCGTGTAGATTCCAAAAATATATAGTTTGTGGAGGGAATTTCCATGTTTCGGGACTGTTTCCTTAGAAAAAGTGTAGGCTGTTCAAATTACAGAGCACTTTGATTTTTTCTTGTAATTGCATTTGTGCATGCGTCCCATTTGAGCTAGTTGGTGGCCACGTCCCTGTGTGAATCCACGCATATGGCATACCGTTTGATTCAGGGCATTTGGAAGATTGATAATTGACAAGTTTTTTTTACATGACATGGAAATTTGCCATGATTTTTAACTTTGAATTGTATTTTTATAAATTTTTCCTGAAAATCTGGTAAGAAAGCGAAATTGTACACAAAACTGCACCCACACCATTGGTGGTATGCATAAAAGAATCACACCATTGTGTAGCTGAAGGTGTGTAGAGTCCAAGAATATATAGTTTTGGGGGGTATTTCTAATATAGAGGGGTGTTTAGTCTGACAAATCTGAAAAGTTGCTGTAATTGGGCCACTGTTCATTGGCTCACTTTGTGGCTAGTTGATTCCACGTCTGCGTGTGTAACCATACATAGGGCATACCGTTTGATTCAGAACATTTGGGAGATTGATATTTGGTAACTTTTTTTTACATTCCTTGGGGTTTTGGCATGATTTCTACCTTTTGAAGTTGTTTTTGTTCATTTTTTCAGACAAATGCGAACTTCTACGAAGAACTGCGCCCACACCATTGATTGTATGAATGAACAAACTACAGCGTTACGTAGCTGAAGGTATGTAGATTCTGAGAATATATAGTTTTGCGGGGGTATTTCCAAGTTAGAGGGGTGTTCAGTTTGGAAAATCTGGGAAAATGCTGTTATTGGCTCACTGCGCATTGTTTTACATTTTGACTAGTCGCTTCCACGTCAGTGTGTGTAACCACACATATGGCACACTGTTTGATTCAGGACATTTAGGAGATTGATATTTGGTAAGTTTTTTTTACATTACATGGGGTTTTGGTGTGATTTTGTAACTTTGAAATGTATTTTTCTCTATTTTTCCAGAAAATTGTGTAGAAATGCGAAATTCTACGAAGAACTGCGCCCACACCATTGATGGTATGAATGAACGAACTACAGTGCTACATAGCTGAAGGTGTTTAGATTTCAGGAATATATAGTTTGTGGGGGGTATTTCTGAGTTATCAGGGTGTTTTGTGGAAAAAACTGCAGACTGTCCAAATTCGGAGTTGGCTAAATATTTTCGCTGTTTCTGAGCCATCGTGCATTGTCTCACTTTGTGGCTTTTCGCTTCCACGTCCGCATGTGTAACCACACATATGGCATACCGTTTGATTCAGGACATTTGGGAGATTGATATTTAGTAACTTTTTTTTAGATTCCATCAGGTTTTGGCATGATTTCTACCTTTTGAAGTTGTTTTTTGTTCATTTTTTCAGAAAAGTGCGAACTTCTACAAAGAACTGCGCCCACACCATTGATGGTATGAATGAACAAACTACAGCTTTACATAGCTGAAGGTGTGTAGATTTCAGTAATATATAGTTTGTGGGGGTTATTTCTAAGTTACGGGGGTGTTTTGTGGAAAAAACTGCAGACTGTCCAAATTCAGAGTTGGCTAAATATTTTCGCTGTTTCTGAGCCATCGTGCATTGTCTCACTTTGTGGCTTTTCGCTTCCACGTCCGCGTGTGTAACCACACATATGGCATACCGTTTGATTCAGGACATTTGGGAGATTGATATTTAGTAACTTTTTTTTAGATTCCATCAGGTTTTGGCATGATTTCTACCTTTTGAAGTTGTTTTTTGTTCATTTTTTCAGAAAAGTGCGAACTTCTACGAAGAACTGCGCCCACACCATTGATGGTATGAATGAACAAACTACAGCGTTACATAGCTGAAGGTGTGTAGATTTCAGGAATATATAGTTTGTGGGGGATGGAGTACTGCTCTCGGGCCAGGCAGGATTGACCCAGATCTGAAAACATTAGCCACAGAGTAGCTGTTGCGGCTGTATGAGATGGTCAGAGTAGGTGACACCACAAAGGTGCCTCATGGAGAGAGAACGAAGAACAAAAATGGAGTACTGCTCTCGGGCCAAGTAGGATCGACCCAATCTTAGAAAAATTAGCCACAGAGTAGCCGTTGTCGCAGAGCATTTGTTATTTCATAACCTGAATGCAGTAGAGCAAGGTAATAAAATAATAATAAAAATTTGCCCATTTGCCAGCTAAGCCTCTAGGTGGAAAATGAGGCGGAAGGAGCAGTATGGGTGGCCAGGGGCAGGAGGCCTTCAGTCACAGGCATCAGCAATAGGGGTGCTGTACTGAGATGTGATCCACGCCTCATTCATCTTGATGAATGTAAGGCGGTCCACATTCTCAGTGGAGAGACGGGTCCTCCTCTCTGTTACAACCCCCCTGCCGCACTGAAGGTCCTCTCCGAAAGAACACTGGATGACGGGCATGAAAGGACCTCGATGGCATACTGTGCCAACTCGGGCCAGATATCAAGCCTCGCCACCCAGTAGTCCAGTGGATCCTCAGTCTCTGATGTGGCTACACCGGCCCTGGATCCGATGTAGTCGGTGACCTGGCGACTGAGGTGTTGCCTGGTGGAGTTGCCAGTAGATGGGCCTGGCAACTGTGGCTGGAAGAACAGCCTGAAGTTGGCCGCGAGGCCGCCTCCAGTACTGCTGCTCCTCCTGTCAGGCACAGGGGGACGTGAGCCCTGTTGATCCCCAACATCAGGTGCTGTAGGCCTGCCAGCACCTGGGAAGGCAGAACAGAGGCAACGTAGCAGTGTTGCCTCATAGTGCTGCATTCTACCTTCCCTCTGAGATGCGGGGATAAACTCCGACACTTTACCCTTATAGCGGGGACCTATAAGGGTGGCCACCCAGTACTGCTCCTTCTCTTTGATGGCCTTAATCCTGGGGTCCTTGCGAAGGCATTGCAGCATGAAAGAGCCCATGCGCTGCAAATTGCCTGCCGCAGAGGACCCCATGTCCTCGATGTCACTGAGGACAATAGTGTCGGGCTCAACCTCTCCCCAACCACGAATGACATGTGGTACTTGGGAGGGTTGAGATGTCCCCCTAGAGGAATGCCCCATTTCCCCTTGGTCCAGGTCACCTAAATCCCCCTCCTCATCATCGGACGGCTGCTCTGCACCGTGATGTTCGGGCTCGGAAAGCATCACGGTGTCGGCGTCCTCCTCTTCCAGTGCCTGCTGCTCGACAGCGAGTGCCCTGTCGAGTATGCCGCGCAGAGTGTGCTCAAGGAGGAACACCAGTGGGATGGTATCCGCAATGATGGCCAACAACTGGGGAAGAGAGACCTGCCTTTTAGCTGACGCTCCAGCAGCGGTGTCAAGAGGCCTCTTAACACCGCGTGCTGGGGCCAAAGGCTGCCTCTCCTCCCTAACTTCCACCGAGGAAGCAGCTGATGGGGCCGGAGGGGGAGGAGGAGGAACGGTGGCTACCTGGGCACGAGGTAGGGAACATGTGGGTGCCTGCACGTTCCCTGTCCGCTGCTCCCACCGGGCAAAGTGGTGCAGAATCATATGTCTCCTCATAGAGGAGGTGCCCAAATGTGATGTGGTCTTCCCACGGCTAACACGTTGCAGGCACAACTTGCACACTGCAACTGTGCTGTCACCTGGAGCCAGTGAGAAGAACTCCCACACCGCTGAGCCACCGGAACGACTCAGATCTCATTGGTGCCGTACCTCCACGTGCAACACTAGGTGCACTGCCTCTGCCCCGGCCCCTTCCCCCAGTCCTGCCTCTGGGTTCAGGATCGTGCTCATGCTCTGAGGGACATCCCTCAGAGACACTATCCTCCTCCTCTCTCACAGAGGGCACCCATGGACGATCGGTGACCTCATCGTCCACTTCCACCTCCTCAATACTGGAGGCTGCGTCACTAACAGCAGCAGCATCTGGAACCTCACCCCCTGCATTAGTTCCCTGGCTGCTCACAGACTGCTGCGTGACATCGTCAGCCTCCTGTCCCCCTGTGCACTGAGCACTTTCCTCCACCTCGGGCGACAGGAAAGATTGTGCATCAGTGCACGGCTCCTCCTCAAGCACACTAGCCCCACACATAGTGTGCGAAAACAGATCCCGAGACTCCTCCTCCGGATCCCCGAAGGTATGCTTCATGTGGGCAATGAACTCCTGATAGAGCGGATCAGGTTCCATGCCCACAGTAGGAGCCTCAGGTGAGGAAGGAGCAGGCACAATATCTACAGTAGCAGCTCGGCTGCTCTGTGCCTGTGAGGAGGTGGATGAGGAAGGCTGGGTAATCCACTCTACTACCCGCCTTCCTTGATCAGAAGGGATAGCCCTAGCCCGGCTACCCCTAAAAATATCGGGCACGGTTACCCGGCTGCCCTGCGAAGGGCCAGGTAGCTCCTGGCCAGAGCCTTCAGTAGGCTCTCCTCTGCCTCTCCCTCTCCCTCCACGTGCAGAAGCACCCCTGCTCCTGGCTCTCCCTCTTGCCCTGCCAGGCATTTCCCTCTCCCAAATTGTAACAAATGAAAAAAAAAATAAATAAATAAAATATATATATATATATATATATATATATATATGTATATATACACATACACAAAACACAAAAGACAAAGCAACAAAACAACACAGAAGCAAACAAATAAACACAAAGCTTTTTTTTTTTTACACTAAAAGCACAAATAGGACACAGACACAACTGACAGCAAACAGCAGATCAGACAGCAAAAGCTGCTGATTGCTGCTAAAGGCAGCACTGTCAGCTACACAAAACACACAGACACTGACACACAGATACAGAAAGACAAACAAAAAAAACAGGACACCTAGACCTCTAAAAGGTCTAACACAAAATTTGGACTTATAGGGGGGTTAGTCCTTAAAAGGACTTTTGGGTCTCACAAAGTTAGTCCTTAAAAGGACTGTTGGGTCTGTTGGGTCTCAAGATGTGTGAATACAGGGGTGGGTAAAACCACCACACTGAAATCCACACACAGAAAGCTCAAAAAGCTCAAAAAGCGCAAAATTCTCTCTCCTACACTGTCAGGTCTCCACTAAACACACTCCAACACACTGACAAAATGTCGCCTGTGAAGCAACCTTTTATACCCAGGGGGCTGGCAATAATCATGTTAGCTGCCATTGGCTAATTTGGGTCATGTGGCTTGCTCCGTCTTGAAAATAATCCCCAAAAATTCGAATTTACAAGAATTTCTCAGTTTTTCCGGGTCCTGGAAGATCGCAGATTCTCGTAATTACGGAGATACTCGTATTTTCGAAAATTTTCGAAAAAAAAAAAAATCTGCGGTTCGGAAGTTCGGAAGGCGGAAAATCCGGAATAATCCGCCGTTCGCGGACGGGATAAATCCGCGGCGGATCCCGGTTCGGGTCCGCGAACCAGCCATCTCTAGTCAGGACATGATTACTCAGGTTGTACACCAGGTCTAGTTGCAGGAACGAAGCAGACGTGGAGGTTTTCCTATGACTTTTGTAGCCCCCCCTCCTAGTTTTTCTTTTTGTTAATACCGACGACCAGTGGAGTGTGTGAATTATCCCTAAAAAAGGTTGGTCACTACACTGGGCATTTGTGGCAAGTGTCCCCACAAGGTACATTGTCTGTGTCAGACAGGGACTCATCCGAGCTATGGCAAGCGCGTAGTGCTCGTTTGCGGGGTGGTCTTCTATGATTAATATTGGGCACATTCCCACTAAGCCAACCATACACTCTTTCATTAGTGTAATCATCTTCCACTTTGGTAAGCTTTTTCTTTTTAAATACCAGGAGATCCTCTCGATATCTATTCACCTGTGCATCAATTTTAGCCATCCACTCACTGCTAACAGTTCCGAATACTGGTTTTGCAGGGTCTGTATTTCTGATCTTACTGTCATCAGTTATTTTGAAATATACTCCACTAGGATTAGTTCAAATGAGCATTTATTTAAAATGCCATTCCATTTGGAGCTGTTTTGGGTGAAAAGATGGCTAGAGGGTTGGAGGAGATTTTAAACTAGGTTTGGGGGAGAGGGTAAGATCAGTCTTACTGGGATAGTCCAGGGGTTAAGCAGGGTGTACATTGGCCAGTGGTGGGTGGAAAGGTGGGTGGGGCTAGCATAGAGGATAGGGAGGCATGTGTATTAAAGATTAATAATAATAATAATAATAAAGAAAAGGGGCAGCTGCATATGCAGATGGCAAGGGCTGCAAGTTTGGGGAGTGTTTTGATTATGGGGGACTTTTATCACCCTGGCAGTGACCAGCATATTGGAACTGCCAATACAGAAAAAGGTGATGGGTTCCTGAATTTTGTGCAGGATCATTTTCTCTCACAGTTGGTTGTAGTTCCTACTAGAAAGGGAGCGCTGTTCGATCTGGTAATATCTAACAACGTTGAGTGTATTATAGATATGAAGGTAACTGGAGGCTTACGGAATAGTGACCATGAAATAGTGTTGTTTAGTGTTTGTTATCAAAAGGAGATGTGAACTTGGTTAACAGAGACTTTTAATTTCAGGAAAACAAATTTTCCTAGGTTAAAAGCAAACTCTTCAGCAGGTCAACTGGCAACTGGGATTATATATTATCAGGTAAAAGTACTGAAAAGAAGGGGACTGTTTTTAAGGGGATTTTAAGCCATTTCACATCTCAATTTATACCCTTGGGAAATAAATGTGAAAAAAATTGCACCCATGTGGCTTAATTCTGATGTAAAGAATGAAATGGAAAAGAAGAGAAAGCCTTTAAGTCAGAGGGAATGGAAAGGACCTTTAACAATTCTAAAAAGTGTATAAAAGGATTGTAAGAAAGCAATTAAGCTAGCTAAAATTAATAATGAAGTTAGGATAGCTGAACAAAGCATCACTAACCCTAAACAATTTTTTCCATTATATTAATAGCAACAAGATGAAGAATGAAAGTGTGGTACCAGTAATTATTTAGTATAAGTTAGTTACTGAGGATGACGATAAATCAAATGTCTTGAACAATTTATTTTCCTCTGTATACACTATAGAAGATCCAAGTACTGATAGCTTAGAGTATAGCAACAATAATGGTATAAAAGATGCAAGTGCACTTTGGTTAAGCAGGGATATGGTGCAAAAAAGCATGTCAGAGGACTCATGGACATCCCTTAAAGGATAACTGTATTGCCTCAATGCATTTTTTTTAAAACTGCTTTAAAAAGTAAAGGTATGAAGCCCTCCCCATACAATTTTTCCTGATTTCGAGCCTCTCTCTGCCGTAACAATTCTGTTTGCCTCTAACTGTCACTCAGAGCTAGCATGCGAAAAAACACTTCTGTACCCACCCTTGATTAGCTTGATTATGTAGGTTGTAGTCTAGCAACAAACAATAGACTGAGCGGATACTTCCAAGACAAGGACTCCGTTAGACCAGTTCTTCCAATAAAACTTTAAATGTATTAACTCATGTTAAAATAGCTGGATACAAACAGTATCACGGGTAAGAGAGACGCCGAGGGAAGGGGGCGTGGCCTGACGCGTTTCGCGGTTACTTCCGCTTCCCCCCTGTATTCTAGCAACAGGACAGTTCAAGTTTGTTTGACTGGCAGAGGAGGAGGATAGAGGTTGTAACAAACCTTTCCACCAGCCAATGACAAGTGATATGTTAACCATGGCCCTGGGCCGACTAGGAGGCTAAGGGAGGGCAGCATGGTTGTAAATGAGAGTAAATGATTTCAGCTGCTGGAAGTGTGGACATGTAATGGGGGAGATGTTGTTTTTTTGGGCATTGTTATCCTTTAAGACTTGAAAAAAAAATTTAGTCTTCAAGTTCGGAAAGGGTTTTTCACTGTGAGAATGGTAAAACTATGGAACTGTCTTCCATTGGAAGTTGTGATGGCAGGTTCATTGGATAGTTTCAAATAAAAGCCGGATGAGTTTCTGAAAACAAGATATGTTGCAAGTTACTGGTATCCAGTCTATAAGCAGGAGTGATTCCTTTAACAGCACAAAATTAGATTTCCTTAATGTTTGTTAACCCAGTGCATTTTAGTTTTTTGCTACCTTTAATGTCACTGTTTCACTATTACCTACCGTAAGTTTCCATTTACCTTCATCTCCAAAATGAACCCAGGGTTATTAGATACCGTATATACTCGAGTATAAACCGAGATTTTCAGGCTAAAAAAATAGCCTGAAAATTGAATCTCGGTTTATACTCGGGTCAAAGACTTACCTGCTCCAGTGGCCGCTCGCTCCACATCTTCTGCTGGCTGAGTAGTGATGTGCAGCTGAGGAAGCATAGAAGATCTGGGGGGGGGGGAAGTACAGTAATTCCTGCAGTGGCAATTCTTTGCCACGGCAGATGTTCGGAAACTACATCTCCAGCAACTAAAACATGCTGGGAGTTATAGTTTACAAACATCTGGAGTATCAAGGAATGAGGCATTAGTTGCCTTTTAAATGGACAAAAGAATTTCCATACAGTAATAGCCAAATACTGGCTATTACTGTATGGGACTTCTGCTGTTCATTTAAAGGGAAACTAAAGCCTAAAAATAATACAGAATCAGAAGGAGGATGGTATTTATTGTTGCCTTCTGATTCTGTATTGTTTAGAGGCTTTAGTTGGACATACTAAATATTACTAAACATAATAGAGGACAGCAATATTGGATTTGGCTATTACTGTATGGGACTACTGTATGGGAATTCTGCTTTCCATTTAAAGGGCAACTAAAATTTTTACTCATTTTTAAAGGTAAAAATGGGTACCTCTGTGTATAGTTGGGTCGGTTTATACTCAAGTATATACGGTATTACTAAATACAACAACGCATCCTGTCTAAGAAGGAACGTCTATAATTTGTGAAAGAAAATACATTTGAGATGCTGGCAGTTCCCTTATTCCAATTTATGTCAGGGTAATTGAAATCCCCCATAACATGCCCCATGCCAGCGGCGTTCACCAACTGCATATGGAGATTAATTTCCACCTTCGCACTGGCATTTAGTGTCTTATAACAGACACCAACAATTAACCTATCCACCTTCTTGTTTTCCGTACAAAACTCCATCCATATTGTTTCTGCCATATCGTTTATACCCACATCTATCTCATCTTTTAGATTTGGTTTAATTTCTTGTTTTACATACATACATACTCCCCCTCCTTTCTTATTAAGTCTGTTATGTCTAAATAAGGAGTCTCCTTCCATATTTACTGCCCAGTTATGTGAATTTAGCCAGGTTTCTGCTATACTGATTGCATCATGCCATTATTTTAAAGCTACAGTATTAGTTCTAGTTCCTCAGTTTTTTTCAGCCACACTTCTTGCATTTGTAAACATACATTTTAGATTACCATTTATTTACTTCCATACTTTGATGTACAGATGGGTTAAGCGTAGGTTAAGATTGTGAGATCACAAACGAAATCTGAGGCAAATGAGCTTGGCTCATTTGGTATGGAAAATTGCACCAAATTGGCTTAAGGGATTAAGACATACTTTCCCCCTGTCATGTACTAGTAGCAATCATCCACCAGGAGGCATAAGACCCTCATTATTTTCTCTTTCAGTAAATGTTCCCCAATGACAAATATAGGGAGATGCAATTCAGTATACAGATGTGTTCAGGGCCGCCATCAGACTTTCCTGGGCCCCATACTGGGTAAATTTCTGGGCCCCCCATAGCACGAACCAACTCAGACAGTCCATACCTCCCAATATTTTAAAACGCAAAAGAGGGACCCATGGGGAGAAGAGAAGCGGCAAATGCGTTTTTTTCCCCTACAATCACTTTAAGACCACTCCCACTTTGTTAAGGTTACACACATTTAAAGACCATTATTCCCGTTTTACATTGTTGCCTGCAATATTATATGTCAACTAGACATTAAGCCCGTTAAATTAACAGGCGGGCGCGAGACATGCTCTACCTCCCCGACGCACACACAGACCGGTAAATATAAAATGTAACCGTGTCCCGCACACACACTTAAGATGCCCTCATGCCCAATGGGCACAGACTGGTAAATATGACATACCCATATATACTCGAGTATAAACCGACACGAGTATAAACCGAGGTACCTACTTTTTACCTTTAAAAAGGCGTAAAAGTGATTTACTCGAGTATAAACCAAGGGTAGAAAATAGAACCACAACTGCCTTCTGATTCTGTATTGTTTTAAGGCTTTAGTTGCCCTTTAAATGGACAGCAGAATTCCCATACAGTAGTCACATACAGTAATAGCCAAATCCAGTATGGTTATTACTGTATGGGACTACTGTATGGGAATGCTGCTGTCCATTTAAAGGGCAACTAAAGCCTCAAAACAATACAGAATCAGAAGGCAGCAATAGATATCATTCTGATTCTGTATTGTTTTTAGGCTTTAGTTGCCCTTTAAATAAACATCGGAAGTCCTATACAGTAATAACCATACTGGATTTGGCTATTACTGTATGGGAATTCTTATGTCCATTTAAAAGGCAACTAAAGCCTCATTCCTTGGCACTCCAGATGTTTGGAAACTACACCTCCCAGCATGCTTTAGTTGCTGGGAGTTATAGTTTCCAAACATCTGCAGTGGCAAGGAATAGCCACTGCAGGAATTACTCTACTTCTCCCCCTTCTGCTGCCTTCTGCTACCTGCTCCACATGTTCCCCTGCAGGCTGCTCTGGATCCTCTTCTCTGCTCCGGCGGCCACATGCTCCACTTTCCTCTGCTGGCTGACGTCACTACTCAGCGCCGGCCTCACTTCCCGGCGCCGAGTAGTGATGTCAGCCAGCAGAGGATGCGGAGCGCGCGGCCGCCAAGACTCTTTTTTAGGCTATTTTTTTAGCCTGAAAATCTCTGTTTATACTTGAGTATATACGGTTCCTTTAAGCCAAGCCCACACAGACTGGATCCCATATTAGACCCCATATTATATTCTACATTAGTGTTGCTTAAAGGGCAATTATAGTGAGAAAATTGGTTTTTTTTTATTTCTTCTAATGTATCCTATAAGTCATCCCATCCACCAGGGTACCTTTAGTTTCTTTAAATTCTACATAGTCCCCGAGATATAAGCCTTTGAATATGCTGTGATTTGTAGGAGCTGCTACACCTCATCTGTCACTCAAAGGCACACACCCACACAATCCAAAGCTCCCCTGCAGTACTGTCACACACTCTCTCACCCACACTATATGTACCATGTGCAACATATAGTCAAATGCTGTAGTGCTAAACACAATCAATAAACCATTAACCCAGCAATATGAGCATAACACACTATAAGACAGCCCCTCCCCCCCAAAAAAAATCTTATATACATACAAAACCAGTGACTCAAATGGAACACTAATACAGTATATATAATACAGTAATACAGACTATATACCAAACAAGACACACAGTGCAATCTATCAAATATATAGACTAAAGCAACTGAAATGTAACAGGACAACAAGCAGTGTCACTGTGTTTGTGAAGGTCTCACTACAAGCTGCTGTTACACTGACTCTCTCTTCAGTGATTATGATCTAAGCTAAGCAGGGGGAGAGATATGAACTTTAGGTAAAAAGTAAATAACAATTAGCAAAGTTAGAGAACAGGCAGAGTTCAGTAAATTACTTGTAAAGAATCTCAGCACCACTTGTCCTCCTCTCTCCCCCTCTGCCCCTCCCTTCAGCATATTGCTACTTTATTCCACACTTTGATTGCTTGCAGTCTAGCTCTGGAAGGGAGGGGTCAACAGGATGTCAGCACTTCATTTAAAGTCCTTTCAACTGACAATGCTCGGACTCTGTATACAGCCCGTCACTGCTTGAGGGGGAGTAGACAGAGAGGGGAGGGGGACTACACAGCTTGGTACAAACTTCTGCCAGTGTGAAGAAACGAAGCCACACAGAAACATGAAAGTAAGGCAGCTTATACTAAGTGATCTATACATTGTATACAGACAAAGTTTTTTTTCCACTATAGTTGCCCTTTAAAACGTATTTCTATTGATATATTCACCCCTTTCTTCATGCTCAAATTCTTACACCTACCCACTTGTGCACTGTTTGGAAAAAGGCTGCCACTATTGCCACACAGCATGGCAGCTCCACACTCTGTCCTGCCTATATCCATATTTTTATCTCAGATTGCAGCTCCACACACCATCTCTATCCTGTCTATATCCTGATAATAGAAATGGTGTGCTGCAATGTGACAGACACAGAGATAGAAATTTGGATATGGGCAGGATAGGGATGGTGTGAAGTTGCCATACTGCTATATAAGACACAATCTCTATCCTGCTTATATCCATATCTCCATCTCAGTGTGGAGCTGCCATAGTGCTATGTGACAGAGATATGTATATAGGCAGGATAGAGATGCTGTGGAGCTGCCATGCTGCCCCCATGGGGTAGGTAATATAGCCCAGTAGCCCTATTAGGCTATTTCCTACCCCATGTGCAGTGCATGCCTTAGTAGCAGAATGCAAACAAGGCATGCTGGGAGTTGTAGTTTCTTAACATGGGAAGTTACAAGGTTTTCCATCACTGCTATATAGGTTCTGGCCCAAGCAGCCCCATAGAGGAAGTTTATCAGTCCCTGTACACAGCAGTGAGACAGAGGGTAACAATGCCCCCATGGACTCCCACAATCAGAAATGGGTTCAGTATAACTTACAGTTACTCCCTCCTGCTCTCTATGGAGATCACAGCACAGAAGATACAAGTTCAGGGGAGGGGTGGGAGGGGGTGGAGCCATATAGACAGAAACACCCTGTTTGTCTTCTCTATCTAGGAATGGAGTTCGCTGGCTGAATTCAGTATTGCAGGGAAAAAAAAAAATTTTCTTCCTTTCACTCTCTGGGCCCCTTTCAAGTCCGGGCCCCATACAGGAGTACCCCCTGTACACCCCTGATGGTGGCCCTGGATGTGTTTTGTAAGTTACTCCTTCCAAAACCCTCAGAACCCAACTCACCTAATGGTTTTTTTTGCTCCTTAATGTCCAAGTTATAGTGGGGATTTTGGGACTGGCCACACTAGCATGTTTTAACGTGCAATCACAATTGCGTTCCGATCACAAGTCAAGAAGCGCATGCTAGTGTTGGCCAATCGGTATGCATATGTGATAACCATTTTTGCAAATTGAATGCACTCTGAAAATGCAACATTCCGCGGATTGCAGCGCAATCGAATGGTAACACGCAGTAAACTGATCACGCATTTCCAGCTAGTTATCTTGCATCCTAGTCTGGCCTTACCCTTAAACTCCCAGAAATGATAATTTATTGTTACATAGCAAGGATGTTTATGTAAACATTATGGATTACCAGAAAATAAATAACTGTTATAGGATCCTACATACAGCTAATTATCGAGATGGAACAACCCATATTATATCACCTGGATCCTAGTTAGTTACAGTCTGGCACACCATTTATTAAACTAAGGGAAAGTCTGAAACCACCTATACCTGAAAGGACATATAATAGAAAATCAGGGTGCACACTTCAAAAACTAGTGATATATTTAATTCAAATTCAAAGAAAGATTCAATAAAAGTTCTTATTGTAAAAATGGTGCTAATTTTGCCCCAACCAATCAGATGTTAGCTTTCAAATTCATACCTTTAGGGAACAGTGTAAAAAAATTAGGTCCCCTTCTCCCTGGCTTAATGCCCAGGTAAAAATGGAAAAAAAGAAAAAAGGCTTTTAAAAGTTTGAAATTGAAGGGATCCGAACAGGCTTACAGGGAGTATAAAAGCTGTAATAAGGAGTGCAAGAAAGCAATTAAACTAGCTAAAATAGAAAATGAAATATGGATAGCAGAACAAAGCAAGTTTAACCCCAAAATGTTTTTTAAATATATGAATAGTAAAAAGATGAGGACCAAGAATGTGGGACCATTAAATAACGGTGTTGAGATGGTTGTAGAGGATGCCGAGGACTCTAATGTGCTAAACCATTTTTTCCCTCTGTATTCGCTATAGAGAATCCAAGTCCTTATAGTAGGGACTGTAATAATATGAAGGGTATAAATGAGGAGTATTCACTCTGGCTGACAGAGGATATGGTATAGAAACAATTAGACAAAGTTAATATCAATAAAGCCCCTGGACCGGATGAAAAACATCTTCGGATCTTAAGAGAGCTTAGTCCAGTTTTATCTAGAGCACAAACCATACATCCATTAGATAATTAAATGTCCTTTTTCTATGTCCTTAATAAACAGTCCTTTATAACAAAGGAATTTATAACCGCTTCCAAAAAAGCTGTAGCAAACAATGCCAGGCAGAGCTAGCAAGATATTGTCTTGTATAAATAGGGAATAGATTCAAGAGAAAAAAAACATAATTCTCCCTCTTTACAATGAACTGGTAAGGCCTCATTAAATATGCGGTGCAGTTTTGTATCTCATATACAAAAGGGACATCTTGGAAATGGAAGCAGAGAAGGGCAACTAAAATAATAAAGGGTATGTAGGGGGTTGACTATCCAGGCAAATTAGATAAGTTAGGGCTGTTTACATTAGAGAAGCAACCTTTGCATGGGGATATGATCACTTTATATAAATATATAAATGAGCCATACAGTAAACTCTCTGGTGCATTGTTCACTAATAGGTCATCAGAGGACTACTTGGACATCCTTTAAGATTGGAAAAAAAGAAATTTCATCTTCAGGTTAGGAAAGGGTTCTTTACAGTGAGAACAGTGATACTGTGGAACTCTCTTCCAGCAGATGTGGTAATGGCAAATTCATTAAATAGCTTTAAAGTGGGCTAGATAAGTTTGTAAAACGAAATAATATTGAGAATAAGTGGTATTAATACATATACTGCAGTTCTGGTTGATCCAGGCCAGGGATACTTTCCAATTGCCATTTGGAGTCAGGAAGGAATTCCCCCCCCCCCCTTTTAGCTGTTTTTTTGCCTTCCTCTGAATCAACTTTTAGGAAGGGTTAAAAAAAGAGGGTGAAAAGGTTGGACTTGATGGATGTATGTCTTTATTCAACCTCAATTACTATGTTACTAAATGTTAAATAAGATCTGATTGGTTAGGGCAAAATTAGCACCATTTTTATCGATAAGAACTTTAATTAAATCTCCCTGAAGTGTCACAAAACATTTCATAGACTTCTGTGTCATTCTATGTCACCGACCCTGGAGCGCCGCCCTGAAGATCATCGCTGGACCAGGAGCACAGGTAAGTACCTTACTACATTAATTGAGATATCAGTACATGTAGAATCATTATATTTTGCTAGAAACATAATAGAAACAAAAAACATGTGTCCCAATGGTCTGTTTGCTTCCAAAACCAGCACTTTAGAAGTGAGCCACCACTGCACATGCAAAAGATGCAAGTACATTTCAGTAAATGGATCAGTTCCTCTGGATCAACAGTTAGGTAGGAAATGAGAATATTGCTAGATGGGTTGGACTTGATGGACGTATGTCTTTATTAAACCTCAAATACTATACTACTATAGAAACATTTAAATTTAGTTCTCCTTTATGTGATGTCCCAACTAGTACAATGACTACAAATTGTTGAGAGCCAGTGGCGTAACTACAACCCCCGCAGCCCCCATGTCCAGTCCAGCGGTACACTTAGAGAGATTGGAGAGAAGGGGGGGGAGTCAGGGGACTGGCTGCTGGGGTGGTTGGGAGAGGTGGCCCCTGCAGTTTGGCCCCAGCTGATATCTGTCAATTTCGTTTCATAAACATGATTAGTAACTTTTAATATAATTTTGCCATCATTTTTTGTCTCCTTTTTTGTCACCCAGAAAAATAGAGGTCTAAGGTAAGGATTTTTACACTACACAGTGGGGCCAGCAATGGGGCAAATTTTAGTTTTGGGGTTGGACATGCCCTCTAAATTTCAAAAAAGCAAATGTTTTGTTTAGTTAGTGTCTTTTTGACATACAGAGCAAAAATCCTGCAAGTGTAGTGGTCAAATGAAAAAACATTAAACCATAAGTGTTAATTCTTCTGCATATTTTAAGTCATTTTGATAACTATATATTTTTTATATTTGTTGGTTGCTTGCTAGCAAATTTATTCAGATTTGGAAAAGAAATTTGCTCAGAAGAAAACATTGCTAGTTCTACTGAAGGTTAAAAATAATACCTGTAAGATTATAATGAGCTTATACATATTTGATGAAGCTCATTTCATTACACATATGCATGAAGTTATTGGCGACATGTTCACCGTGCAATTATCCGTACTATGTTAATGAGCCTATTTAGGAACATCATGGGAATATTTACCATCCTAGTCAAAACTCGGACTTCAACAGCTTATAATTTTGTATTGAAAAGATCAGCAACGATCTCTCAAAGAATATGCATTCAATTATGTTTGTATTTTCCATTTTTCTGCTGATGGAAGGTTTGAAAATAATTTTCATACATATGAACCACCATATAAAAATAACTTTCAGTGACTTTGGTGCTAATGTGGATCTTTCTTTTGCTGGCAGATCTTTGACACTATTTACTATACTTGCAGTTATAATTTTATAGTTTACTGTCTTCACTGTCTTAACTAGAAATCACTGGACCCTCCAGAAAAAACTATAATGGGGCCCACCTCCTTGCTTCATCAACAGTGGATGTCCAACGAATGTCTTTGACTGTTATTAAAGAAAAAAGTCACTTTGCAATCAGTGTAGCTCTGCTAATTACCAGATAATTAACCAGAAACAGATGCACCTGGATTACATGAAGCTGGCCAAAATCATAATAATTTAAGTGCAGTACATTGCCTCTGCTTTCTATCTAAGCACAGCATATTACACCTGTGATCAAGACCAAATGAGTACTAATATCACTTTATTTGTCAATACTCATTGGTGACTACTGTTTGAGACAGGTCAGCAGGTAACCTGTCTCTCTGTCATCTGTCCATGCCTTCTCTGTCCTTCCATCCATGTCTCATCCATCCATCTGCTTCAAACCCTGGTTTGCAGCACTGCAAGGCATCAATGCTAACCCCTAAGCCACTGTGTGTTTTTCTATCTGTATATATATATATATATATTCATGTGATCACAGTAATCTATTCTAAAAACCCTTTGTTTATAAAGTATGCCAGTGTGCAGATAGTATGATATTGTATTGGGCCTAGGAATTTGCATTGATTATCTTATCTTTTCTATGTTTGTAAATGTGGTAGCACCTGGGCAACCTTCAAGTTTATAAAGACAAAGTGCCTGCACCTTTGGTTGGAATATATATATATAAAATCATATAAATACTAGAGATAAAGAGATATTGAAATGACTGATAGGTGCCTTGTAAACATCTGCAATTGTGATTTAAATTCTTCTTTATCACTTTACAATTATTTAATCACTCTATCTGTATCTTTATATGTTTATCTCTTTATTATGGTTTTATTTAGCCCCATCTTCCATAGTGCTTAACAATTACATACATTTAAAATGAAAATTTAACCCCATGCTGGCCCTACTGTGTAGTGTTAAAAATCCTTTCCCCCCTGCTGTTCCTGTATAAAGTCCAGGAAAGTGAGGAGAAAGAGCCTGTCTGCCTGAGAAAAGGTTTCTGCCTCTTCACTGTCCTCCCTAAGGACTCTGGCATGTGCTGTGGAGCCTTTTTTTTGACATGTAACCCCTTTACTGTAGTGTAGTTTCCTCCCTCCCTCCCTCCTCTAACTTTTTTTTGTATTTGTAAAAAAGTTAGAAGAAACTTACTTACTTGACTGGGATCCCTTGACTAAATCAATAGCTGGCAGCCATGTCTGTGATTGGCTGACTCTCAGTCAACCACAGACTTTGCTGCCGGCCAAGCCTTCATTGTAACTCTGTTCCCGGAAGTTGCATTGGGGGCTGAAGCCAAGAAAACCTACAGGGAGATTCAATAAAAGTTGTTATCGTTTAAAACTGTGCTAATTTTGCCCCAACCAATCAGATCTTATTTAACATTTAAAAGCTAACATCTGATTTGTTGAGGCAAATCAGCACCATTAGCACCATTTTAAATGATAAGAACTTTTATTGAATAACACTGCTGGTCTGGTAAGTTTGTGCTGATTTTTTTTACAAAAAGACAACGTGGTTAGTGTTGGGGCGGGGGAAGCTACACTACAGCAAGTTATTAGTTTTAGGGTGGACATACCCTATAACATTGACCCAAAGAGCTTACAAACTTAGCACATTTTTTTATTTCATACACACAACCTATCAGTATGTTTCTATGTCTTTCTGTCTCCTTGTCCATCCATCTGTAAATGTATCTATCCCTATGTCTATCTGTCCCTTTCTAATTTTTTTAGAAAGGTAATTTTTTACTTATGTTGTCTACCTATCAACTCTATCCACCCAACTCGATCTATATCTATCTATCTATCTATCTATCTATCTATCTATCTATCTATAGTAACATAGTAATTATTACATAGTAACATAGTAACATAGTAACATAGTAATTAAGGTTGAATAAAGACATTCGTCCATCAAGTCCAACCTATTCACTTTTTTTTAACCCTACCTAACAGTTGATCCAGAGGAAGGAAAAAAAAAACAGCTAAAAAGGGGGGGAAAAATTCTTTCCTGACTCCAAACGGCAATCGGAAAGTATCCCTGGATCAACCAGATCTATATGCATTAATACCAGTAATTCTCAATATTTTTAGTTTTAGAAACTTATCCAGGCCTTTTTTAAAGTTATTCAATGAACTTGCCATTACCACCTCTGCTGGAAGACAGTTCCACAGTTTCACCGTTCTCACTGTAAAGAAACCTCTCCTAACCTGAAGATGAAACTTCTTTTCTTCCAACCTTAAAGGATGTCCACGAGTCCTCTGATATGACCTATTAGTGAACAATGCACCAGAGAGTTCACTGTATGGGCCATTAATATATTTGTATAAGGTTATCATGTCCCCACGCAACCGCCGCTTCTCCAATGTAAACAGCCCTAACTTGTCTAATCTGCCTGCATATTCAAGCCTCTCCATTCCCCTTATTAATTTAGTTGCCCTTCTCTGAACTGCCTCAATTTCCAAGATGTCCCTTTTGTATATGGGATTCCAAAACTGCACCGCATATTCCAAATGTGGCCTTACCAGTGCCTTGTAAAGAGGGAGAATAATATTTTTCTCTCTTGATTCCATTCCCCTCTTTATACAAGACAATATCTTGCTAGCTCTAGCTGTTGCTACCTGGCATTGTTTGCTACAGCTAAGTCTGTTATCTACCAGAACCCCCAAATCTTTTTCCATTTCAGATGCACTTAACACAGAGTTATTTATGGTGTAGGTGGCACAGGGATTATTAAATCCCAAATGCATCACCTTACATTTATCAACATTGAATCTCATCTGCCATTCTGCTGCCCATTTTGATAATCTATCTAGGTCTGCTTGCAGCACTTGCACATCATTGGAAGTTTCCAAAGCTCTGCATAATTTAGTGTCATCAGCAAACACAGAGACCTTGCTCTCAATGCCCCCTTCTAAGTCATTTATAAACAGATTAAACAGAAGCGGCCCCAGTACAGAACCCTGAGGAACTCCGCTTAGAACTTTAGCCCACATAGATGTAGCTCCATTAACCACCACTCTCTGTTTGCGGTACAATAACGAGTTCTCTATCCATGAACAAATGTTTTCTTCAAGGCCAACAGTCCTCAGTTTATACATTAGTCGCCTATGTGGCACAGTATCAAAGGCTTTTGCAAAATCCAAATATACCACATCCACAGCTGTGCCTGAATCTAACTTCTTACTCACTTCTTCATAAAAACCAATTAAATTTGTCTGGCATGATCTATTTCTCATAAATCCATGCTGACTACTACTAATAAGATGATCTCTGGAGACAAAGTCAAGGATATGATCCCTTAACAAAGTTTCCATCACCTTCCCTACCACTGATGTTAGGCTTACAGGTCTATAGTTACCAGGCTGTGAACGACTACCTTTTTTGAATATTGGTATTACATTGGCTTTTTTCCAATCCAGCGGCACATCCCCAGACAAAAGCGAATCTGAAAAGATGAGACACAGTGGTCTTGCTAGAACTGAACTAAGCTCTTTTAAAATCCTAGGATGCAATCCATCTGGTCCTGGCGCTTGTAGATATCCCTTTGACATTTTTTACCATTTTCGCAGAAACGTTCCATATTTACTTTAACCATGTTAGAGAAAACTTTTATGGCTGGGGTTGTATTAGGTGACTCAAATTTACTATGGGTTTTAAAAGGTGTAGTTTTAGTGCCATCTCGAAATTGATTTTTAAGTTTTCAGATCCATCCAATGGATCTTGCTTAGGCATAGGAACAAAACTCAATCCCTTACTCAACATTAGAGATGGCCAGTTCGCGGACCCGAACCTGGATCCGCCGCGGATTTATCACGTCCGCGAACGGCGCGGAGATCCCCGATTTCCGCCTTCGAACTTCTCCGAATCCGCGATTTTTTTTTTTTTTTTTTTTTACGAAAATTTTCGAAAAAATTACGAGTATCTCCGGAATTACGAGAATCGCATCTTCCTGGGCCCGCGAATACGCGCAGATCATGTATTACGAGGATTCTCGTAATACGAGAATTTCGGAAAAAACGAAGACATTCTTGTTAATTCGAAGTGTGGTGGCTATGTCAAGACGGAGCAAGCCACATTGACCCCAAATTAGCCAATGGGCAGCTAACATGATTATTGCCAGCCCCTGGTATAACATAAAGGCGCTTCACAGGCGACATTTGTCAGTGTGTTGGAGTGTGTTTAGTGTTGAGACCTGACAGTGTGTTGTAGGAGTTGGAGAGAGGAATTTTTGCGCTTTTTTTGAGCTTTTGTGTGTGGATTTCAGTGTGGGGGTTAGCACTTGTTGTTACCCACCCCGGTATGATTCACCACATCTGAGACCCAACAGTCATTATAAGGATAACTTTGTGAGACCAAAAGTCCTTTTAAGGACAACCCCTATAAGTCCCTTTGGACAAATTTTGTGTTAGACGCTTTTAGAGGTATAGGTGTTCATGTTTTTTGTTGTCTTTCTGTATCTGTGTGTCCGTTATGTGTGTTTTGTGTAGCTGACCAGTTGCTGCCTGTAGCAGCAATCAGCAGCTTTTGCTGTCTGATCTGCTGTTTGGGGCTTGTCGTTGTGTCTGTGTCCTATTTGTGCTTTTAGTGTAAAAAAAAAAAAAAAAAAAAAAAAAAAAAAGCTTTGTGTTTATTTGTTTGCTTCTGGTTGTTTGTTGCTTGTCTTTGTGTTTGATGTGTGTTCTGTGTGTGTGTGGTATATTATATATAATATTAATATATATATTAATTTTTGGGGGGAAATTTGGGGAGGGAAAATGCCTGGCAGGGCAAGAGAGATCCCAGGAGCAGGGGTTGCTTCTGCACGTGGAGGGAGAGGGAGAGGGAGGAGGCCGAAGGAGAGCCTAACTGAAGGCTCTGGCCAGGAGCGACCTGGCCCTCGCAGGGCAGCGGGTTACCGTGCCGATATTTTAGTTGGGTAGCAGAGGCTAGGGCATCCCTTCTGATCAAGGAAGCGGGTAGTAGAGTGGATTACCAGCCGTCCTCATCACCTCTCACAGGCACAGAGCAGCCGAGCTGCCTACTGTAGTAGATATTGTGCCTACTTCCTTCCTCACCTGTGCTCCTACTGTGGGCATGAACCTGATACGCTCTATCAGGAGTTCGTTCCCACATGGACCGTACCTTCGGGGATCCGGAGGAGGAGTCTCAGGGATTATGTTTTTCGCAACATATGTGTGGGGCTAGTGTGCTTGAGGAGGATGCTGTGCACTGATGCACAATTCTTTCCTGTCGGCCCGAGGCGGAGGGAAAGGAAACGTGCTCAGTGCACAGGGGGGACAGGAGGCTGAACGATGTCACGCAGCAGTCTGTGAGCAGCCAGGAACAATGCAGAGGGGTGAGGTTCACGATGCTGCGGCTGTTTTTAGTTTTTTGAGTGCAAGGCCTCCATTATTGAGGAGGTGGGAAGTGGATCGATTGAGGTCACCGATCGTCCATGGGTGCCACTCGGTGAGGAGGAGGGAGGAGGATTAGTGTCTCTGAGGGATGTCCCTCAGAGGCAGAGCCACGGATTCCTGAACCCAGAGGCAGAATGGGGGGCAGGGGCCCGGGGGGCAGAGGCAGTGCACCTAGTGGTGCCACGTGGAGGTTACGGCACCATGAGATCTGGTGCCAGGGCCCCACAGCAGCAGGTGACCTCTGCTCCGAGTCGTGTCGGTGGCCTCACGGTTGTATGGGATTCTTCTTCACTGGCTCCAGGTTGACAGCCACAGTTGCAGTGTGGCAAGTGGACTGCAAACGTGTAGCGTGGGAAGGACCACATCAATTTGGGCACCTCCCTCTAGGAGGGGCATATGTTCTGCCACCACTGTGCCCGTGGGAAAACAAAGCAGCGGACAGGGAACTGCAGGCACCCACACGTTCCCTCCCTCGTGCCCAGGTAGCCACGTTCCTTCCTCCTCCCCCTCCGGCCATCAGCCTGTACTCGGTGGAAGTTTAGGAGGAGAGCAGCCTTTAGGCCCCAGCACGCGTGGTGTTATAAAGGCCTCTGGACACTGCTGCTGGAGCGTCACGCTAAAAGGCAGGTTCTCTCTTCCCCAGTTGTGGAGCGGAGGCAGTTTAAATAGAGAAACTGTCCCCAGTCACCCCAAGCCCAGCGTCTCAATGACGGCTTAGCCAAAACTCTGGCGGGCAAGCTGCTACCTTTCAGCCTGGTAGACAGTGCAGCGTTCGGGAGTGGTGGCCATTGGCACACCACAGTGGCAAGGTGTCCCTGCCGTAGGTACTTGCCCAGAAGGCAGTACCAGTACCAGCCCTGCACGGACCATTGCAGGGCAAATATATTGCTTCGCTGGACCACAGTGTGGGCAAGGGTGTCCACATTACTATGGACGCGTGGTCCAGCAAGCACGGCCAGGGCGGTATGTGTCTGTACCGCCCAATGGGTCACTCTGCTAGCCAGCAGAGACGCGGCAAGGAGCGCAAGTGGGGAGATGGGTTGGTACCCACCCGCATTGGTGATACGCCAGTCTCCACCCCCCCCCCCTCCTCATCGGTGAGCCCTCTTCCCGGGGACAGCTCCGTCCCCCCAAGAGCCTATGCTTCGGGTGCCAGGCGCGAAGGTTGCCTGCAGTGTTTGCAGCTTGTGTGCTCGGTGATGGAGCCACACCGGGGCGAGTTGCTGGCAGCACTGCAAGGGCGGTTGAGAGGTGGCTGACCCCCACACCACCTCTCAATAGCAAGGTCGTGTGTGACAATGCCACCAATATCCGTCTGCCCTTCGCATGGGCAGAGTCACACTGTTCCATGCCTGGCAACGTTATCCAACCTGGTCGTCCAGCGTCTCACCAAGACCCTGGTCTCCAGGAGGGTACTGAGGATGGCTAGGAGGGTGTCCAGTCACTTCAGGCGGTCATTACACGGCACAGCTCGTCTCTGGCCGAGTTCAGCAGCAGAATGGTCTGCCGCAGAGCCAGCCAGAGAACCGCCGGATTTGTGACACCCCCACCCGCTGGAACTCTTAGTTATGATGCTGATGAGGATGCTTCCAGCAGAGGCGAGGCCATCATAGACTACTGTTACGAGTACAGGCCAAGATCAGGCTTGGGGACCTGGGTTTGCTGTTACCCAGGCAGGGCTGCTGATTAGAGGATGCCTGCAGTGTGCTCGCGCCATTTGAGGGAGGCCACCAGGATGGTAAGCCGCAATGATGCCACCATGGAGATACCATCCCCACTGGGTTCCTCCTTGAGCACAAACTCTGCCGGGCATACGCGACGGGGCACTGCTGTCGAGCAGCAGGACTGGAAAGGAGGACGCTGACACCGTGATGCTTCCGAGCCCGAACATCACGCGTGACAGAGCAGCCGTCGGGGGGATGATGAGGAGGGGGGGATTAGGTGTACGGACCAAGGGGAAATGGGGAATTCCTCTAGGGGGAATCTCAACCCTCCCAAAGTACCACATGTCATTCGTGGTTGGGGAGAGGTTTTGAGCCCGACACTACTGTCGTCAGTGACACGAGGGACTGGGGTCCTTGCGGCAGGCAGTTGCGGCGCATGGTCTTTCATGCTGCAATGACTTCGCAAGAGACCCCCAGGATTAAGGCATCAAAGATGAAGGAGCAGTACTGGGTGGGCCACTTAGAGATCCCGCTCTATAAGGGTAAAGTGGCGGAGTTTATCCCCGCATCTCACGAGGGAAGGTAGGCAATGCAGCAACATGAGGCAAACACTGCTACGTTGCCTCTGTAGGCCGTCCCAGGTCTGGCAGGCCTACAGCACCTGAGTGGGGATTCAACAGGGCTCACGTCCCCTGTGCCTGGAACCAGGAGGAGCAGCAGTTACTGGAGGCGGCCCCTCGCGGCCACCTTTTTTTTTTTGTTTTTTTTCCCCCAGGCTGTTCTCCAGCCACAGTTGCCAGGCCCATCCACTGGCAACTCCACCAGGCAACACCTCAGTCGCCAGGTTCACAGACTACACGGGATTCCAGGCGGTTGGTTAGCCACATCACGAGATGAGGATCACGGGACTACTGGGGGCGAGGCTTATACTGGCCGAGTTGGCACCAGTATGCCTCGAGGGGTGCCTTCATGCCCGTTCATCCAGGTTCTTTCGGGAGGAGGACTTTCAGCGCAGGCAGGGGGTGTTGTAACGGAGGGAGGGACGTCTCTCCATGAGAGTGGTACGCCTTACATTCATTCAAGATGAATAAGGCCTCTGCCCCTGGCCACCCATACTGCTCCTTCCGCCTCATTTTCCACCTAGAGGCGAGCTGATGCAGCTTTGCTGGCAAATGGCTAATTTTTATTATTGGCAGGGCCATATATGGTCTTTTACCTGTTTGCTCTTACGCATTTCAGGTTATGAAATAACAAATGCTCTGCGACAACAGCTACTCTGTTGCTCATTTTCTAAGGATTGGTCGATCTCCTACTTGGCCCTGAAGGAGCAGTACTCCATATTTGATCTTCGTTCTCTCTCATGAGGCACCTTGTGGTGTCACTACTCTGACCATCTATACAGCCGCAACAGCTACTCTGTTGGCTAAATGTTTTCAGCTCTGGGTCAATCCTGCCGGCCCGAGAGCAGAGTACTCCCAGATTTGAGCTTCGTTCTCTCTCCTGAGGCACCTTTGTGGGGTCACTACTCTGACCATCTCCATAAGCCGCAACAGCTACTTCTGTGGCTAATGTTTTCAGCTTCTGGGTCAATCCTGCCTGCCCGAGAGCAGTACTCCATATTTGATTGTTCTCTCTCCATGAGGCACCTTTGTGGTGTCACCTACTCTGACCAGCTCATTACAGCCGCAAACAGCTATCTGTTGGCTAAGTTTTCCAGCTAGGGGTCCATCCTGCCTGGCCCGAGGGAGCAGTACTCCATATTTGACTTCGTTTTCTTCTCATGAGGCACCTTTGTGTGGTGTCACCTACTCTGACATCTAATACAGCCGCCAACAGCACTCTGTGGCTAATGTTTTCAGCTCTGGGTCAATCCTGCCTGGACCGAGAGCAATTACTCCCCCCCCCCCCCTATTTGATCTTCGTTTCTCTCTCCATGAGGAACCTTTGTGGGGTCACCTACTCTGACCATCTAAAACAGCCGCAACAGCTACTCTGTGGCTAATGTTTTAAGCTCTGGGTCAATTTTCCTGCTGGACCGAGAGCAGTACTCCATATTTGATCTTCGTTCCTCTCCATGAGGCAACTTTGTGGTGTCACTACTCTGACCATCTCATACAGCCGCAAAACAGATCATCTGTGGCTAATGTTTTCAGCTCTGGGTCTACCTGACTGGCACGAGAGCCAGTACTCCATTATTTGATCTTCGTCTCTCTCCATGAGGCACCTTTGTGGTGTCACCTCCATCTGACCATCTCATTACAGCCGCAACAACAGATACTCTGTGGCTAATTTTCAGATCTGGTCATCCTGCTGGCGAGAGCAGTACTCCATATTGATCTTCTTCTCTCCATGAGGCCACTTTGTGGTGTCACTACTCTGACATCTCAGTTACAAGCCGCAACAGCTCACTCTGTGGCTAATTTTCAGCTCTGGGTAAATACTGCCTGGCGGAGCAGTACTCCAGTGTCCGTGGGGCCAGGCCTGCCTGGCTCTTCACAATGGTGGCAAAACTGCAGTGTGCCTGCTGTAACTCAATGGTGCTGTTCCTACGAAGCATTACCCTTTCACTGCTTTCCCTTGCACGATGCCTATACTCTGAGGGAGATGTAGGCAATGGTGGTGAGGGTATGTCCAGTGGGGCAAGACTGCCTGGCCCCACAACAATGGTGGCAAACTGCAGCTGGGGACCTGACTGTAAAACAATGGTGATGTTCCTACGGAAGCCTTACCCTTTCACATGGCTTTCCCTGCACGATGCATAATCTTGAGGGAGAGTAGCCTACTGGGGGTGGGGGTATGTCCAGTGGGGCCAAGCCTGCCGGCTCCGTCAACCATGGTGGCAAACGCAGTGTGCATGCTGTAACTCATGGTGCTGTTCCTACGAAAGCATTACCTTTTCACCGCTTTCCCGCCACGAGGCATACTCTGAGGGAGAGTAGCCAATGGGGTGTGCGGGGTATTGTCCAATGGGGCCCAAGCCTGCCTGGCCCCACAAACAATGTGGCAACTGCAGTGGGCCTGCTCAACAAATGGTGCTGTTCATACGAAGCATTTTACCTTTCACATGCTGTTCCTACCACGAGCATACCTTGAGGGAGAGTAGCCAATGCGTGAGGGGTATGTCCAGGGGGGCCAAGCTGCCTGGCTCTCAACAATGGTGGCAAACTGCAGGGGGGCCTGCTGTAACACCAATGGGCGTTCCTACGAAGCCTTACCCTTTCACCTGCTTTCCCTAGCACGATTGCATCCTCTGAGGGAGAGAGCCAATGGGGGTGGGGGGGATGTCCAGTGGGGCCAAGCCTGCCTGGATCTTCAACAATGGTGGCAAAACCTGCAGTGTGCCTGCTGTAACTCAATGGTGCTGTTCCTACGAAGCATGACCTTTCACTGGCTTTCCCTTGCCACGAGATACCTCTGAGGGGAAGTAGCCAATGGGGTGAGGGGTTGGTGAGGGGTATTTATTGTCCAATGGGGCCAAGCCTGCCTGGCCCCACAACAATGGTGCAAACGCAGTGGGGCATGCTGTTGTAACACAATGGCTGCTGTTCCTACGAAGCCATTACCCTTTTCACCTTGCTTTCCCTAGCACGATGCATACCTTGAGGAGGTAGCAATGGGTGAGGGGTATGTCCAGAAGTGGGCCAAGCTTGCCTTGGCTCTTCACACAATGGTGCAAACTGCAGGGGGGCCTGATGTAACACAATGGTGCGCTGTCTACGAAAGCCTTACCCTTTCCACCTGGCTTTCCCTAGCACGAGGCATAATCTGAGGGAGCGGTAGCCAATGGGGTGAGGGGGTATGTCCATGGGGCCAAGGCCTGCCTGGCTCTTTTCAAACAATGGTGGCAAAAACTGCAGGTGCCTGCTTGTAACTCAATGTGCGGGTTCCTACGAAGCAGGAAACCTTTCACCTGCTTTCCCTTGCACGATGATACTTGAGGGAGCGTAGGCAATGGGGTGAGGGTATGGCCAATGGGGCCAAGCCTGCCTGGCCCCACAAACAATGGTGGCAAACTGACAGGGGCTGCTGTGTAACACAATGGTGCTGTTCCTACGAAGCCTACCCTTTCACCTTCTTTCCCTAGCAGATGCATACTATTGAGGGAGAGTAGCCAATGGGGGAGGGGTATGGTCCAGTGGGGCCAAAGCCTGCCTGGCTCTTCAACAATGGTGGTCAAAACAGCAGTGGGCCTGCTGTAACACAATGGTGCTGTTCCTACGAAGCATTACCTTTCAACCTGCGTTCCCTTGCATGATGCATAACTCTGAGGGAGATAGCCCAATGGGCGTGGAGGGTGGTGGTGATGTCCAAGGGGCCAAGCCTGCCTGGCCCCACAACAATCGGTGGCCAAACTGCAGTGGGCGCTGAACCACAATGGTGCGGTTCCTATGAAGCATTTACCCCTTTTCAACCATGCTTCCCTAGCAAGATGCCATACCTTGAGGGAGAGTAGCCAATGGGTGAGGGGTATGTCCAGTGGGGCCAAGCTTTTGCCTGGCTCTTTCAACAATGGTGGCAAACTGCAGTGGCCTGCGGGTAAACCACAATGGTGCTGTTCCTACCGAAAGCCTTACCCTTCAAACCTGCTTTACCTAGCACGATGCATTTTACTCTGAGGGAGAGTAGCCCAATGGGTGCGGGTTGGTCCAGTGGGGCCAAGCCTGCCGGCCACACAATGGTGGGCAAAACTGCAGTGGGCCTGCTGTAACTCAATGCTGCTGTTCCTACGAAGCCTAACCTTTCACTGTGTCCCTTAGCACGATGCATAACTCTGAGGGAGAGTAGTCAATGGCGGTGGAGGGGGATGTCCAGTGGGGCCAAAGCCTTGCTGGCTCTTGATTTAAACAATGGTGGCAAAACGAAGTGGGCCTCTGGCCTTGTAACACAAGGTGCTGTTCCTACGAAGCATTACCCTTTCACCTGATTTCCCTTGCACGATTGCAACTCAGGGAGAGAGCCAATGGGGTGAGGGGTTGTCCAATGGGGCCCAAGCCTTGCCTGTGCCCCACAACAATGGTGGCAAACTGCCAGTGGGCCTGCTGGAACACCCCCCCCCCCCCCCCCCCCAATGGTGCTGTCCTAGGGAAGCATACCCTTTCACCTGCTTTCCCTAGCACGCTGGCATTTACCTGAGGGAGAGTAGCCAATGTGGTGAGGGGTATGTCCAGTGGGGCCAAGCTTGCCTGGCTCTTCAACAATGGTGGCAAACGGAGTGGGCCTTGCTGTAACACAATGGTGCTGTTCCTACGAAGCCTTTACCTTTCATGCTTTCCCCTAGCACGATTTGCTAATTGGAGGAGAGTAGCCAAGGGGTTAGGGGGTATGTCCAAGTGGGCGCAAGGCCTGCCTGGCTCTTCAACACAATGGTGGCAAACTGCAGTGTGACTGCTGTAAACTCCAATGGGGCTGTTCCTACGAAGCATTGCCCTTTCACCCTTGCTTCCATGGCACGAGCATACTCTGAGGGAGAGTAGCACAATGGGGTGGGGGTATGTCCAGTGGGCCAAGCTGCCTGGCCCCACAACATGGTGGCAAACTGCAGTGTCCCGCTGGAACTTCAATTGTTGCTGTTCATACGAAGCCTTACCCTTTCACTGCTTTCCATAGCACGATGCAATCATTGAGGGGAGGGAAGGTAGCAATGGGGTGAGGGGTATGTCCAGTGGGCCAAGCCTTTGGCCTGGCCACACAACAATGGTGGCCAACCACAGTGGACATTATGTAACCAGTACCCCATCGCCTTCTTTGCCTTGGTGGTGCCAAAAAACTATATATAGGGGAATGTGGCCAATGTGGTGTTTGTAATGCATTAATGGTCAGTTATATACCAATTATAAGTACCGACATATAGTAGCTAATAGAATATGTGTATGTAATTTTTCACAATAAAAATGATTATGAATCTATCTGAATAATTTGATATATCGAAAAATAAAGCCCAAAAACATTTTTTTTTCAGAAACTGTTTTTATATATATATATAATATAGAAATTTACAAAAAAAAGAAAACTATGTACAAAAAATTAAACAAACAAAAAAAAAAGGGGGGTTACGGGGGTTGCCTCCTCCAGTCTGGTCAGGCGGCGGTCTAGGCGGCGGTCCAGGCGCCGCACCATGTGGCCGCATCTCCCGCCGCATGCTCTGTAGTTCTGTGGAGGAAGATTATTGAGAGAAATTCGGGTGAAATGTTTCGAGCACATTTCCTAAAGCACCATGCGGTAGATGCAAATTTTGCACGATAAAAACTACTTAACACATACATGGGGTACTGCAAATGCTATACATGTTTGCGGTATGTCATAAAAAGGAAAGCTCGTATAAAGAATATCATTATTTCTAAAATTCTTAGTTTATATATGCATACCTAGTTATGGTCGCTTAAACGTGTTTCTACTGACTTGGGCTGTTGGATGGGTTACACATCTCAGATCTCTACTGGCCAAGCAACTGAATCAACCCAGGGCTGGTGTCAAGGCCAAGACCATCCACGGTCTCTATTAGGGGTCCTGCAAACAGGAAGTAATGTTATTTCCGTTGCATTTTTATTTAACACGCCACAATGCTGATTGATGAATGGGCAGGATTAAGGTAATTGGGATGGAGAAATACTGCTCTTTTTTCCTTGTAAAAAAGTATATATATTATCACTGAACTTCGCACATAAAGCGATATTATTGCGATCATTTTTGGGGATGCACTATAAACAGCAGGAGGTAATGCTGGCCTTAAAAACCTAAGTCCGTTTATTGCAAATTGTATCAGTACATTCTTGGTTTTGTATCACTAGGACTGTGCTACATACAAAATTTTTTGGAGTGGTGCAGCCCCCCCATAAAAGCATTGTCAAACCCCAGTACCAATGTTGCATCATGTAGCGTGGATTTACACTGGGAAAATACAGATATTAAGAGTCTTGTATATAACATTTCATTAACGTTGCATATGATGTACTTACGGATTTCAAGCATGGCAGCCCAGAGTGACTGGAGAGGCAGGAGGTGCTGGAGGGGCTGGAGAGGGTGGAGGGCCTGGAGGGGTGGAGAGAGGGTGGAGGGGGGGTGGAGAGGGGTGGAGGCTGTAGAGGCTTGGTCCTGCCTCTAGAAAAAAAAATGTTTATTTCAACCAATCACCGTCCAATCCATTAGTAATATATTATAAGAACATTTCCTAAAAGGCTAGGTAGGAACATTCTTGGATAATTTTGGACGTGGGACCGAATCGTGACTTAGCTTACAAAACTGAGGACAAGATACAGCCCAACACAATGGGGAGTTGGGGACAATAAATGGGACGAGAAATGAGAAGCTCTGTCCTCAAGCCAAATTAATAATTTGTTTCCTTTTTTATTTTCGAAAAAAAATTTTTATCAGTGATGCGAAATCAATAAATTCCAATTAATTATCAATGATAATGTCACTAATTATTTGCTGACAATTCAAGTCAATAAAAAGATTACAAAAATTGCTTAGGATGCACTTACGTGTCTGGCTGGTCCCCGGTTCCTCCTCTTCTTGGGGCGGTTGGGACTGCCCGGGTGGGGGGCGATGGTGAGCCCGGAGGGGGCAAGGAGGACTGCCCCCCGGAGGAGGGGCAATGGGCTGGCCCGTAGCCGGAGGGAGTTGGTGGTAGTGCTAAAAAAAAAAGGAAATTTATTTAAACTTCACTGTCATTAAATGTTCAAAGACATTTACTAAAACCCAATTCTCGGAAGAAGTGTCAAAAATTATGCAAACATGTTGGAATAAAGGCTTGGACCTATCAACGTGTTAAAAAAGCACACCAATAGTGTGGCACATTAATGTGATCCTCAAATTTTTTGCACAATTATGCTATCGTACTGCACTCACATGGCAATACACATGAGCGCACGGAAAGGAAAAACACGCGCTGTTTCGGGATGGCTCGTGTGCGCATTGTTGTTAATGTCGGCCTTGGACAAATTGAAAGATTTAGAAAAAAGTTTTTTTGTAATAGGCTGCACTTACATTCTTTCTTGGCTGGGGACGGTGGTTGGGGGTGGGGTATCCGAGGAAGATTCCCCTGCAAATTAAAATAAAAATAATACATAATGAAGTGATTAATCTAAAGGAAATATTTATTAATACTTTGAAAAAAAAAACTTCTGCTTGAAAACTACAGATTAAATAAGGCAAAGATTTAGTTTCTTAAAAGTCAATATTATTTCTATGGCAATGATTTCTACCTTATTCTGGCTAAGAGTACTTATAGTTTTATTGTGTGTATTGTAGCCACGGAAAGGGAAAAGTTGGTTGGGTGTAAGGAGCATCAGTAGCTGTGTGTACTTGTATCTGTATAGATTTGGTGGGTAACACACATTTTTAATTTGGAGTGCTATAAATAATTTTTAATAATGATCAACATTTTATTTTTGGACTTTACTTTCCTTCAAATAGGCTGCCATGTAGCTAAAAGGGTGGGTCAGTAAAGTGTGTTTAAGGTGTCTATGTCGTGGGTATCAGTGTGCATTACTAAGATAAAAAGAAATCAATTTTAAATTGGATCGATGTCAATTTTAAACTTTAACTTAGCCTTTAAATAAGGCTGCATGGAAATGGAGGGTGGGCCACCAAGTGTGTCTATGGGTGGGTTCATTTACAAAAATTATAGGTGTTATGTTAAATAAAGTCAATGGTCAGTGATTTATTTTGACTTTTACTTACCCTTAAATAGGGTGATATTGAATAATACAAGAATAATAATACTAATCAATAACCAGTGGAATGAGGAAATTACAAAGAATTGGATCTCTCTCTCTCAAGCCAAATTTAAGGATTATTGATGTTTTAAAAACAAAACATTAAAAAATATATATATAAATATGTTTTTGTCAGAAGTGAATTAAAATATTTTACTACGTATTATAAATACAGTAATATAATAAAAGTTATACTTGCCTTCTACATCTTTGCCGAACGGCAGCCAAGCACATATTGGGCCCTGCTCTTGAGTCGACCACTGTCTTGGAGGGGAGAGACAGTGGCTGGTATCCGAAGCGTCGCAGGGATGCTGCGCTGTAGCCCTCCCTTATTCTGCGCCTCCGGCGCCGCACATGCTGGAGGTCCAGGGGGGAAATCATCATACCCACCTGAGCAGGAGTAAGTTCAGGGCCTATATGAGTGCCTTGCGCAGACTGCCATTTTGATAGGCAGGAAGTTTTCCGGTTCCTCGTTTTTAAGAAATCCTCAGGTTTTTTTACGGAATACCCATCCTCGTTTTTTACGGGAATCCTCGTTTTTACGTGAGATTCGCGACTTACGGAAATCCGCGGTTTTAACGGAATCCTCGTTTTACGGAAATCCTCGTTTTTTACGGAAATCATCGTTTTCGAAAAATACTGTTTCGTCTCCTGGGACTGTAATTTTTAGGTATTGTAGGCATTGATTCCGTGTATTTAAGGACATTAACACCCAGGTCCCTAGTGACTTAAGTAACGATTAACTACAAGGCTATTAGACCCACTTTTTAATATCGGATTTTGCCGAACTTTATTTTTAATACCGTTTTAACGGGCAAAAACAATAAAAAAATAAAAAAAAAAAACGCCGCTTCGCGGATTTCGAAATTTACGATTTTTTCGAAAATCCGCGGATCCCCTCGCGCTGACCGGATTTTTCGAAGTTTCGGAAACATCTTACTCAACATAGTTATCATTCACTCTCAGGACTAGAGATGTTCGCGAAACTTCGAAAATCCGGTCCGCGCGGGATCCGATTTTCTAAAAAATCTGTTAAATGAAAAATCCGCGAGCGGACCTGTTAAAACATGTTTTAAATGAAAGTTCGGCCAAAATCCGCATTAAAAGTGGTCTAAATATCCTTGGTAATGTACACTAACACTCAGGACCCGGGTAATGTCCTTTGATAACACGGATCAATCCCTATAATACCAATTCCCGTAAAACGAGGATGTCCGTAAAAACGAGGAACCTCCGTAAACCCGCGGATCTCCGAAAAACGAGGATTCCCGTAAAAACAGGATCCTCCGGAAAAAACGTCGGATTTCGTAAAACCGAGGAACCACACAAGAACCGGAATCCTTCCTTGACTAGCAAATGGCTAGTTCGCCAAGGCACTTGTATGCCATGAACTACCTGCTGCTCAGGGGGTACGATGAGTTCCACCCCTGGCACCTCAGTGCGGCGCCAGAGGGCGTCAGGATTATGTGAGGGGCTCCAGCGCCGGATCCTGCGTCCGATTTGGAATACCCAGACCACTGTCTCTACCCTCCAGAACAGTGGTCGGACCTCAAGAGTCAGAGTGCCTCAATATGTGGCTGCCGTACGGCAGAATGGATTAGAAGGCAAGGTATACTTTTTATTATATTACTGATATTAGAATACGTAGAGTAAAATATTTTTAATTCATATTCTGTACAAAAACATTTTAATATAGGTTTTTTAAAACACAATAATCCTAAATTGGTGTGAGAGAGAGAGAATCCAAGTTCTTGTGTATTTCTCATTCACTGGTCTAATTACATATAATCTTCTTATTATTCATATCATGACGTTTATTAACATAACCCTATAAATTCAAAATTGATACCCACAACATAGACACAGGTAAACACACTGTGTGGCCCCTCCTTCCATTTCCTGGCCAGCTTATTAAAAGGCTACGTAAGTTAAAAATGAAATCGATCATTAAAAGTGATTTCTTTTTATCTTTAATGCACACTGATACCCACACATAGACACAGTTAAACACACGTTTACGGACCCCCCTGTTAGTTACATGCAGCCCTATTTGAAAGGGAAAGTAGTCAAAAATAAAATGTTGATCAATTAAATCAATTTATTTTTACACCTCCAAAATAAAAATGTTGTGTTTTACCACAAATCTATACAGATACAAGTACACCACAGCTACTGATGCTCCCCTCACCACAAACAAACCATTTTTCCCTTTCCGTGGCTACAATACACACACTAAAAATCTAAGTACTTACCGAATAAGGTTGAAATGCATTGCCATAGAATATTGATTGACTTTAAAGAAACTTGACATATTACCTATCATAATCTGTATTCTTCAAGCAGAATTCAAAGATAGTAATAATTAAATATATCCTTTAGATATATCATTCATTATGTATTTTTTATTTTAATTTGCAGGGAATCTTCTCGGATACCCCCCCCACCACCCGTTCACCGCCAGAGGAAGAATGTAAGTGCACGCCTATTGAAAAAAAATTTTTTTTCTAAATCTTTCATTTGGCCAGGCCACATACAGGCAGGCACGAACGCTCCAGAAACAAGCATACAAGCGGCGTGTTTGCGGTGCGCTCCATGTGTATTGCCATGCGAGTGCGAGTACGATTAGCATAATTGTGCAAAAATTGAGTGGATCACATTAATTGGCCACACTATTGGTGCTGCTTTAACACGTTGATAGTGTCCAAGCCCTTTATCCAAATGTTTGATAATTTTGACAACTCTTAGAGAATTGTTTTTAGGTAAAGTATTCGAACATTTAATGACAGTGAGAGTTAAAATAAAGTCTCCTTTTTTTTAGCCACTCACCCACAACTAAGCCCTCAGGCGACGGCGAGCCATTGCCCCCTCCGGCAGTCCCTTGCCCCATCCGGCGCTCGCCAATCGCCCCAACCGGGCAGTTCACGCTCCCAAGAGGAGGGAGGAACTGGCAAACCAGCCAGACACGGTAGTGCATCCTAACGCATGGTTTTTTTCTTTTATTCACCTTGATTGTCAGCAAATAATTAGTGAAATATCAGTGATAATTAAGTGAATTTTTATTATTTCACTGATAAAATTTTCGTAAAAAAAAAATTCAACAAATCTATTAATTTGGCTTGAGAGACAGAGCTTCTCATTTCATTCCCATTTAGGTCCCCGACTCTGGGCTTCATCTTGTCCCTCAGTTTTTGAGCTTAAGTCACGAAATTCGGTCCAAACGTCCAAAATTAATCCAAGAAATGTTCACTACATAGCTTTTAGGAAATGTCTTATACATTAATATATTACTAATGGATTGGACGGTGGATTGTTGAAAATAAAACATTTTTTTTTTCTAGAAGCAGGACCAGCCTCTACGGCCCTCCACCCTCTCCAGCCCTCCACCCTCTCCAGCCACTCCAGGCTTTCCACCCTCTTCCAGCCCCTCCAGCACCTCCTGCTTCTCAGTCCTCTGGTGGCCATGCTTGAGAATCGTAAGTAATCATATGCACGTTATGAAATGTTATATACAAGACTATTAATATCTGTATTTTCCCAGTGTAAAATCCACGCTACATAATGCAACATTGGGTACGTGGGTTGACAATGCTTTTTATGGGGGCTGCAACCACTTCCAAAAAATTTGTATGTAGCACGGTCCTAGTGATACACAACCAAGAATGTTCTGATACAATTTAGCAATAAACGTAATGTTTTATGCCACATTACCTATGCTGTTTATCAGTGATCCCCCATGATGCAATAAACCACTTTAAGTGGAAGTTCAGTATAATATATATACTTTTAAGGAAAAAGAGCAGTATTTATCTATCCCAATGACCTTAATTGCCCATTCAGCAATCAGCATTGTGTGTGTATAAATAAATGCAACGGAAATAATGACTTCCTGTTTGCAGGACCCCTAATAGAGACCGTTATGGTCTAGCCTGGACCCAGTCCCTGGTTGCTTCAGTTGGTCAGTAGAGATCTGAGATGTGTAGCCCATCCAACGCCAATCAGTAAAATCACTGTTACCATAACTAGGTATGCAATTAAGATAATCAAGAATTTTAGAAATAATGATGTCTTATACTGAGCTTTCCTTTTTATGACATACCGCAACATTATAGCATTGCAGTACCATGTATGTGTAAGTAGTTATCAGGTGCAAATTTGCAACTACATCCCGCATGGTGCTTAGAAATGTGCTCAAACATCTTCAACACAATTCTCTCAATATCTTCCTCCACAGAACTACAGAGCATGCGGCGGGAGATGCGCCACATGGTGCGGCGCTACTGACCGCCGCCTGGACCGCCGCCTGACCAGACTGGAGAGGAGGGCACCCCAGTAACCCCAGTGTTTTTTTTTGTTTTTTTTTTTTTGTAAATAGTTTAAAAAAAAAACATGTTATATATATATATATATATATATATATATATAATATACACATTGGGGGGTAGTGTGCACTCAGATTGCTTAATAGGCCTGGTGCTGCTGTGGTTCATAAATATCCAATCTTGAAACAATTTTGCAGAGCACTCACAGGACTTGTGCAGAAGTTCCACTATATATGTGCAACAAAACAGATAGCGACATTCGGTCTGTATCTTAGACCTTTCTCAAGCTATAGTTCTGCCAGTGCAAACAATCAACTGATATATCTTAAACCCCTCCCTCCAATAGTGACATCACAAATTTCCAAAAACCAGTTACCCTTCACAGTTATTCAAGTGCTAGTGCATAATAATATGGAAAACACTAGCTGAATATATTAAAACACAGCTAGATAAAAATGGCTGCATAGGGCCAGTGACTGCATATATCAAGTGCATGCTAGTATAAATATAAAGTGCATACTTAATCCTATAGATATAGTGTAATAAAAACAGTGAATGGTAAAAAAACAATACATAGTTAAAAAACATGCCTATACAAACATCTTACAATACTACCCAAATTGCTATAATATAGGCTATATAAAAATTATAAGGGTCATCCCCCAGCAGAAGACAAATATCCCACTAGACAAAATAGAAAAATAAAAACTCCAACCCGGTTAGGGGCGGTCAGCTCTATTGTTAAGGAAGCATTAAAAAGGCATTGGTCATTGAGGCCGTTGGGTTTAACTGTATTGAGTGTTTTTATCCAGAAAACCTCTCTCTGTAATAAATTTGTTGGATCTATCCCCACCCCTATGTGGGGCCGGTACATGGTCTATGGCAACGTATTCCAGTCTGAAATCGTGTGTCCTTTTCGGGAAATGTTTGGCAAACAGGTTTGCCTGTCCGTTTGTCCCCGGTATGCTACATTGATATCCGATCTGTGCCCGTCCATCCTTGTTTTTAGCAAAATCCGTTTTCCTACATAGAATAGTTTACCAGGGCACCATAGTAAATAAATAACAAAGTGTGGTACATGTAATGAAAATGCGAATGTAATATTTTTTATCTCCATGAGATGTTGAAAGAAGGCTTAGATATCATGTTTTACAACTAATGCAGTTTTTACACTTAAAGCATCCATTCGGTTCTCTTAGGCACCCACGATGTCTCCTTCCTATAACTCACAATGGGGTCCGTGGCTAATAGATCCCTCGGATTTTTACCCCTCCGAACCCTATTGTGGGTTTGGTGGGTAGTTTTTGTTTTTAATTTTCTCATCGCTGTTAGAAATTCCAATTTCTATTAAAACTTGTTTGTATTTTGGAGCCCATACTAGAGAAGGTCCGTGGAGCATATAAATTGTTTCCCCTTATAGGTGGTGATCAAGTTTACTGTTTCTGCATCCCAACTCTTTCTTTGGCTTTCATTAGTGCTTGTTGTAAATTTGTGGCGGATACCCTCTTTGACGAAATCGAGTTTCCATTTCCTTAAGTTGTATTTCCATCTGGTCTATTTCTGAGTTTTTTCTAATAACTCTACAGAATTGTGAAATTGGTAATGACCTTTTTAAGGAGTGTGTTGGTGGCTCTGAAAGTGCAATAGTGTATTACGGTCAGTATCTTTGCGAAATAATGTATACTGTAATCTGGGTAATGTTTCTAACCATTATATCCAGAAATTCAATCTGATTTGTACTGACCTAAAGGTAAATTTGATCGTACCTTCCAAGTGGTTCAATGTCTGAATCATTTGCATTAACGTTCCTTTGGTCCTTTTCCAGATGAGGAAGCGTCATCAATGTACCTACAAATAAAACATCAAGTACTTTGCATATTGACTATAATGTGTCTCTTTTCATAGTGTACATGATATACTGGCATAGGCTGGTGCCATAGCCGCACCCATACTGTGGCCAGTACTTTGAGATAATAGTCCTCCTCAAACCTGAAGAAATTACTTTTAAATGCAATCCTCAATAGGGTTAATATAAAGTCTGGTACGGTCTGACCATCATATTCACCTTGAGCATATCCTGTACAGCCTTAATTCCTAAGTCATGAGGATAATATATATATATATATTATTATATTATATATTATATAAATAATATATATATATATATATGTTTGTAAAACAAAAATGTTTTGGGCTTTATTTTTCGATATATATCAAATTATTCAGATAAGATTCATAATCATTTTTATTTGAAAAATGCAATACACATATCTATTTAGCTAGCTATATATGTGTACTTTATAATTATATATACCTTACCATTAATACCATTACACCACCACATTGGCCACATTCCCTATATAGTAGTTTGCACACAACAAGGAAAGAAGGCGAGGGGGTACTGGGTTACATAATGTCCACTGCGGTTTGCCACCATTGTTGTGGGGCCAGGCAGGCTTAGCCCCACTGGACATACCCCTCACCCCATTGGCTACTCTCCCTCAACATAGTAACATAGTAACATAGTAATTAAGGTTGAATAAAGACATTCGTCCATCAAGTCCAACCTATTCCCTTTTTTTTTTTTTAACCCTACCTAACAGTTGATCCAGAGGAAGGCAAAAAACCCCAGCTAAAAAAGGGGGGAAAAAATTCCTTCCTGACTCCAAACGGAGTATGCTCCGAAGGTATGCTTCGTGCAAGGGAAAGTAGGTGAAAGGGTAAGGCTTCGTTGGAACAGCACCATTGGGCTACAGCAGGCCCACTGCAGTTTGCCAACATTGTTGAAGAGCCAGGAAGGCTTGGCCCCATGGACATACCACCTCACCCCATGGCTACTGTCCCTCAGAGAATGCTTCGTGCAAGGGAAAGCAGGTGAAAGGGTAAGGCTTCGGAGGAACAGCACCATTGAGTTACAGCAGGCCCACTGCAGTTTGCAGGAAAGAAGGCGATGGGGGTACTGGGTTACATAATGTCCACTGCGGTTTGCCACCATTGTTGAAGAGCCAGGCAGGCTTGGCCCCACTGGACATACCCCTCACCCCATTGGCTACTCTCCTCAAGGTATGCTTCGTGCAAGGGAAAGCAGGTGAAAGTGTAAGGCTTCGTAAGAACAGCACCGTTGAGTTACAGCAGGCCCACTGCAGTTTGCCACCATTGTTGAAGAGCCAGGCAGGCTTGGCCCCACTGGACATACCCCTCACCCCATTGGCTACTCTCCCTCAAGGTATGCTTTGTGCAAGGGAAGCAGGTGAAAGGGTAGGCTTCGTAGGTAGGAAAGCACCATTGAGTTACAGCAGGCCCAGCAGTTTGCCACCAGTTTGTGGGTCCAGGCAGGCTTGGCCCCATTGGACATACCCCTCACCCATTGGCTACTCTCCCTCAAGGTATGCTTCGTGCAGGGAAAGCAGGTGAAGGGTAAGGCTTCGTAGGAACAATGCACCATTGAGTTACAGCAGGCCCACTGCAGTTTGCCAACATTGGTTAAAGAGCCAGGCAGGCTGACCCCACTGGACTACCCCTCACCCCATTGGCTACTCTGCCTCAGACTATGCTTCGTGCAAGGGAAAGTAGGTGAAAGGGTAAGGCTTCGTAGGAACAGCACCATTGAGTTACAGCAGGCCCACTGCAGTTTGCCACCATTGTTGTGGGGCCAGGCAGGCTTGGCCCCACTGGACATAAACCTCACCACATTGGCTACTCTCCCTCAGAGTATGCTTCGTGCAAGGGGAAGAGTTGAATGGGTAGGAACAGCACCATTGAGTTACAGCAGCCCACACTTTGTAATATGGGTACTGCTTCCTCCGGGCCAGCAGGATTGCCCAGAAGCTGAAAACATTAGCCACCAGAGTAGCTGTTGCGGCTGTATGAGATGGTCAGAGTAGGTGACATCACAAAGGTGCCTCATGGAGAGAGAACGAAGAACAACATATGGAGTACTGCTCTCGGGCCATGCAGGATTGGACCCAGAGCTGAAAACAGTTAGCACAAGAGTAGCTTTGCGGCTGTATGAGATGGTCAAGTAGGTGACAACAAAGGTGCCTCATGGAGAGAGAAGGAAGAACAAATATGGAGTACTGCTCTCGGGCCAGGCAGATTGACCCAGAGCTGAAAACATTAGCCACAGAGAGTAGCTGTTGCGGCTGTATGAGATGTCAGAGTAGGTGACACCACAAAGGTGCATCATGGAATGAGAACGAAGAACAAATATGGAGTACTGCTCTGGGCCATGCAGGATTGACCCAGAGCTGAAAACAATTAGCCACAGAGTAGCTGTTGCGGCTGTAGAATGCAGAGAGAGGTGACAACCAACAAAGGTGCCTCATGGAGATGAGAAGGAGAACAAATATGAGTACTGCTCTCGGCCCATGCAGGATTGACCCAGATCTGAAAACATTAGCCACAGAGTAGCTGTTGCGGCTGTAATGAGATGGTCAGAGTAGGTGACACACAAAGGTGCCCTCATGGAGAAGAACGAAGAACAACAAATAAAGGAGTACTGCTCTCGGGCCAAGTAGGATCGACCCAATCTTAAAAATTAGCCACAGAGTAGCCGTTTGTCGCAGAGCATTTGTTATTTCATAACCTGAATGCAGTAGAGCAGGTAATAAATACTAATAATAAAATTTGCCATTTGCCAGCTAAGCTGGCATCGCTAAGCCTCTAGGTGGAAAATGAGGCGGAAGAGCAGTATGGGGTGGCCAGGGGCAGGAGGCCTTACATCACAGGCATCAGCAAATAGGGGTGCTGTACTGAGATGTGATCCACGCCTCATTCATCTTGATGAATGTAAGGCGGTCCACATTCTCGTGGAGAGACGGGTCCTCCTCTGTGTACAACCCACCTGCCGCACTGAAGGTCCTCTCCGAAGACACTGGATGACGGGCATGAAAGGACCTCGATGGCATACTGTGCCAACTCGGGCCAGATATCAAGCCTCGCCACCCATAGTCCAGTGGATCCTCAGTCTCTGATGTGGCTACACCGGCCCTGGATCCGATGTAGTCGGTGACCTGGCGACTGAGGTGTTGCCTGGTGGAGTTGCCAGTAGGGCCTGGCAACTGTGGCTGGAAGAACAGCCTGAAGTTGGCCGCGAGGCCGCCTCCAGTACTGGCTCCTCCTGTCAGGCACAGGGGGACGTGAGCCCTGTTGATCCCCAACATCAGGTGCTGTAGGCCTGGCCAGCACCTGGGAAGGCAGAACAGAGGCAACGTAGCAGTGTTGCCTCATAGTGCTGCATTCTACCTTCCCTCTGAGATGCGGGGATAAACTCCGCACTTTACCCTTTAGCGGGGACCTATAAGGTGGCCACCCAGTACTGCTCCTTCTCTTTGATGGCCTTATCCTGGGTCCTTGCGAAGGCATTGCAGCATGAAAGAGCCCATGCGCTGCAAATTGCCTGCCGCAGAGGACCCCATGTCCTCGATGTCACTGAGACAATAGTGTCGGGCTCAACCTCTCCCAACCACGAATGACATGTGGTACTTGGGAGGGTTGAGGATGTCCCCCTAGAGGAATGCCCCATTTCCCCTTGGTCCAGGTCACCTAAATCCCCTCTCATCATCGGACGGCTGCTCTGCACCGTGATGTTCGGGCTCGGAAAGCATCACGGTGTCGGCGTCCTCCTCTTCCAGTGCCTGCTTGCTCGACAGCGAGTGCCCTGTCGAGTATGCCGCGCAGAGTGTGCCAAGGAGGAACACCAGTGGGATGGTATCCGCAATGATGGCCAACAACTGGGGAAGAGAGACCTGCCTTTTAGCTGACGCTCCAGCAGCGGTGTCAAGAGGCCTCTTAAACCGCGTGCTGGGGCCAAAGGCTGCCTCTCCTCCCTAACTTCCACCGAGGAAGCGCTGATGGGGCCGGAGGGGGAGAGGAGGAACGGTGGCTACCTGGCACGAGGTAGGGAACATGTGGGTGCCTGCACGTTCCCTGTCCGCTGCTCCCACCGGGCAAAGTGGGCAGATAATCATATGTCTCCTCATAGAGGAGGGTGCCCAATGTTTGGTGTCTTCCCACGGCTAACACTTGCAGGCACAACTTGCACACTGCAACTGTGCTGTCACCTGGAGCCAGTGAGAAGAACTCCCACACCGCTGAGCCACCGGAACGACTCAGATCTCATTGGTGCGTACCTCCACGTGCAACACTAGGTGCACGCCTCTGCCCCGGCCCCTTCCCCCAGTCCTGCCTCTGGTTCAGGATCGTGCTCATGCTCTGAGGACATCCCTCAGAGACACTATCCTCCTCCTCTCTCACAGAGGGCACCCATGGACGATCGGTGACCTCATCGTCCACTTCCACCTCCTCAATACTGGAGGCTGCGTCACTAACAGCAGCAGCATCTGGAACTCACCCCCTGCATTAGTTCCCTGGGCTCACCAGACTGCTGCGTGACATCGTCAGCCTCCTGTCCCCCTGTGCACTGAGCACTTTCCTCCACCTCGGGCGACAGGAAAGATGATTTGCATCAGTGCACGGCTCCTCCTCAAGCACACTAGCCCCACACATAGTGTGCGAAAACAGATCCCGAGACTCCTCCTCCGGATCCCCGAAGGTATGCTTCATGTGGGCAATGAACTCCTGATAGAGCGCGATCAGGTTCCATGCCCACAGTGGAGGCCTCAGGTGAGGAAGAGCAGGCACAATATCTACAGTAGCAGCTCGGCTGCTCTGTGCCTGTGAGGAGGTGGATGAGGAAGGCTGGGTAATCCACTCTACTACCACGCCTTCCTTGATCAGAAGGGATAGCCCTAGCCCGGCTACCCCTAAAAATATCGGGCACGGTTACCCGGCTGCCCTGCGAAGGGCCAGGTAGCTCCTGGCCAGAGCCTTCAGTAGGCTCTCCTCTGCCTCTCCCCTCTCCCTCCACGTGCAGAAGCACCCTGCCTCCTGGCTCCTCCCTCTTGCCCTGCCAGGCATTTCCTCTCCCAAATTGTATACAAATGAAAAAAAATAAATAATAAAATATATATATATATATATATATATATATATATGTATATATATACACATACACAAAACACAAAAGACAAAGCAACAAAACAACACAGAAGCAACAAATAAACACAAAGCTTTTTTTTTTTTACACTAAAGCACAAATAGGACACAGAACAACTGACAGCAAACAGCGATCAGACAGCAAAAGCTGCTGATTGCTGCTAAAGGCAGCACTGTCAGCTACACAAAACACACAGACACTGACACAGATACAGAAAGACAAACAAAAAAAACAGGACCCTAGACCTCTAAAAGGTCTAACACAAAATTTGGACTTATAGGGGGTTAGTCCTTAAAAGGACTTTTGGGTCTCACAAAGTTAGTCCTTAAAAGGACTGTTGGGTCTGTTGGGTCTCAAGATGTGTGAATACAGGGGTGGGTAAAACCACCACACTGAAATCCACACACAAAAAGCTCAAAAAGCTCAAAAAGCGCAAAATTCTCTCTCCTACACTGTCAGGTCTCCCACTAACACACTCCAACACACTGACAAAATGTCGCCTGTGAAGCAACCTTTTATACCCAGGGGGCTGGCAATAATCATGTTAGCTGCCATTGGCTAATTTGGGTCATGTGGCTTGCTCCGTCTTGAAATAATCCCCAAAATTCGAATTTACAAGAATTTCTCAGTTTTTTCCGGGTCCTGGAAGATCGCAGATTCTCGTAATACGGAGATACTCGTATTTTCGAAATTTTGAACAAAAAAAAAAATCTGCGGTTCGGAAGTTCGGAAGGCGCGAAAATCCGGAATAATCCGCCGTTCGGACGGGATAAATCCGCGGCGGATCCGGTTTCGGGTCCCGAACCAGCCATCTCTAGTCAGGACAATGATTACTCAGGTTGTACACCAGGTCTAGTTGCAGGAACGAAGCAGACGTGGAGGTTTTCCTATGACTTTTGTAGCCCCCCCTCCTAGTTTTTTTTTTGTTATACCGACGACCAGGGAGTGTGTGAATTATCCCTAAAAAGGTTGGTCACTACCACTGGGCATTGTGGCAAGTGTCCCCACAAGGTACATTGTCTGTGTCAGACAGGGACTCATCCGAGCTATGGCAAGCGCGTAGTGCTCGTTTGCGGGGTGGTCTTCTATGATTATATTGGGCACATTCCCACTAAGCCAACCATACATCTTTCATTATTGTAATCATCTTCCACTTTGGTAAGCTTTTTCTTTTAAATACCAGGAGATCCTCTCGATATCTATTCACCTGTGCATCAATTTTAGCCATCCACTCACTGCTAACAGTTCCGAATACTGGTTTTGCAGGTCTGTATTTCTGATCTTACTGTCATCAGTATTTTGAAATATACTCACTAGATTAGTTTCAAATGAGCATTTATTTAAAATGCCATTCCATTTGGAGCTGTTTGGGTGAAAAGATGGCTAGAGGGGGGAGGAGATTTAAACTAGGTTTGGGGGAGAGGGTAAGATCAGTCTTACTGGGATAGTCCAGGGGTTAAGCAGGGTGTACATTGGCCAGTGGTGGGTGGAAGGTGGGTGGGGCTAGCATAGAGGATAGGGAGGCTGTGTATTAAAGATTAATAATAATAATAATAATAAAGAAAAGGGGCAGCTGCATATGCAGATGGCAAGGGCTGCAAGTTTGGGGAGTGTTTTGATTATGGGGGACTTTTATCACCCTGGCATGACCAGCATATTGAACTGCCAATACAGAAAAGGTGATGGGTTCCTGAATTTTGTGGCAGGATCATTTTCTCTCACAGTTGGTTGTAGTTCCTACTAGAAAGGGAGCGCTGTTCGATCTGGTAATATCTAACAACGTTGAGTGTATTATAGATATGAAGGTAACGGAGGCTTACGGAATAGTGACCATGAAATAGTGTTGTTTAGTGTTTGTTTTCAAAGGAGATGTGACTTGGTTAACAGAGACTTTTAATTTCAGGAAAACAATTTTCCTAGGTTAAAAGCAAACTCTTCGCAGGTCACTGCAACTGGGATTATATATTATCAGGTAAAGTACTGAAAAGAAGGGACTGTTTTTAAGGGGATTTAAGCCATTTCACATCTCATTTATACCCTTGGGAAATAAATGTGAAAAAATTGCACCCATGTGGCTTAATTCTGATGTAAAGAAATGAAATGGAAAAGAAGAGAAAGCCTTTAAGTCAGAGGGAATGGAAAGGACCTTTAACAATTCTAAAAAGTGATAAAAGGATTGTAAGAAAGCAATTAAGCTAGCTAAAATTAATAATGAAGTTAGGATAGCTGAACAAAGCATCACTAACCCTAAACAATTTTTTCCATTATATTAATGCAACAAGATGAAGAAGAAAGTGTGGGTACCAGTAATTATTTAGTATAAGTTAGTTTACTGAGGATGACGATAAATCAAATGTCTTGACAATTTATTTTCCTCTGTATACACTATAGAAGATCCAAGTACTGATAGCTTAGAGTATAGCAACAATAATGGTATAAAAGATGCAAGTGCACTTTGGTAAGCAGGATATGTGCAAAAAAGCATGTCAGAGGACTCATGGACATCCCTTAAAGGATAAACTGTATTGCCTCAATGCATTTTTTTAAAACTGCTTTAAAAAGTAAAGGTATGAAGCCCTCCCCATACAATTTTTCCTGATTTCGAGCCCTCTCTCTGCCGTAACAATTCTGTTTGCCTCTAACTGTCACTCAGAGCTAGCATGCGAAAAAACACTTCTGTACCCCACCCTTGATTAGCTTGAGTTATGTAGGTTGTAGTCTAGCAACAAACAATAGACTGAGCGGATACTTCCAAGACAAGGACTCCGTTAGACCAGTTCTTCCAATAAACTTAAATGTATTAACTCATGTTAAAATAGCTGGATACAAACAGTATCACGGGTAAGAGAGACGCCAGGGAAGGGGGCGTGGCCTGACGCGTTTCGCGGTTACTTCCGCTTCCCCCTGTATTCTAGCAACAGGACAGTTCAAGTTTGTTTGACTGGCAGAGGAGGAGGATAGAGGTTGTAACAAACCTTTCCACCAGCCAATGACAAGTGATATGTTAACCATGGCCCTGGGCCGACTAGGAGCTAAGGGAGGGCAGCATGGTTGTAAATGAGAGTAATGATTTCAGCTGCTGGAAGTGTGGACATGTATGGGGGAGATGTTGTTTTTTTGGGCATTGTTATCCTTTAAGACTTGAAAAAAAATTTAGTCTTCAAGTTCGGAAAGGGTTTTTTCACTGTGGAGAATGGTAAAACTATGGAACTGTCTTCCATTGGAAGTTGTGATGGCAGGTTCATTGGATAGTTTCAAATAAAAGCCGGATGAGTTTCTGAAAACAAGATATGTTGCAAGTTACTGGTATCCAGTCTATAAGCAGGAGTGATTCCTTTAACAGCACAAAATTAGATTTCCTTAATGTTTGTTAACCCAGTGCATTTTAGTTTTTTGCTACCTTTAAGTCACTGTTTCACTATTACCTACCGTAAGTTTCCATTTACCTTCATCTCCAAAATGAACCCAGGGTTATTAGATACCGTATATACTCGAGTATAAACCGAGATTTTCAGGCTAAAAAAATAGCCTGAAATTGAATCTCGGTTTATACTCGGTCAAAGACTTACCTGCTCCAGTGGCCGCTCGCTCCACATCTTCTGCTGGCTGAGTAGTGATGTGCAGCTGAGGAAGCATAGAAGATCGGGGGGGGGGGAAGTACAGTAATTCCTGCAGTGGCAATTCTTTGCCACGGCAGATGTTCGGAAACTACATCTCCAGCAACTAAAACATGCTGGGAGTTATAGTTTACAAACATCTGGAGTATCAAGGAATGAGGCATTAGTTGCCTTTTAAATGGACAAAAGAATTTCCATACAGTAATAGCCAAATACTGGCTATTACTGTATGGGACTTCTGCTTTCATTTAAAGGGAAACTAAAGCCTAAAAATAATACAGAATCAGAAGGAGGATGGTATTTATTGTTGCCTTCTGATTCTGTATTGTTTAGAGGCTTTAGTTGGACATACTAAATATTACTAAACATAATAGAGGACAGCAATATTGGATTTGGCTATTACTGTATGGGACTACTGTATGGGAATTCTGCTTTCCATTTAAAGGGCAACTAAAATTTTTACTCATTTTAAAGGTAAAATGGGTACCTCTGTGTATAGTTGGGTCGGTTTATACTCAAGTATATACGGTATTACTAAATACAACAACGCATCCTGTCTAAGAAGGAACGTCTATAATTTGTGAAAGAAAAATACATTTGAGATGCTGGCAGTTCCCTTATTCAATTTATGTAGGGTAATTGAAATCCCCCATAACATGCCCCATGCCAGCGGCGTTCACCAACTGCATATGGAGATTAATTTCCACCTTCGCACTGGCATTTAGTGTCTTATAACAGACACCAACAATTAACCTATCCACCTTCTTGTTTTCCGTACAAAATCCATCCATATTGTTTTCTGCCATATCGTTTATACCACATCTATCTCATCTTTTAGATTTGGTTTAATTTCTTGTTTTACATACATACATACTCCCCCTCCTTTCTTATTAAGTCTGTTATGTCTAAATAAGGAGTCTCCTTCCATATTTACTGCCCAGTTATGTGAATTTAGCCAGGTTTCTGCTATACTGATTGCATCATGCCATTATTTAAAGACAGTATTAGTTCTAGTTCCTCAGTTTTTTTTCAGCCACACTTCTTGCATTTGTAAACATACATTTTAGATTACCATTTATTTACTTCCATACTTTGATGTACAGATGGGTTAAGCGTAGTTAAGATTGTGAGATCACAAACGAAATCTGAGGCAAATGAGCTTGGCTCATTTGGTATGGAAAATTGCACCAAATTGGCTTAAGGGATTATAAGACATACTTTCCCCCTGTCATGTACTAGTAGCAATCATCCACCAGGAGGCATAAGCCCCATTATTTTCTCTTTCAGTAAATGTTCCCCAATGACAATATAGGGAGATGCAATTCAGTATACAGATGTGTTCAGGGCCGCCATCAGACTTTCCTGGGCCCATACTGGGTAAATTTCTGGGCCCCCCATAGCACGAACCAACTCAGACAGTCCATACCTCCCAATATTTTAAAACGCAAAAGAGGGACCCATGGGGAGAGAAGAAGCGGCAAATGCGTTTTTTTTCCCCTACAATCACTTTAAGACCACTCCCACTTTGTTAAGGTTACACACATTTAAAGACCATTATTCCCGTTTTACATTGTTGCCTGCCATATTATATGTCAACTAGACATTAAGCCCGTTAAATTAACAGGCGGGCGCGAGACATGCTCTACCTCCCCGACGCACACACAGACCGGTAAATATAAATGTAACCGTGTCCGCACCACACATTAAGATGCCCTCATGCCAATGGGCACAGACTGGTAAATATGACATACCCATATATACTCGAGTATAAACCGACACGAGTATAACAACGAGGTACCTACTTTTTACCTTTAAAAAGGCGTAAAAGTGATTTACTCGAGTATAAACCAAGGGTAAAAATAGAACCACAACTGCCTTCTGATTCTGTATTGTTTTAAGGCTTTAGTTGCCCTTTAAATGGACAGCAGAATTCCCATACAGTAGTCACATACAGTAATAGCCAAATCCAGTATGGTTATTACTGTATGGGACTACTGTATGGGAATGCTGCTGTCCATTTAAAGGGCAACTAAAGCCTCAAAACAATACAGAATCAGAAGGCAGCAATAGATATCATTCTGATTCTGTATTGTTTTTAGGCTTTAGTTGCCCTTTAAATAAACATCGGAAGTCCTATACAGTAATAACCATACTGGATTTGGCTATTACTGTATGGGAATTCTTATGTCCTTTAAAAGGCAACTAAAGCCTCATTCCTTGGCACTCCAGATGTTTGGAAACTACACCTCCCAGCATGCTTTAGTTGCTGGGAGTTATAGTTTCAAACATCTGCAGTGGCAAGGAATAGCCACTGCAGGAATTACTCTACTTCTCCCCCTTCTGCTGCCTTCTGCTACCTGCTCCACATGTTCCCCTGCAGGCTGCTCTGGATCCTCTTCTCTGCTCCGGCGGCCACATGCTCCACTTTCCTCTGCTGGCTGACGTCACTACTCAGCGCCGGCCTCACTTCCCGGCGCCGAGTAGTGATGTCAGCCAGCAGAGGATGCGGAGCGCGCGGCCGCCAAGACTCTTTTTTAGGCTATTTTTTTAGCCTGAAAATCTCTGTTTATACTTGAGTATATACGGTTCCTTTAAGCCAGCCCACACAGACTGGATCCCATATTAGACCCCATATTATATTCTACATTAGTGTTGCTTAAAGGGCAATTATAGTGAGAAAATTGGTTTTTTTTTATTCTTCTAATGTATCCTATAAGTCATCCCATCCACCAGGGTACCTTTAGTTTCTTTAAATTCTACATAGTCCCCCGAATATAAGCCTTTGAATATGCTGTGATTTGTAGGAGCTGCTACACCATCATCTGTCACTCAAAGGCACACACCCCACAATCCAAAGCTCCCCTGCAGTACTGTCACACCATCTCTCACCCACACTATATGTACCATGTGCAACATATAGTCAAATGCTGTAGTGCTAAACACAATCAATAAACCATTAACCCAGCAATATGAGCATAACACACTATAAGACAGCCCCTCCCCCCCAAAAAAAATCTTATATACATACAAAACCAGTGACTCAAATGGAACACTAATACAGATATATAATACAGTAATACAGACTATATACCAACAAGACACACAGTGCAATCTATCAAATATATAGACTAAAGCAACTGAAATGTAACAGGACAACAAGCAGTGTCACTGTGTTTGTGAAGGTCTCACTACAAGCTGCTGTTACACTGACTCTCTCTTCAGTGATTATGATCTAAGCTAAGCAGGGGGAGAGATATGAACTTTAGGTAAAAAGTAAATAACAATTAGCAAAGTTAGAGAACAGGCGAGTTCAGTAAATTACTTGTAAAGAATCTCAGCACCACTTGTCCTCCTCTCTCCCCCTCTGCCCCTCCCTTCAGCATATTGCTACTTTATTCCACACTTTGATTGCTTGCAGTCTAGCTCTGGAAGGGAGGGGTCAACGGATGTCAGCACTTCATTTAAAGTCCTTCAACTGACAATGCTCGGACTCTGTATACAGCCCGTCACTGCTTGAGGGGAGTAGACAGAGAGGGAGGGGGGACTACACAGCTTGGTACAAACTTCTGCCAGTGTGAAGAAACGAAGCCACACAGAAACATGAAAGTAAGGCAGCTTATACTAAGTGATCTATACATTGTATACAGACAAAGTTTTTTTTTCCACTATAGTTGCCTTTAAAACGTATTTCTATTGATATATTCACCCCTTTCTTCATGCTCAAATTCTTACACCTACCCACTTGTGCACTGTTTGGAAAAAGGCTGCCACTATTGCCACACAGCATGGCAGCTCCACACTCTGTCCTGCCTATATCCATATTTTTATCTCAGATTGCAGCTCCACCAACCATCTCTATCCTGTCTATATCCTGATAATAGAAATGGTGTGCTGCAATGTGACAGACCAGAGATAGAAAATTTGGATATGGCGGGCAGGATAGGGATGGTGTGAAGTTGCCATACTGCTATATAAGACACAATCTCTATCCTGCTTATATCCATATCTCCATCTCAGTGTGGAGCTGCCATAGTGCTATGTGACAGAGATATGTATATAGGCAGGATAGAGATGCTGTGGAGCTGCCATGCTGCCCCCATGGGGTAGGTAATATAGCCCAGTAGCCCTATTAGGCTATTTCCTACCCCATGTGCAGTGCATGCCTTAGTAGCAGAATGCAAACAAGGCATGCTGGGAGTTGTAGTTTCTTAACATGGGAAGTTACAAGGTTTTCCATCACTGCTATATAGGTTCTGGCCCAAGCAGCCCCATAGAGGAAGTTTATCAGTCCCTGTACACAGCAGTGAGACAGAGGGTAACAATGCCCCCATGGACTCCCACAATCAGAAATGGGTTCAGTATAACTTACAGTTACTCCCTCCTGCTCTCTATGGAGATCACAGCACAGAAGATACAAGTTCAGGGGAGGGTGGGAGGGGGTGGAGCCATATAGACAGAAAACACCCTGTTTGTCTTCTCTATCTGGAATGGAGTTCGCTGGCTGAATTCAGTATTGCAGGGAAAAAAAAAAATTTTCTTCCTTTCACTCTCTGGGCCCCTTTCAAGTCCGGGCCCCATACAGGAGTACCCCCTGTACACCCTGATGGTGGCCCTGGATGTGTTTTGTAAGTTACTCCTTCCAAAACCCTCAGAACCCAACTCACCTAATGGTTTTTTTTGCTCCTTAATGTCCAAGTTATAGTGGGGATTTTGGGACTGGCCACACTAGCATGTTTTAACGTGCAATCACAATTGCGTTCCGATCACAAGTCAAGAAGCGCATGCTAGTGTTGGCCAATCGGTATGCATATGTGATAACCATTTTTGCAAATTGAATGCACTCTGAAAATGCAACATTCCGCGGATTGCAGCGCAATCGAATGGTAACACGCAGTAAACTGATCACGCATTTCCAGCTAGTTATCTTGCATCCTAGTCTGGCCTTACCCTTAAACTCCCAGAAATGATAATTTATTGTTACATAGCAAGGATGTTTATGTAAACATTATGGATTCCAGAAAATAAATAACTGTTATAGGATCCTACATACAGCTAATTATCGAGATGGAACAACCCATATTATATCACCTGGATCCTAGTTAGTTACAGTCTGGCACACCATTTATTAAACTAAGGGAAAGTCTGAAACCACCTATACCTGAAAGGACATATAATAGAAAATCAGGGTGCACACTTCAAAAACTAGTGATATATTTAATTCAAATTCAAAGAAAGATTCAATAAAAGTTCTATTGTAAAAATGGTGCTAATTTTGCCCAACCAATCAGATGTTAGCTTTCAAATTCATACCTTTAGGGAACAGTGTAAAAAATTAGGTCCCCTCTCCCTGGCTTAATGCCAGGTAAAAATGGAAAAAAAGAAAAAAGGCTTTAAAAGTTTGAAATTGAAGGGATCCGAACAGGCTTACAGGGAGTAAAAAGCTGTAATAAGGAGTGCAAGAAAGCAATTAAACTAGCTAAATAGAAAATGAAATATGGATAGCAGAACAAAGCAAGTTTAACCCCAAAATGTTTTTTAAATATATGAATAGTAAAAGATGAGGACCAAGAATGTGGGACCATAAATAACGGTGTTGAGATGGTTGTAGAGATGCCGAGGACTCTAATGTGCTAAACCATTTTTTCCCTCTGTATTCGCTATAGAGAATCCAAGTCCTTATAGTAGGGACTGTAATAAATGAAGGGTATAAATGAGGAGTATTCACTCTGGCTGACAGAGGATATGGTATAGAACAATTAGACAAAGTTAATATCAATAAAGCCCCTGGACCGGATGAAAAACATCTTCGGATCTTAAGAGAGCTTAGTCCAGTTTATCTAGAGCACAAACCATACATCCATTAGATAATTAAATGTCCTTTTTCTATGTCCTTAATAAACAGTCCTTTATACAAAGGAATTTATAACCGCTTCCAAAAAAGCTGTAGCAAACAATGCCAGGCAGAGCTAGCAAGATATTGTCTTGTATAAATAGGGAATAGATTCAAGAGAAAAAAAACATATTCTCCCTCTTTACAATGAACTGGTAAGGCCTCATTAAATATGCGGTGCAGTTTTGTATCTCATATACAAAAGGGACATCTTGGAAGGAAGCAGAGAAGGGAACTAAATAATAAAGGGTATGTAGGGGGTTGACTATCCAGGCAAATTAGATAAGTTAGGGCTGTTTACATTAGAGAAGCAACCTTTGCATGGGGATATGATCACTTTATATAAATATATAAATGAGCCATACAGTAAACTCTCTGGTGCATTGTTCACTAATAGGTCATCAGAGGACTACTTGGACATCCTTTAAGATTGGAAAAAAAGAAATTTCATCTTCAGGTTAGGAAAGGGTTCTTTACAGTGAGAACAGTGATACTGTGGAACTCTCTTCCAGCAGATGTGGTAATGGCAATTCATTAAATAGCTTTAAAGTGGGCTAGATAAGTTTGTAAAACGAAATAATTGAGAATAAGTGGTATTAATCATATACTGCAGTTCTGGTTGATCCAGGCCAGGGATACTTTCCAATTGCCATTTGGAGTCAGGAAGGAATTCCCCCCCCCCCCTTTTAGCTGTTTTTTTGCCTTCCTCTGAATCAACTTTTAGGAAGGGTTAAAAAAGAGGGTGAAAAGGTTGGACTTGATGGATGTATGTCTTTATTCAACCTCAATTACTATGTTACTAAATGTTAAATAAGATCTGATTGGTTAGGGCAAATTAGCACCATTTTTATCGATAAGAACTTTAATTAAATCTCCCTGAAGTGTCACAAAACATTTCATAGACTTCTGTGTCATTCTATGTCACCGACCCTGGAGCGCCGCCCTGAAGATCATCGCTGGACCAGGAGCACAGGTAAGTACCTTACTACATTAATTGAGATATCAGTACATGTAGAATCATTATATTTTGCTAGAAACATAATAGAAACAAAAAACAGTGTCCCAATGGTCTGTTTGCTTCCAAAACCAGCACTTTAGAAGTGAGCCACCACTGCACATGCAAAAGATGCAAGTACATTTCAGTAAATGGATCAGTTCCTCTGGATCAACAGTTAGGTAGGAAATGAGAATATTGCTAGATGGGTTGGACTTGATGGACGTATGTCTTTATTAAACCTCAAATACTATACTACTATAGAAACATTTAAATTTAGTTCTCCTTTATGTGATGTCCCAACTAGTACAATGACTACAAATTGTTGAGAGCCAGTGGCGTAACTACAACCCCCCCGCAGCCCCCATGTCCAGTCCAGCGGTACACTTAGAGAGATTGGAGAGAAGGGGGGGGAGTCAGGGGACTGGCTGCTGGGGTGGTTGGGAGAGGTGGCCCTGCAGTTTGGCCCCAGCTGATATCTGTCAATTTCGTTTCATAAACATGATTAGTAACTTTTAATATAATTTTGCCATCATTTTTTGTCTCCTTTTTTGTCACCCAGAAAAATAGAGGTCTAAGGTAAGGATTTTTACACTACACAGTGGGGCCAGCAATGGGGCAAATTTTAGTTTTGGGGTTGGACATGCCCTCTAAATTTCAAAAAAGCACAATGTTTTGTTTAGTTAGTGTCTTTTTGACATACAGAGCAAAAATCCTGCAAGGTAGTGGTCAATGAAAAAACATTAAACCATAAGTGTTAATTCTTCTGCATATTTTAAGTCATTTTGATAACTATATATTTTTTATATTGTTGGTTGCTTGCTAGCAAATTTATTTCAGATTTGGAAAAGAAATTTGCTCAGAAGAAAACATTGCTAGTTCTACTGAAGGTTAAAAATATACCTGTAAGATTATAATGAGCTTATACATATTTATGATGAGCTCATTTCATTACACATATGCATGAAGTTATTGGCGACATGTTCACCGTGCAATTATCCGTACTATGTAATGAGCCTATTTAGGAACATCATGGGAATATTACCATCCTAGTCAAAACTCGGACTTCAACAGCTTATAATTTTGTATTGAAAAGATCAGCAACGATCTCTCAAAGAATATGCATTCAATTATGTTTGTATTTTCCATTTTTCTGCTGATGGAAGGTTTGAAAATAATTTTCATACATATGAACCACCATATAAAATAACTTTCAGTGACTTTGGTGCTAATGTGGATCTTTCTTTTGCTGGCAGATCTTTGACACTATTTACTATACTTGCAGTTATAATTTTATAGTTTACTGTCTTCACTGTCTTAACTAGAAATCACTGGACCCTCCAGAAAAACTATAATGGGCCCACCTCCTTGCTTCATCAACAGTGGATGTCCAACGAATGTCTTTGACTGTTATTAAAGAAAAAGTCACTTTGCAATCAGTGTAGCTCTGCTAATTACCAGATAATTAACCAGAAACAGATGCACCTGGATTACATGAAGCTGGCCAAAATCATAATAATTTAAGTGCAGTACATTGCCTCTGCTTTCTATCTAAGCACAGCATATTACACCTGTGATCAAGACCAAATGAGTACTAATATCACTTTATTTGTCAATACTCATTGGTGACTACTGTTTGAGACAGGTCAGCAGGTAACCTGTCTCTCTGTCATCTGTCCATGCCTCTCTGTCCTTCCATCCATGTCTCATCCATCATCTGCTTCAAACCCTGGTTTGCAGCACTGCAAGGCATCAATGCTAACCCTAAGCCACTGTGTGTTTTTCTATCTGTATATATATATATATATTCATGTGATCACAGTAATCTATTCTAAAAACCCTTTGTTTATAAAGTATGCCAGTGTGCAGATAGTATGATATTGTATTGGGCCTAGGAATTTGCATTGATCTTATCTTTTCTATGTTTGTAAATGTGGTAGCACCGGGCAACCTTCAAGTTTATAAAGACAAAGTGCCTGCACCTTTGGTTGGAATATAATATATAAAATCATTAAATACTAGAGATAAAGAGTATTGAAATGACTGATAGGTGCCTTGTAAACATCTGCAATTGTGATTTAAATTCTTCTTTATCACTTTACAATTATTTAATCACTCTATCTGTATCTTTATATGTTTATCTCTTTATTATGGTTTTATTTAGCCCCATCTTCCATAGTGCTTAACAATACATACATTTAAAATGAAAATTTAACCCCATGCTGGCCCTACTGTGTAGTGTTAAAAATCCTTTCCCCCCTGCTGTTCCTGTATAAAGTCCAGGAAAGTGAGGAGAAAGAGCCTGTCTGCCTGAGAAAAGGTTTCTGCCTCTTCACTGTCTCCCTAAGGACTCTGGCATGTGCTGTGGAGCTTTTTTTTTGACATGTAACCCCTTAACTGTAGTGTAGTTTCCTCCCTCCCTCCCTCCTCTAACTTTTTTTTGTATTTGTAAAAAAGTTAGAAGAAACTTACTTACTTGACTGGGATCCCTTGACTAAATCAATAGCTGGCAGCCATGTCTGTGATTGGCTGACTCTCAGTCAACCACAGACTTTGCTGCCGGCCAAGCCTTCATTGTAACTCTGTTCCCGGAAGTTGCATTGGGGCTGAAGCCAAGAAAACCTACAGGGAGATTCAATAAAAGTTGTTATCGTTTAAAACTGTGCTAATTTTGCCCCAACCAATCAGATCTTATTTAACATTTAAAAGCTAACATCTGATTTGTTGAGGCAAATCAGCACCATTAGCACCATTTTAAATGATAAGAACTTTTATTGAATAACACTGCTGGTCTGGTAAGTTTGTGCTGATTTTTTTTACAAAAAGACAACGTGGTTAGTGTTGGGGCGGGGGAAGCTACACTACAGCAAGTTATTAGTTTTAGGGTGGACATACCTATAACATTGACCCAAAGAGCTTACAAACTTAGCACATTTTTTTATTTCATACACACAACCTATCAGTATGTTTCTATGTCTTTCTGTCTCCTTGTCCATCCATCTGTAAATGTATCTATCCCTATGTCTATCTGTCCCTTTCTAATTTTTTTAGAAAGGTAATTTTTTACTTATGTTGTCTACCTATCAACTCTATCCACCCAACTCGATCTATATCTATCTATCTATCTATCTATCTATCTATCTATATCTATAGTAACATAGTAATTATTACATAGTAACATAGTAACATAGTAACATAGTAATTAAGGTTGAATAAGACATTCGTCCATCAAGTCCAACCTATTCCCTTAGAGGATAAGGAGGCATGTACGACAAGTAGGAAGTAAATCAATTAATATCTAAAATGTATGTTTACAATACAAGAAGTCTGGCTGGAAAAACCAGGGAACTAGAACTAATAGCTTTAAAGGAAAGGTGTGATGTAATTGGTGTAGCAGAAATGTGGCTAAATGATTCACATGACTGGACAGTAAATATTGAAGGATACTCCTATTTAGACATGACAGTGTTAATAAGAAGGAGAAGGAGTATGTATGTATGTTAAACAGGAATTGAAGCCAAATCTAACAGATGAAATAGATGGGGACATAAACAATATGGTAGAAACAATATGGGTAGAGCTGTGTACAGTAAGCAAGAAGGTAGGTAAATTAATTGTTGGGGTATGTTATAAGCTGCCAAATGCTAGGGATGATGTGGAAATGAATCTCCATATGCAGTTGGCGAAGGCTGCTGCTATGGGGCATGTTTTGGTTATGGGGGATTTTAACTACCTTGACATAGATTGGAGTAGGGAACTGCAGCACCTCAAAAGGTAACATAGTAATTAATTATAGTAATAGTAATAAGGTGAATAAAGACATCGTCCATCAAGTCCAACCTATTCACTTTTTTTTTTTTTTAACCCTACCTAACAGTTGATCCAGAGGAAGGCAAAAAAACCCAGCTAAAAAGGGGGGAAAAAATTCCTTCCTGACTCCAAACGGCAATCGGAAAGTTCCCTGGATCAACCAGATCTATATGCATTAATACCAGTAATTCTCAATATTTTTAGTTTTAGAAAACTTATCCAGGCTTTTTTAAAGTTATTCAATGAACTTGCCATTACCACCTCTGCTGGAAGACAGTTCCACAGTTTCACCGTTCTCACTGTAAAGAAACCTCTCCTAACTAAGATGAAACTTCTTTTCTTCCAACCTTAAAGGATGTCCACGAGTCCTCTGATATGACCTATTAGTGAACAATGCACCAGAGAGTTCACTTAGTGGGCCATTAATATATTGTATAAGGTTATCATGTCCCCACGCAACCGCCGCTTCTCCAATGTAAACAGCCCTAACTTGCTAATCTGCCTGCATATTCAAGCCCCTCATTCCCCTTATTAATTTAGTTGCCCTTCTCTGAACTGCCTCAATTTCCAAGATGTCCCTTTTGTATATGGGATTCCAAAACTACTACCGCATATTCCAAAGGAGCCTTACCAGTGGCCTTGTAAAGAGGGAGAATAATATTTTTCTCTCTTGATTCCATTCCCCTTTATAGAAGAGCAATATCTTGCTAGCTCTAGCTGTTGCTACCTGGCATTGTTTGCTACAGCTAAGTCTGTTATCTACCAGAACCCCCAAATCTTTTTCCATTACAGATGCACTTAACACAGAGTTATTTATGGTGTAGGTGGCACAGGGATTATTAAATCCCAAATGCATCACCTTACATTTATCAACATTGAATCTCATCTGCCATTCTGCTGCCCTTTTGATAATCTATCTAGGTCTGCTTGCAGCCTTGCACATCATTGGAAGTTTCCAAAGCTCTGCATATTTATGTCATCAGCAAACACAGAGACCTTGCTCTCAATGCCCCTTCTAAGTCATTTATAACAGATTAAACAGAAGCGGCCCCAGTACAGAACCCTGAGGAACTCCGCTTAGAACTTTAGCCCACATAGATGTAGCTCCATTAACCACCACTCTCTGTTTGCGCGGTACAATAACGAGTTCCTATCCATGAACAATGTTTTTCTTCAAGGCCAACAGTCCTCAGTTTATACATTAGTCGCCTATGTGGCACAGTATCAAGGCTTTTGCAAATCCAAATACCACATCCACGCTGTGCCTGAATCTAACTTCTTACTCACTTCTTCATAAAAACCAATTAAATTTGTCTGGCATGATCTATTCTCATAAATCCATGCTGACTACTACTAATAAGATGATCTCTGGAGACAAAGTCAAGGATATGATCCCTAACAAAGTTTCCATCACCTTCCCTACCACTGATGTTAGGCTACAGGTCTATAGTTACCCATCTGTGAACGACACCCTTTTTTGAATATTGGATTACATTGGCTTTTTTCCAATCCAGCGGCACATCCCCAGACAAACAGCGAATCTGAAAAGATGAGACACAGTGGTCTTGCTAGAACTGAACTAAGCCTTTTAAAATCCTAGGATGCAATCCATCTGGTCCTGGCGCTTCCCCTCACCCTTTTTAGCTGGAGTTTTTTGCCTTCCCCTCGATCAACTATTAGGTAGGGTTAGGAAGGAGGGTGAAAAGGTTGGACTTGGACGTATGTCTTTATTCAACCTCAATAATATGTTACAGATAGATAGATAGATGTTCTGGTTATGGGGGATTTTAACTACCTGAAATAGATTGGAGTAATGGAACTGCCAGCACCTCAAAAGGTATAAAGTTCTTAAATTTCCTATATGAGCATTTTCTTTCACAGAGGGTAGAAGTTCCTACTAGAAAGAATGCGTTGTGGATCTGGTGATATCTAATAACCCGAGCTCATTTGGAGATGAAGGTAATGGGAAGCTTAGGGAATAGTGACCATGATATAGTGTCATTTAATATAGGTTGCAGAAAACTAAAGTGCACTGGCTTAACAAAAACTTTTAACTTTAGGAAAGCTAATTTTATGCTTTTAAAGGAATCGCTCCTGCTCATAGACTGGGGGGAACTGTTTCTAGGTAAAGATACTGAGCAGATGTGGACCACTTTTAAAGGATATTAAACTATACATTTCCAAATCGGTACCTTTAGGAAACAAGTGTAAAAAAATTAGGTCCACTCCTGCATGGCTTAATGCTCAGGTAAAAAGGGAAATGGAAAAAAAGAAAAGGGCTTTTAAAATTTTGAAAGCAGAAGGCACAGAACAGGCTTACAGGGACTTCAAAAGTTGTAATAAAGAGTGCAAGAAAGCAATTAAACTAGCTAAAATAGAAAATGAAATACGGATTGCCGCAAAGCAAGTCCAACCCCAAGATGTTTTTTAAGTATATAAATGGTAAAAAAATGAGGACTGAGAATGTGGGACCATTAATAATGGAGCTGAGGTGGTTGTAGAGGATGCCGAAAAGGCTAATCTGCTAAACCGTTTTTTACATCGGTTTTTACTGTTGAGAATCCTTACAGTAGGGATTGTAACAATGTGCAGGGAGGAAATGAAGAGTTTTCACATTGGATAACAGAGGATATGGTACGGAATCAATTAGACAAAGTTAATATCAATAAAGCGCCAGGACCAGATGGATGCATCCTAGGATTTTAAAAGAGCTTAGTTCAGTTCTAGCAAGACCACTTGTCTCATATTTTCAGATTCGCTTTTGTCTGGGGATTGCCGCTGGATTGGAAAAAAGCCAATGTAATACCAATATTCAAAAAAGGTAGTCGTTCACAGCCTGGTAACTATAGACCTGTAAGCCTAACATCAGTGGTAGGGAAGGTGATGGAAACTTTGTTAAGGGATCATATCCTTGACTTTGTCTCCAGAGATCATCTTATAGTAGTAGTCAGCATGGATTTATGAGAAATAGATCATGCCAGACAAATTTAATTGGTTTTATGAAGAAGTGAGTAAGAAGTTAGATTCAGGCACAGCTGTGGATGTGGTTATTTTGGATTTTGCAAAAGCCTTTGATACTGTGCCACATAGGCGACTAATGTATAAATTGAGGACTGTTGGCCTTGATGAAAAACTTTGTTCATGGATTGAGAACTGGTTATTGGACCGCAAACAGAGAGTGGTGGTTATGGAGCTACATCTATGTGGGCTAAAGTTCTAAGCGGAGTTCCTCAGGGTTCTGTACTGGGGCGCTTCTGTTTAATCTGTTTATAAATGACTTAGAAGGGGGCATTGAGAGCAAGGTCTCTGTGTTTGCTGATGACACTAAATTATGCAGAGCTTTGGAAACTTCCAATGATGTGCAAGTGCTGCAAGCAGACCTAGATAGATTATCAAAATGGGCAGCAGAATGGCAGATGAGATTCAATGTTGATAAATGTAAGGTGATGCATTTGGGATTTAATAATCCCTGTGCACCTACACCATAAATAACTCTGTGTTAAGTGCATCTGAAATGGAAAAAGATTTGGGGGTTCTGGTAGATAACAGACTACTAGCTGTAGCAAACAATGCCAGGTAGCAACAGCTAGAGCTAGCAAGATATTGTCTTGTAAAAGAGGGGAATGGAATCAAGAGAGAAAAATATTATTCTCCCTCTTACAAGGCACTGGTAAGGCCACATTTGGAATATGCGGTGCAGTTTTGGAATCCCTATACAAAAGGGACATCTTGGAAATTGAGGCAGTTCAGAGAAGGGCAACTAAATTAATAAGGGAATGGAGGGGCTTGAATATGCAGGCAGATTAGACAAGTTAGGGCTGTTTACATTGGAGAAGCGGCGTTGCGTGGGGACATGATAACCTTATACAAATATATTAATGGCCCATACAGTGAACTCTCTGGTGCATTGTTCACTAATAGGTCATATCAGAGGACTCGTGGACATCCTTTAAGGTTGGAAGAAAAGAAGTTTCATCTTCAGGTTAGGAGAGGTTTTCTTACAGTGAGAACGGTTGAAACTGTGGAACTGTCTTCCAGCAGAGGTGGTAATGGCAAGTTCATTGAATAACTTTAAAAAAGCCTGGATAAGTTTCTAAAACTAAAAAATATTGAGAATTACTGGTATTAATGCATATAGATCTGTTGATCCAGGGATACTTTCCGATTGCCGTTTGGAGTCAGGAAGGAATTTTTTCCCCCCTTTTTAGCTGGGGTTTTTTGCCTTCCTCTGGATCAACTGTTAGGTAGGGTTAAAAAAAAAAAAAAAAACAAAAAGATAGATAGCAGAGTTAGATAGATAGATGAGAGAGACAGAGAGATAGACAAGAAGCAGTATAGACAGATATACAGAGAGACAGAGAGAGGGACAGACAGAGATAGATAGGGGGCAGAGTCCATGTAGAAGGTACAAGAAGGTCTCCCTGGCCAAAGGTGTGGGCAAGCTCTGACTACAACTGAACACAACAGTAAGTTTAAAATGACCAAATTTCTACAGTATATAATGCCATATTCGTTTACTGTGTATTTGTGGTCTCTCTGTCCAACTCTCTGATCTCATCTTGTCTGTCATTCACTGTTCTTCTGTCTGTATCACTATCGGGCTGTGTGTTTATGTTTGTGGTTGTCTATCTGTGTCTTTTGGCCATCTCTATAAGTACATAGTGGGTGTGCCTAATTGGGGGCGGATGGACTAAACCGCGCGGCACATGAGAGTGCCCGAAGGTGCCCCTGATCTTCTAGACCGCAGATACGCCGTATTACATGTAATGGTAAAGCGCCACGGAAGACTGTTGGCGCTATATAAATCCATAATAATAATAATAATAATAGTAAAATAATAATAATAATAATAACCCACACAGTAGCAACATTGCCATGAGTATTAAATCGAAACTGACTGAGAAAAAACCGTAGCCTTGAGTTAGGTTATTCAGCTTATAAAACAGATGAATAGAGGAAATTATGCATGTTTTTTCAAGGCATGACATATGTACGGTGACAAGCCACTTAGTGATGACATTGATGGTCCCTATACACTTTGCAGCTGTTCCTGCCCCATGCGTGGGGAAGACAAGCACCATTAATGAAGCATGGGATGGAAATAAGGAAGAGCGAAAGTTGGCGTTGCATCCAGTGCTGACAGCATTAAGCAGGGAATGTGAGCTGCTCTGGCAACAAAAGCAGTGCCGGAATGTGTCCTATTGCATTAAAGCAAGTAACGAGAAGTGTCAATCCAACAGAATAGGATAAACACAAAGTCAGGCATTCCAAGAATCTCGCAGGAGGAATCTCAGTATCTACTCACCCCCTAAATCACCATCCATCCAATGGAATTGGTATTTCGATTTCCTCCAATAGCATCAGCACCAAGAGTATTTGTGTGGGGTGATGTGTGTGTGTGTGCTGTGGTGGTTGTGCCACAAGTGTGTGTGGTTACTGTACCAGTATCCCTGCAGTGACTCTGGATACTTAGGGGAAACGGAAAGAGCAGAATAGGAGATGAACACAGCCGATCATCTCCAGACCCGGTGGTCCCTCCTGTTGTGCTGACATAGCAGATACCTGATCTAGAGAAATCTTCAGCTGTGTGACTGCGCCCGTGGGCTGCCAATGACTTTGCCTACAAGGTAAGGCTGATTTGCAATGGGTGAAGCTACTACCAATGTAAAGCCCGGCACTAGTGTAGATTGTGGCGTGCATAACTATCCCAGGTTACCTCTAGCAACTATTAATGAAACAATTTGTGTTCGCAGGGGTGGTCGTGATAGGGTTAAAAAAGTCATTCCGCCCTATCCTAACATATCACAGTTAAAATCCCTCATTCAATGTGCAGCTGTCAGTCAAATCTTACACCCACTGATTTCCCAACATCCCTGTCTTTCCATGCTGGGTGGCAAGGAACGACCCCTGCATGAACAACAGATTAGGCGCCAGTATATGTATTATTGTATTTAAGAGCATTCCATTCCATGTACCAATGGCCCGACGACTGAGATCTGCTGTACCAGTTATATACAAATGATCCATGAACCAACTCAGTTGTTACAGGCAAGTGGAACCATGACTCCATCTAGAAATTTATTTACATTGCACCAGGGGACACCTGAGATTACTCTTGGTATGAAAGGAAACAGGTTAGCCCCAGAGCTTATTCCATTGCGGTTTGCTTTGTAATTAGATTGGGTTTAATAATGTCCTTGTATAGAGGGACGACGTCCTTGGCAAAATGCCAAACCGAAAAACTGAAATGTCAGACACCATGAAAAAGGGTTCACAGGAAACTGACAATTCAGCTTAGATGTGAAGGAAAATGTGTTATTTTTAATCCGTTAAACTGGCTCTCCCTCTGCAGAATCTCAGTGTTGTTCACGCCTCCTATATCTCTGTGATGAATCTATTATGCCATTGTTTTAGAACAATTTCGTTCAGCCATGGGCAACAACAAGGCCGTACTACATGAAATCGTGTGCGTGTGGACATTCGTTGGGCATCGTTGTTGTCCAACATTTGTATCAGCCTTTAGAAGGGTTAACCAGGGACCCTTATCTGGAATATTAGAACAAGTGGGGCAAAATGTAGTAGTACTTTCCTTTTTCTGGTAGGCATTAAATGAGAACAAAATTGCTAAATTGAGAAATGATCCTGAATGGATTCTATCAATTCCAAACTAGCGGATAGCTAACTGGTACCTCGCTGATAACAGAGCATTGTGGGGAAACCATGCTTACAATTAGAGATGTTGTGGAAACGTGAGTTTCGTTTTGGTTTTCGATTGTAGAAGTTTTTGGAAAGGTTCAAAAAAGGTCAAATTAGAGTTTTGATTTTCGAAAATCGCCCCTACTTTGCGATTTTCGAATAAAAAACTAAAATAAATTCGGAGTTCCATGAAATGAGGACATTCCGAAAGTTTCGTCCGGACTTCAAAACCCTCAGATTTGATTCGAAACTGGGTATCATTCGAACCACACACTATACACAGTTGACAATTGTTAGTCAGTACATTATAGAGTATGCGTTATAGGTTTTTTATGTTTTTTTTTTGATTTTTGAGTTTTGTTTTTTTTTTTTAGATTCAAATCTATCTTTTAATTATAAATCGGTGGCCAATTGCCACAGAGGCTGCTAAAAGTCCGTTATAACTATGAATTTACAGCAGATACTGTTACAAATCTGTTAGATTGATAGAAGGGCCATTGTACTGTACATTGCTGTTTTAAAAGGATGACCTATCAAACTACCCACTGAGCTCCAGTCCACCCGTCTCTACAGGAGTAATGACATAGACAGACAGATTAAAAATAAAGTATGTTACAGCAGAACTTACGAGGGCAGATACACTAAAAGGACTGAGTTTTCTTCTTTGGATAAGGCCCCGACTGGATCTCCCGACAAGCTTGCTGACTGCTTTTTTGCTGCCATTATAAATTAGGTCACCCATCAATCTTTAGTTCTAACCGGGACTACAAGCCTTATCAGGGACATAATATAGTGTCAAACACCCTGCAAAAATCGGTATGAGGTCCTCAGTGTTGGATTCACAAACACAAGGCAGGTCAGTCATTTGGTCAGTGGAGCCTCATGCCAAATATGCAATTCACACAAAACCAACAGTCATAATTGTTACATAGCAAGAAGAGTTTATGATAGCCTGATGACAGTTAAAAGTGTAAAATGCTTACATGGAGGATAGCTGAAGACTAGGGGGCAGATCAGCAACAAAACTGTACAGTGTGATAATAGACGAATTAAGTTTTCAGTAAATATGAGAAATCCAGTTTAGATACCGTATAAAGGGCAGTCCACGCTCAGAATAAAAAAATTTACAGTAAATTAAGGAGACACCCAAATACACTTTTTAGTTTTAAAATCCACAGAATTGTTATGTCATTTTTTTTAAAGGTTGCATTTTTCCAGTATCCTAATACTGAGAACTTAAACTGCGCAAGTTAGCTAAAATCACCATCTGAGAAGATGAAGTTTTAACCTGAAGGCGCTCAAAAATTAGCTACCTTCTTTATGCTTCCTTGTTCTTCCAGTTAGCAGTGTCAGTACAGGGAGTAAAAGATGTTACATCACAAAAGCCAATGATGCATGCTTCCCCTAGCTGCCTCTCCATGAGCAAATAAAAACTTTTGTAAAATAAATCTTCATTTTGCTCTATAGCAGATGTGCCTATGGTCGTTGCTTTAACATCTAACTATTATGTGATCAAAAAGAGGAAAAATTTCTTGTTCTCTGACATAAATCAATGACAAAACCAAGGGACCACTAGGGATAGAAGCACCAGTTCTGAGAGTCTATCAAGATAAGTAATCATGTGGGATAACAAATAGGTTAATAGCTAAAAGAGGGATGTTTGACCTCCATGTTTATTGGTTTGGAACAAACATTTCAAAAACACACCCAGATGTTGCTAGAAGGCTCCTTAGGGGGCAGTACAATACAGAAACTTCCATGTTCTTAAAGGAAGTTCCTATTGGTTTATACTTCACTCTTCGTATTCTCGGAATAAACGACTGGCCCTTTATTGTTAACTACAATGGTAAACAAGTAAAAAATAAATCAGTAATTACCTGATGGATATTTCCTGTGGAACAGTAGGTATTTAAAACTAGAGTTTTAATGGTATTAACTAGAGGCCAACTTCATTGTGGCTGGGCCATGACTACCTCTCTATGGTTTGGTATCAGCTTTCTTCACTTAGTGAGAAAACCATGTGAATGATGTCGTATTCATCCAAACCTGCAGTGGTGTTTCATACAGGTCCCTCTGGTCCGCTTCTTCTCTGCCAAGCACCACTCAAGCTGCCAAGATGCCCACAGGGCTCCAAGGATAACATTCAGCCTAACTAAAGTCACAGTGAAAGACATCGGGAGGTTTCATGAGACTGCTTTATCTTACTTGGATTCAAGATTCAATGTGCAGAAAACGGCTAAAAAACACGGAGAGGAGACTCCTGACTCTGTTGCACACCATCTTCTGGTAGTCAGGGATGGTGCGTTAATGACTTGCACTCGCTGACATATGAGTGTGCAGGTGACATGTTGCTGTGCCGCGATGTCCAAAAGGAGCAGCTCTCCAGTAGACAAGTTCACACACAGTCAAGCCAAACATCAAACTTAGTGAGCTCTCTCCAATGAAATAGATTCCAAGATCCCGTCACCCACAAGCCCCATCCATTGGTGAATCTGGTTTAAGTCACATCTCACTGAAATCTCTAGACTTGAACCAGACGGTGAACACAGTCCAAATCGACTCCAAAACTAAATGTTCATCTCGAGACAAATAAACACAACCAAGAAGAACAAGAATGGAGACTCTCGCGACAGCTCCTCCTCTCCAGACATGTCACCTTGAGAGCAAAGACCTTTTTTAATGTGCAGGAAGAGAGGGCCAAGTTGGAGATACCAGAGGAAGGCTTTCCGAGGCTATGCAAGAACCTTAAGTATGCCTAAGAAAATCATTGGAGAGGAAACAAGTCTAAATTCCAAAAGTTAAAATGTGCCTACTGTTTTGTTTCCCAGGCATACCACCAGCCAATTAAGGGATCAAGGGCTTATGGATGCTAAGGACACCATACTGTTATTTAGGGAAAGCGAAGAGAAACCTACTTAGGCTTTTCAGAAAGTATGGAATAGTCTCCCCAAAAAACACACGCCAAAGAGAACAACTGTAATACAAAATTTGCTCCTATGGAGATTCTCACAGTTGGTGGAAGCTGGCAATCCAATGAGTATGCAGAAACCAGGATCAATACCCCTAAGGACAAACACGCAACTATTTAATAATTTAGTGGACATCCCATTCAGCGCCCCTTTTTTTTTTGACTATCCCTTGTTATAACTTTCTCCTGTGGCCTATTTCCGGTTTACATTTCAGGGCTATTTCGGGCCTAGCCGGTGGATTGCCTGTTGGGCTTTTTAAATTTTATATCTTGTCCCCCACAATCTCTTCTTTCGAACAAGAACAATGTTAACGGGAGGAATTA